>CM038554.1:16128093-16723110 GCA_021527575.1 Ensete glaucum | reverse complement strand
ATTAAAGGAGGTTAAAAGCACGATAGCTCACGCACCATAATGTCGCAATATCTTTTCCTTTGAATCCATGAGGTACAACTCAACCAAGATGCTCGGAGGATGAGAACCACTCTAGACCAACACATAAACCTTCAGTACCCTTGCTCCCAGTCATCCTTCGCTGCCAAAGAAATTAAAGAGAGAAGAACTTTACGATAGATCGGCAAAGGGCCTTTGTTGGCATTGCAATAAACTTTAAAGCCGCAACCATCGTTGTAAAAAAGGAAAGTTTTCCCACATGCGCAATAGAAATCAAAACAAAACTAGATCAAACAAAACTAGTTTCCATCAAATCAGATTTAGATTGTGAGAAAAATCCATAAAACCATGATATGTGTATCCCATAGAGAAGATGGAGGAGGTCAAGCGTCCTTCTCTCTAACGGTATCCACACGATGGATCTCTACAGCGAAACTCCTCTAATATGATTTCGTAACTCTTGCGCAGAGGGAGGGAGGAGAATAGGAGGGGGAGGCTAAAGCTGTAGCCTTTCAACTATGAGTCTTCTCTCCTATTTATAGAGAGCCACCAAAAAAACCCTATCCTTCCTTAGTGGGTATTGGATCTCCATCCAATTATCAACTAACCTTGTATTATTGAATCTCTATCCAATGATCTCCTTAGGCCTCTAATTGAGCCTTAATCAAGGAGTCCATCATCATAGGGTCTCATCTAATGAACATAGGGGCTAATTGGATCTCTATCCAACCCTCTAATCGCTGAAGCATCCACCATATATGTATGATCCTCTAGGCCTGATATCGAGCTAGCCGTGAGTCACTCCTATCAGAACTCCTTCTGATATAGTGAATGTACTAGGCCACTATACCATAGTCCCGAGATGGTATAGTGGGATCGAATCCATCGGACCTGTCTGTCTACAGTTACCATGTATCTATAATCTCTCATCCAACTAATATCCCAAAGATCGTATATTGGACATGGTACTGTCATGTCACATACAGAATCTGGCATAGTCTCGCTCTAATCAGATTCTCTTGGAGAACTCTTTCTCTCTCAATCTAAATGACTCTGGCCAGGGATTTATATGAGCAAACACATATGAGATATTCCTTTCATGATACCGAGAGTGGATGATCCTCTATTTACACTTAATTACCTTTGTAAGGTTAGTTATTAATCCAGATAACTAGTTGTACTAGATCTGGAACTTTCCAAACTTGAAGTCTAGCGTCAAAGAAAGGAGTACTCATGAAGGTATCCTTGGTGTCTCAAGTCTAAGGACCAGATACATAACTGAGACTATGAAATCACTGTCTAATATTAGGTATCATTAACTATACAACATTCTATAAGTGGATCAATCAGTGAACTCATTCTCTAATGAGCATCTGTACTATATCCTTAGTGTCTCCATATAAGTGGCTATGAGACTAGTCGCCTCCATCACATGGATGGGTATATAGTACACCGGTCTATCTGGTAATCTCAATGTCCCTCTCAATTAACCTATGACTGGGATTATTTAGGATCTGTGTTTAAAGGTGAATCAATCTCATTATCATGATCTTATCATGATTCGATTCCCATTGCATAGAACCATGGACATCACAGTATATATGCTACAAATAATATAATATGAGAATATGCTAATATTAATCATAAGCAAAAAGATCATACAGCGTGTCACACATGCCATCACTTATGTGATTGGCTTGTAAGGCAACTATAACCAGCAATCTCCCACTTGACTAAAAGCACCAATGTGTCTTATCCCCATCAGACCCCTATGACGCTCAAATATAATCTGAGCCAGCGACTTCGTCAGTGGATCTGCAATGTTATCTTCAGATGGAACTCTTTCCATTACTATATCTTTTCGGGTCATGATCGCTCTAATTAGATGGAACCTCCTCAGAATAATTCTGATGAGACATAGGTTCCCTTATTAGAGTTATCACCCTATCACTATCACAATATATGGAAGTCAGCTCCACACTACTTAGTATGACTCTCAAATCCTTGATGAACTTTTTCATCCATATCCCTTCCTTTGCTGCTTCTACTACAGCAATGTATTCCACCTATATAGTCGAGTCAGCAATACTATCTTACTTGGAACTCTTCCAGATTGTTGCTCCTCCATTTAGGATGAAAACATATCCTAAATTTGACTTGCTATTATCAATGTTATATTGAAAACTCAAGTCTATGTAGCCCTCAACCTGGAGGCTACCTCCTCCATATACTAGTAAAAGATCCTTAGTCCTTCTTAAGTACTTAAGAATATACTTTACTACCTTCTAGTGTTCTAAACCTGGATCTGCCTGGTACCTACTTGTGACACTCAATGCATGTATGATATCAGGCCTGGTACATATCATCACATACATGATAGACCCTATCGCTAAGGCATAAGGTATCTTATCCATGTCTACCCTTTCTTCAAGAGTCTTTGGGGACATACACATAGAAAGTGATATTCCATGTCTCATCGATGTGAGACCTCTCTTGGAATTTTTCATGCCAAACCTTTTGACAATGGAGTCTATATACCTAGACTGGGACAAGTCAAGCATCCTCTTGGATCTATCTCTATAGATCCGGATCTCTAAAATATAGGATGCTTCCCCTAAGTCTTTTATGAAGAGGTTTCTGGATAGCCAAGCCTTTATTATGGAGAGCATTCCTACATCATTCCCATAATTAGGATGTCATCTACATACAACACCAAGAATGTGATAGCACTTCTACTTACCTTCCTGTATACACAAGGTTCATCTTCCTTTTAAACAAAGTCATAAGATCTGATCGTCTCATCAAATCTTATGTTCTAACTTCGGGAAGCTTGCTTTAGTCCATAAATAGACTTGAACAACCTGCACACTTTATCTGGACTCTATCCGGATATGAATCCTTCTGACTATATCATATACACCTCCTCCTCGAGGTTACCATTGAGGAATACTGTTTTGACATAGATCTGCCAAATCTAAGAGTCATAGTGTGCTGCAATAGCCAAAAGAATTCTAATGGACTTAAGCATAGCCACAGGTGAAAATATTTCATCACAGTCAACTCCTTGTCTTTGACGATATCCTTTAGCTACTAGCCTTGCATTATAGGTCTCTACCTTTCTATCTACTCCGATCTTCTTTTTGACGATCCACTTGTAGCCGATGGGTACGATACCCTCAGGCACATCCACGAGGTTCCAAACCTTGTTAGAGTACATGAAATCCATCTCAGAATTCATGGCTTCTTGTCACTTCCTAGAGTCTATACTCATACTAGCCTCCTCATAGGTGTGTGGATCAACATCCTGAGAATCCTCTCCACTGATATATCCCACATATCTTTCAGGAGGGTGAGATACTCTGCTAGACTATGCAAAGTTGGAATTTATGTGTTAGGTACCTAAACAGACTCGGGCTCTGGAAAGGTGCTTGAGCTAGGTTCTCTAACCTCGCTCAGTTCTATCTCACTCCCACTGTTTCCACCAAGAATGTGTTCCTTCTCAAGGAACACAACTCTCTTCATAACAAAGACATTTTGATCCTTAGGATGATAGAAATAATACCCTAAAGTCTCCTTAGGGTATCCCGCAAATGTGCACCATTCCATCCTTGATTCCAACTTATTAGGGTTGTGTCTTCTGACGTGGGCAGGACAGCCCTAAATCTTAACTACCTTAAGATCGAGCCTCTTTCCTTTCCATATCTCATATGACTACTGATTTTGATGGAACTCTATTTAGAAGGTAGGCTACGGTCTCTAGGGCATACCCCAAGAATGAGACGAGTAGGTCAGCAAAACTTATCATGGATCACACCATGTCTAGCAGCGTGCAATTCCTTCTTTCTGATACACCATTGAGCTGAGGTGTATAAGGAGGTGTCCATTGGGATAGAGTCCTATGTCCCTGAGGAAATGTATGAACTCCATACTCAAGTACTCTCCTCCTCGATCTGATCGAAGAGCCTTAATACTCTTTTCAATTTGGTTTTCTACCTCATTCTTATATTCACTAAATTTCTCAAAGACCTTAGATTTATACTTCATTAAGTACATGTGTCCATACCTAGAGAAATCATCAGTGGACATAATGAAGTATGAGTAATCACCTATAGCCTGAGTCAACATAGGATCATATACATCACTATATATGAGTTCCAATAACTCGGTGACTCTCTCTCCAGTTCTACTAAATGGAGAGTTGATCATCTTCCTACGAAGGCAAGGTTCGTAAGCTATATATGACTTATAGTCACATGGATCTAAGTATCCATCTTTTAACAACTTTTGAATCATTCACTGATGTATATGACCTAGCTTATAATGCCATAGGTGTGCATTATTCATCTCATCTCTTTTTATCTTAGACATATTTATATTCATGATATATAGAGAAGTGTCTAATACATATAAGTCATTTATAAGGGTCCCTCTAGTGATGATCTCATCATCCATAATTAGTAAACAACTATTATTCTCAAAAACTACTTTATATCCATTAATTATCAAACGAAAGATAAAAATAATATTTTTGATAATAGAGAGAACAAAATAGCATGCATCTAATGCAATAATAACTCTACTAGGTAGATAGATGTAGGGAGACCTCCCCAATAGCAACTGCAGCAACTCTTGCTCTATTGCCCATCTTGAGGTCTATCTCACCTCTAGTCAATCTTTTAGGTCTTGCTACAAAATACAACGAATTACAGATATAATAAATACTCCCGATATCAAATACTCATATATTATCAGGAAAATCTGACAAGTGGAAACTGGTCATAAATATACTTAAAGCTTCTCCAAGCTTCTGTCTCACTTTCTCTGCAAGGTAGTCCTTACAGTTCCTCATCTAATGCCCGTCTTGGCCGCAGTGGAAGCACTATCCTTTGTCCTTTGCCGGGTCTCTCATGGCAACCTTTGCCTTACCTGTTCTTTCTTTGTCCTTGCCCTTCTTAAGGGTTTTGCTAGCCTTCTTTTTCTTTTTGGTCTCACCAATATAGAGAACTAACTTCTCCTTCTTGATAGCACTCTCAGCTTCCCTCAACATATTGAGGAGCTTAGGGAGAGTCACTTCAAACTTGTTCATATTAAAGTTAATAATGAACTGTGAAAAGGAATCCGGTAGGGACTGAAGTATAAGATCAATATACAGGTTATCCTCTAGGACTATCTATATACTTCATAAAGCGAGCGATCTCATCCTCGCTTATCCTTTCCTCTGGTGTGGGTACAATCGTGTTAAGGACATAAACAATTTTCTCTTCTATAAGAAGAATTCTCAAATTGCTGAGCTTTTGGACCAATGAGGCAGTTGGCATTACGTATGACACATAGGGGTTTTGCAAGCGACAAAAAAGATATAATGTAAATTAAATAACATACATATTTTACAGAAAATACTAATTAAGATATGGACTTCTATCTTAATGTACTCTCACTATTTTCTTAATGAATCATGCGACACCCTCGACAAGTGAGACGGAAGTCTCCAGTAGACTCCTAGTGGGGATCTGGATCCAATTGGCATCTTACTGCAACCTCGAGGGATTTGACCAATTACACTAAGCCCAAAAGGTAGGCAACTCTTGCCAATCACAACTCCTCGTGATTCCCATCACGTTCGACCTCTGAATCATCACGATCTTAAGGGACTCGACCAACTATAATATTCAATTAAGTTATTATCATCGTTATAAGATGAATATAACTTGATGATATGCTCTCGAGGGACTTGACCAAGCATACAATGTCCTCAGGTCACCGGTGACATCTCTATATCGTAAGCAATAACTCGATCACATAAATAGGTGAGCCTCTAGAGACTCGACCAACTCAACCTATGTTGTGATTCAATTTTTTCCTATAACGATAGAAGGCCACATGGGTTAATCTTATTACCTTATGCTTACCGACTTAATATTATCGTAGGAGAGGTTTTTGTTTCGTATCGGTCTCCTAATATGTCATGTCACACACATACATATTTAATATATATCTACATTGCATGCAAATATATATATACTTATATCTAGTAGGTGTATAACTAATAGGATTCCAACAGGGTTGAGTCCTAATCTCCCTAGAAGTAGTCAATAAAATCCTATTAGATTATAATAAAGCCATTTTTATCTTATAAAGGAGTGTAGCTAGGGTTTAGATTAGCCCTTAGGGCTTAGTGGCCATTGCCCCTTACTTGGTCGGTTGGTCGAGATTCCCCTACTTAGGTCGGCTATAGAGCCAACCTAGTCGCCCCCTATTCCTATTAAGGCAGGTTAGCTATAAGAGGGGCAAAGGGATAATTTTACTTAGGCAAGTACCCTCTTAGGCTAGGGTTTTGATCCCTATATAATGATATAGCCACCCCCTCTCTTGAATCAAGCAATTATCAATTTTATTTCAGCCTTATGTTGAATCTAGGAGGGAGGAACCCCTACAACGTTCCAAGGGTTGATCCCCCTCAAGGATCAAAATCTTTAGGGCTCTTTTTGGAGTCTTATTATCTGGTATCAGAGTAGCGATCTTGCTGCCCCTGTAGCCATCTCAGCCGCCTCCACCTTCCCAAGCAATTCCCACAATTGCTATGATACATGCCGCTACCTTCCACCCCAATAGCAAATCAAATCAATCTGTCACTACCCCCTATGTTTGATCTGAAATTTTGGTATATTTTTATCATCCATGACTCTTCAATACTGCAAGATTCCTTACTTTACATGTTGAAGATCTTTTTCAAATTATATCCACTACAAATTTTTTTTGTCGCAAACGTTATCATCGTTGCAACGGCGAAACACTGTAGAAATTTTTAGCCAATTGTTGCTTCTTGAAACTAAACTTTTAATCATCCTTTTTGGCTGAAACTTTTATATAATTTCATAGATTATCTTAGCTTTCATCTAAGACTAATCTCGTGAGAAAACTCCTTCTGGATCTAGACTTATAGCACTGTGATTCTTCATTACATAGTATTAAAATTTTACAATGCAGAATTTGCCTTCCATATATTGGCCTCTTGAAACTAAACTTTTATTCATTCTTTTTGGCTAAAATCTTTACACAATTCTTAAGATCAAGTTGGCTTTCATCTAAATTTTATTTCATGAAAAAACTCCTTCTGAAATTAGTTTTTTTGTGTAATCTTTGACCATCACGCAGTTCTGAATTTTTATAAGGAATGAATCTGCCTTTCGTCTTTTGCCCTATTTTCCTACTGTTATGCTGCCAAAATTATGTCAAACTTTTTACTTGTATTAACAACATCAGAACCAAGGGTTTTTGTATAATTTTCTTAAACTTTCCTCTGGAATTTACATCAAGAAGTCATCGTTTCTTCGACATAAAGTCAGTTCAGCAGGACAGCACATCGCAGCACTTCTTTTCACCAAATTCTATCAGATTTGAGTGCTATTTTTTGTATGATTTTGGATTCTCTTTTCCTCATCTCCAAACCCTACCATCCTTACTAAAACCTTCTAAATATTACTCTAAACTGAATCCAAATAGCCCTCAATTCAGCCTACTTCCTTATCGATCCACTTACCTTTTTAGCAACTTTCCTTACCAAGACACCTACCATTGCTGCCATCTATCCTAGATCTAAAACTATTTTCCTAACCTTCATCTACTACTATCACAGCCCTAAACTATATCAATTCGTAGCCTAAACTCCATAAAATCACTGCCCCAAATATGTCATAAACCGCAGCCTACTTCCAACGAAACCAATCCACCTTCCAACCGGCTACCGCTTCTCCAAAATTCCCATGCCACTAACCTGACAACAAAAAAAAGATCTTAATATTACACATCTTGAGGCATATACTATGGCATCAGAGGAGGCTATCGATGCAAAGTTTGAAGCCTTTGGAAACCGCATGGAAGAGAAGATGTGATCCCTTTTCATTGAATTCAGCATTGGCCGACTGTCGAACCAGAGGAAATCACAATACGAAGAAACTTTAGATCAGTGAGATGATCCTCAAGAACATGGCCATATTACCTCTGATCCAATAAATCCATGCATGAAGGTTGACTTCCCTAGATGGGAAGAAGAAGATATAATCGGATGGATCTCATGCATGGAGCACTATTTTTGGTTCTACCGAACCGCCGACGCCACATGGGTGGAGATTGCTACCATCCACCTCGAGGGAGATGCTATTCAGTGGTTTAATTGGTTTAAGCACACTTATGGAGGACTCTCTTAGTAGCAATTCAAGGAAGGACTACTAAACCACTCCGGACCAACCGATTTCAACAACATCGATGGACAATTGGCAAAGATTCGTCAAACCTCTACAATACAATAATACCAAACAAGCTTTGAGCATTTATCTAACCAAACTGAGAATTGGTTTGAGAAATAACTTTTAGGTACTTTTATCGAAGGCCTAATGTCAGAGATCCGAGGAGAAGTAAAGGCATGGTATACACTCTTGTAGCGGTGATTTCTTTCGTGTATCTAGGAAGAACAATTGAACCACGAGTACGAAGGACAATGGTCACTCCCGGACCAGCCATGCCGAGGCCTACTACCCCCTCTATTGCCATCCAAACCCCTGCACTAAAAAAGTTGACAAGAGACGAGCTTCGCGAACGATCGGCCAAGGGGTTGTGTTGGCATTATGATGAACCGTGGAGCCACAAACATCACCGCAAAAAGGGTCAACTCCTCATGATTGAACTAGTAGAGGATGAGGACAATGAAATATCTGAAGAAGCCCTTAAACCTAAAGAAAAATCCATGGAGGAAGAGTCCCAAGGCTGACTAGTGCATGCATTGGTGGCTACTCCAACCCGACGATGAAAGTTGGAGGACTTCTAAAGAACCCATCACCATTCTCATCGACACAGGCAGCACCAATAACTTTTTCAATAGTAAGGTTGTTGTATGTTTGGCACTTCAAATTGAAGGTTGCTGCATGTTTTGCGCTTCAAATTGAAAGTTGCAACAAGTTTGACGTAAAGGTTGCTGATGGCTAAATCTTCGATTGTGACCAATGGTGCCTGCGGGTAAAACTACTCCTCCAAGACCAAGAATTGGTAGCTGATTTCTTTCTCCTACCTATTGATGATTATGAAGTCGTACTCAAGATCGAATGGCTCACAACACTAGGTGATATCTCCTAGAATTCTTTTAAATTTTAATCATGAAATTTTATTACAAAGGGAGACATGTCATGTTACAAGGCAAGCACGGGAGCCAAATTTTCACCATTTCATCGCAACAAATGGAGAAAGTTTTGCACAAAGCACATGATGGATTCTTGATGCATATTCAGCAACATCTATGGGGGAGAACATACAAAACTTAGATCCTAAGCTTGCCCTTTGTCTGAATGAATTTGCGGATATTTTCTTGGAGTTGCACGGGTTGCCCCTAATAAACCGCATGACCACCGCATTCCTATTTTGCCAAGCAAACCTCTAGCAAATTTATGATCATACCACTATCCTCACTTGTAGAAGGACGAAATCAAGAATATTGTTAAATAGATGCTTAACACTGGGGTGATTCGACCGAGTTGCAGCCCTTACTCCTCACCGATATTGCTAGTGTACAAGAAAGATGATGAACTCTTAGATGAATTAAAAGGAGCCTGAGTCTTCACTAAATTGGATCTCTGATCCGGATACCATCAGATTCAGTTATGCACTGCAGATATTCTGAAAATTACATTCCACACACATAAACGGCTACTACGAGTTTCTAGTAATGCCTTTCGGACTTACGAATGCTCCTTCTACTTTCCAAAGCCTGATGAATGACATCTTCCAAAGTTTTCTATGCAAGTTCGTATTGGTATTCTTTGATGATATTCTTATTTATAACCATACGCTTAAGATACATTTTCAGCACTTACGAACTATTCTAACAATTCTTTGGGAGAATACTCTTTATGTTAAATAGTCAAAGTGTGACTTCTTATAGTGTAAAGTGAAGTATCTTGGGCACATTATGTCATAGGATGGAGTGGCGGTGGACCCGACAAAGATTGAGGCAATGCAAGGACGGTTATGACCTACAAAAGTATAATCAATATGCAGTTTCCTTGGACTCACGGGCTACTACCAAAATTTTATGAAAGATTATGGTAAGATCAGTGCCTCACTCATGTCTTTACTGAAGAAAGACTCCTTCTTATGGTTGGATAAAGCCTCCGCAGCCTTCGAATGACTCAAGGTAGCCATGACGATGACGTTGATCCTAGCCCTGCCCGATTTCTATCGCACTTTTGTCATTAAGGCCGATGCGTCGAGAGTTGGAATTGGGGCTATTCTTATATAAGATGGTCGACTCCTAATTTACACCGAGGCTTCCCCCACACTTCATATGAGGTTTTTACAAGAGATACTAATTACTACTAAATTTAAAATATGGTTGGATACAGGTTCATGACACGAAAGAGGAGTAAAACTAGAAGAATTACAATTCACGCTCATGCCAGATTAGGCTCTCATCATCCTGAATCATATTAGAGGGCAGTCACCATTCTAGAAGAAAGATTGGCTATCACTAAGGACTAACCATATAACATCATATGCAAAGAAGAAACGGCCCCCTGACAAACTTAAGAATTGATAAAAAATTAAAGATCGAGTTTTTCTACACCTCCAGCCCGATCAGGAAACTTGAGCCTTAATGAAGTGGTCTCCCTATTTCTTTGGGCCTTGTAAAATTGAGGATCACATTGGGGCCCTAACCTGGAGATCAAATTCACGCACCAGATCAAGATTACAGTTGATCCGCTAGGTATCCTGCATCAAATGGAAATTTAAAAAAGACAACTCAGCCCAACACCCCCAACTGATGAGGAGACCAAAGTTTAGTTAATAATAGCATGGGAGTCACATGACGAGTTGAAGATCGAGTTTCCAGAGTTTATGGACCCTCAGCCTTAAGGACAAGGCTGATCTGAAGAGGACGGACTTGATAGGACTCCAGTAGGGTTGAGTCCTAATCAGCTTAGTACTAGTAAATAAAAACTATATTAGATTGTAATAAAACGACTCTTATTTTATAAAGGAGTATGGTTAGGGTCTAGATTAGCCCTTTGGGCTTAGCCGCCACACCCCTTACTGGGCTGGTCGGCTAGGGTTTCCCCCTACTTAGGTCGGCTATAGAGCCACTTAGTCACCTCCTATTCTTATTAAGGCAGGTTGGCTATAGGAGGGGTAAAGGGATAATCCTACTTTGGCAAGCACCCCCTTAGGCTAAGGTTTTGATCCCTATTTAAAGACACAGCCGCTCCCCATCTTAAATCAAGCAATTATCAATTTTATTTCAGCCTTGTGCTGAATCTACGAGGGAGGAACCCCTATAGCATTCCAAGGTGTCACGGGCTTAGCTGATTTTGCCTAAGTCGTGTAGCACCCATGTGTGTCCATCCACAAAAGTCAGTCCTCCCTGAGATCTCCTAGAGTCTCTTAGACTTACAAAAGAGAAAATGGGCTAGAAAAAGTAATTCCCATGGGATCCACAAACAACTGCTCAAGCAAACACTTTATAAAGCCAAATACAAATTACACCTATGGACATTACAAACTTAGAAAGGTTGCACACAAAGGATAATGGTCCATCACAGACTGAAGTCCCTACAAGTGCTTACAAGATACACTCGTATTTACAAGCCAAAATTGGTCATAAAGCAAACCAAACTAGAGCTAATAAGCCTACTGCAAGCCCGCTTCTTGCTGTATAAGATATGTACATAAACCGAAGAAGACGGACAAACACGAGCATTTCATCAAACACCTTATTTACATTGTTATCTGTGACATTCTCCCCTACTTATTCCTTCAATGTTATCGTCGAATCCACTGTAGATGCTACATCTCCTCATATTTTGCTGAATCTTCAATCTTCTATTTTGGCTGTAACATGCCCCTTTGGCTCCCAGCCACTTTCCGCCGCTGTTGTTGAGTAGTCAAACTCTGATCCACCATGCTACTTCAACTCACCAATGACTGAATCTGGTGTGGGGTTAGCTGAGTTGTGCTGATCCTTGTTGGTTCTCGCGGATCCCTCTGATAAAGGAAAAGACCTGCCTTATGATGCGCGAGTATAACAGTATACTCATATTGCTTGAATTGGGTGGATGCTTATTGGAGCTTTAACGAGCATCGCCTCACAGACTTTAAAGTTTTTAAGGTCCTTCCTCCATAATGTTTATCTATTGAACCTTCTTCCACTGTTAGTTGTCACTTCTAAGTATGTTTGTATCACTCCCACTTTCGATTAGTCAATTGAGAAATGAAGTGAAAAATCTACTCTCAATAGTACTGATCACCAATGGTGAAGATTTGACAACTATTGTCTTCCATAAGCTTTCTTTTAAAAGTCATTGAACTTTGTGCAGAGCTCCCCTGCTTGGATAAGTAAGAGAACTGGGATACTTGACTTCACCCATTATCTTCGTAGTTGAGAAGGTAAGGTTACTTGGCTTCGCTCACCTCCTCGAGTTAAGAGAATTGGGGTACTCGGTTTCACCTATTCTCTTGAGTTGAGAAGACAATGGTTACTCGATTTTGCCTGCCTCCTCGAGTTTGTACTTCATGCATTGAGCTAGTTACTAACATTCGCCCACTCTTTGCTCACACTTCTAAAGCACTTGAAGTGTTTGCACTCCTTGCGTTGAGTTAGCTACTGTGATTTGCCTTCTCACTGCTTGAACTTTTGGAATGCAAGAAGTTTTGCTCGAAAAGAGCAAAAAGTTTACCCCAACTTGGAGTAAGTCTTTGATAGATCTGGTCACCTCTGGGACTATACCGTCTTGTCTATCACCTTTGTCACCTATTCCTCTGAGTGGAAAAGGTACAGTACGGCGTACTGCCTACTTCGTTCCTTGGTCGAGCACTCCTACATCAACCTGAAGTCCCTCGCTTTCGGCTATATTGATGAGAAACCCATCGACATCGATCTTATAAAATTTCTTGGCCTCTGCCTTCTGCCCTGTCTTGGTACTGGGAGTTTGCCTTTGCATTCTCCACCTCCTTTGCTCCTTTTATGACTAATGCTCTCCCTCCATGAGAGCAAGGGATCGATGACTCCACGAAAGTCTCGCATCTGCGATGCCATGGTGCTGCCAAGCCTATAGCACTACTATCTGTTATCTTGTATCTTCATCCCTTCCTTCGCGATCGGTAGATTTGCCTCAGTGGCACTGTGGTGCTCCTCCGAGTCCACCTTTCTAACTGATGCTTTGCTTTTGGGTAGCTGAGCCCCACTGGACTCTTTATCGCTTCCTCGCCCCTTTCGACCACCTGCCTCGACACCACTGTGTCCTCCTAGCAGTTCTCCTTGGTTAATGGAAAGACAGACTGTAACTCTCATGCATGGCCTCTGCCATCTTGTTGCAGGGCTCGTGCCGATTCTGTTCTCCTTAGCTTCCTTGGTAGCAACGTTCGCTTACTCAGCTTTATCTTCTGACTTATCGGGCTCCCTTAAGCGAATGTGAGTACTAAAGCAGTCCAACTCTCTAGCTGCTCTGATTATACTTTTGTATAATCAAGTCATCTCCTTAGGACTCACTGGTACTTACAACCTGACCACTCTCTCAATGGTACACAGCCCTCGTATGCTAATGACCAAGGCTTTCATCTGATGCAAGCTTCAATGCATACACACAGAAAACCCGCCTCTGCAGTACTGTGGCATTCACTCCTTGAATCCATAACCCTTCTTGCAATTGCATTGTTCACTGAAGTGGAGCTCCCAGTAACCCTTGATCATTCACATGATCACGTCCCCGTCCATGGGACTCACTGGTACTTACACTTGGACTTCTTCCTCGGTAGTATAGAGCTCCCATATGTTCATGACTAAGGCTTTTATCCAATGCAAGCTTCGATGCACACATGAAGACCTGCCTCTGTGGTACTATAGCATTCACTCCTTGGATCTATAGCCCTTCTTCTTGTTGTGTCATACACCAAAGTGGAGCTTCCAGTAACTCCTGATCATACCTCCGCATGATCTTGTCTCTCACGGGATAGGATTGCCTATATTATATTGCCACAAACTATTCCACCATGATCCGCTGCACCATGTCGCCTCCTGGTGACATCTCTATTGCATACAGATTTTCGTATGATGAACTCAAACTATGACTTCTCCACATGTGGCCTCTGCCAACACGTCATAGGGCCTCCGCCATCTCTAATTTTTAGTTTGTTCCCTTGGCAATTTACCTTCGTCCACCCACTCTTGAATCATACCTAGACGAAGCATAGCTCTAGGACAGTCCATCGCCTAGTAGCTCATGAAGTTCCCATGACTTCGCTAGAATTGGTGCATCATTGTCTGGATCTTGGGCCTCTATCCCCTACTAGCACAATCTCTGCTATGCACCACTTGTTCCTAACAACTCGAATGACAACACTGTGGTATATTCTTCAGGAGTACCCGCCTCTGCATCCTCTTGCCCTGTGCTAAGGTCTCGTGATCCCAACTTTGCCCCCACAAGTTGAATCACCTTAGTTATTCCATCAAATGTATCTCTAAGGTTGCTTACATATGCCTCGAAGCTCCCTTCATCTTTGGCACCATGTAAAATAAGTCTGTCCCATCAGAATGAAGAACTCATAGAACGATATGATCCCACTCTTGCCTTTACAAGAGTTTATGCCCTTGACCTCTATCTAAGGAAAGCTCTGTGCATCCGCTCCATGTTCTATCTTCTATGTCAACTCCCTTCAAGCGGCTTGGATACTTCACCGAGTTCCACCCAAGTTGCTCCTCTCCTCGATTTGTATTGAGTTGATAGTGGCCCTCATATCCACCATTCCACGGGTCAGCCCTCCATTGAGTTTGATTTCTGTATTGACTCTAAGTATGCCTTTATATGATGTTGCCTTGGATTACTCTCCCACTTGATCTCGAAATGCATCCACCAATGCATTACCTCATTCGAGATCATACGATGATTCCACATCATTCGCTCGGTGAGCTTTCTGGAGATATAGCCTTAAGAAACTCTTCCTCAATATGTGCAATCCATTGCACATGATTCTCCCACTAGAGAACTAGGACTTATCCCTCCTGGATATTTGTCCTGTTAGAGCAACTTTTCTCTTTATATACTTCCCACTGGAAGTTTCGGAGATCACCATCCCATTTGGACTACTTCATCTTGTTGAATAGCTTATGCCTTATTTTGCCCCCGCAAATGCACTCTTTAGATTGCGACCCTTCTCTAATATAGTCTCCACTGCACCCTTTAAGGTCTAGCAATGTGCTAAACTTATTACATATTTAGTCGCCTATGGACGTATCCTTTCCATGTCAAAGAGAAAGTTCTGATGCTCCATGGTGCCGAGTTTTGATCACACCTTAGGATGGCCACGAACACTCCATCGTCAGTGTACAAGCCCTAGTATGAGTACCGAATCCTTCGAGTTAGCAATTTCCCTCACCTCTGTGAGCTTTGCATAACTCTTTTGGTCGTTATGCAATAACTCCCACTTTGCATGATCTCATCTTTCACCAAGCGCCCCGCTTTGCCTTGAGCACCATCAAGTTTGGTTACCAACGTCGATCTATAGCTTGAACTCAACCATCCCACTCTTCGTGCGTTACGCATTCTTCTTCGCTTGCTCGTAGTGCCTCTTGTGCAAAAGGTTGGTCATTCCTCTGAATACCAAACTTGGATGCCCGCTCCTCTGAGCGACTCCTTTCCCTACATCTTAATGTCTGTTTTCCCCCCAAACGGTTGTGTGTGCTGGCTGTCCTCCATACAGCCCAACTAGGTCCCCCACGTTTGTATGGCAAGTGTTTCTGCATGTGCTTGTCCTACTTTGATACCACATTGTCATGGGCTTAGCTGATTTTGCCTAAGCCATGTGGCACCCATGCGTGTCCGTCCGCAAAGGTCAGCCCTCCTCGAGATCTCCTAGAGCCCCTAAGACTTACAAAAGAGAAAATGGGCCATAAGAAGTAATTCTCACAAGATCCATAAGCAACTACTCAAGCAAATACTTTATAAAGCCAAATACAAATTACACCCATGGACATTACAAACTCAGAAAGGTTGCACACAAAGGATAATGGTCCATTACAGACCGAAGTCCCCACAAGTGCTTACAAGACACACTTATATTTACAAGCCAAAATTGGCCACAAATGAAACCAAACTAAGGCTACTAAGCCTACTGCAAGCCCGCTTCTTGTTGTACAAGATATGTACATAAACCATATGATACGGACAAATAGGAGCATTTCATCGAACACCTTGTTTACATTGTTGTCCGTGACAAAGGGTTGATCCCCCTCAAGAGTCAAAATCTATAGAGCTCCTTCTAGGGTTCAATCAATCTCCTCTTTAATAAAAGGAAACAATGAGAAGAATGATGATTCACATATTTGAAAGATTCAATATGCCTAATTCTTTTCTAATAAAATTAAATTATTCCTCATTCAGTGGTTTAGTAAAAATATCTGACGATTAATGTTTATATCAATAAAATCGAATGATATATCATGATTGCTAATATGATATCTAATAAAATGATATCTAATATCAATATATTTAGTCATATAGTGTTGAATATGATTTATTATTAAATAAATTGCACTTGTATTATCACATTTTAGAGGAATATTTTTTAGGTAAAATCTATAATCTTTTAAAGTACGCTTCATCTAAATTAATTGTGCACATCATGCACCTACCACTACATCTTCAACCTTGATTATAAATAATGTGATAAAGTTTTACTTCTCGGAAGATCAAGAAACTAGCATATGACCTAGGAACTAATCTATTCCAGAGGTACTTTTTATGTTTATTCTACATCTTGCAAAGTCGACATCAACGTAAGCAATTAAATTAAAAATTTCAGATTTTAGATACCATATTCATAGATTTAGAGTTATTTTAAGCATCTAAAAATTCTTTTCACTACTTAACAATGAGATTATTTAGAATTGGACTGAAATCTTACACAAAGTCCAACACTAAACATTATATTAGGTCTAGCTGCAGTAAAATATACTAAGCTACCTATCATATCTCTATAAGTCTTTTGATCAAAGCATTCTCCTTCATTGTTTATATCTAATTAGATAAAGTTACTCATCATGTGTTGATAGCTTTTTATCCCTATAAAATCTTTTTAATAGATCCAAAGTGTACTTAGTTTGACTAATAAAAGTTTTATCATTTAGTTGCTTAATTTACAATCTAAAAAAATATATCAATTCATCCATCAAACTCATTTCAAACTTTTGGCTCCTACTCTTGGCAAATGATTCATATAAAGATTCATTAGTAAAACTGAAAATAATATGATCAACATAAATTTGAATAATAAGAAAATTATTTTTAAAATATTTAATAAATAATATGGTATCAATATTACCTTTCAAAAAATTATTTTAAATAAGAAAAGAGCTAAGCCTATTATACCAAGCCCTAGAGGCTTGCTTCAACCCATAGAGAGCTTTGAATAATTTGTAAACATGGTTTAGAAAAAAAATATTTTTAAATCCGGGTGATTGCTCAATATAAACTTCTTGAGAAATAAAATCATTAAGAAAAGCACATTTTACATCTATTTGAAATAATTTAAAATTTTTAAAATAGGTATAATCAAGGAGTATCCTTATGGCTTCAAGTCTTGCTATAGAAGCAAAGGTTTCCTCATAATATATACTTTCTTCTTGGTTAAAACCTTTGGCTACTAATCTAGCCTTATTTTGAACCACGATACCTTGTTCATCTTACTTATTCCTAAAGACTCATTTAGTGTTAATCATAATATAATCACTAGATTTAGGAATAAACATGTAAACCTTATTTCTTTCAAATTGATTTAATTCTTTATACAATCAAGACTAATGAGTCATCTTTAAGAGCATCGTCAATGCATTTAGGTTCAATTTGAGATAAAAAAAAAGTAATTACATAAATATTTTTAAGTGAAGAACGAGTTTGAATACCTTTTGATATATCTCTAATAACTAGCTCCTTTGGATGTACATCTATATACTTTCCTTGGATAAGGTTTCTTTGGAAGTAAATGTATCCAAGTTACTTTAGAGAGGAGAATTCTTATTTAAATTCAAAATATCAAACTCAAAATCATCATTAAAATTATTTTTTTAACTTAAAGAAACTAATTAAAAACATCATGGATAAATTTCTCAATAACTAAAGTTCTTTTATTAAAAACTGAAAAAGATTTAGAAATAGAGGAATATCCAAGAAAAATGCTTTCATCGGATTTTGCATCAAATTTTCCTAAGGCATCATTTTCATTTAAAATAAAACCTTACAACCAAAAACTTTAAAATATGAAATATTGGGTTTCTTATTATTTCATAATTCATAATGAGTTTTAGCTAGTAAAGGTCTTATGAGAACCATGTTCATGACATAGCATGTGATGTTAACAGCTTTAGCCTAAAAGTATTTGGGTGAGCTATGTTCAATAAGCATGGTTCTTTCAATCTCTTGTAAACCCATATTTTTTTTCTCAACAACTCCATTTTGTTGTGGATTTCTTGGAATAGAGAAATTATGGTCATACCTATTTGAATAAAACAAAATATTCTTGAAAATCATGATTTTTAAATTCACCATCATGATCACTAAATCATTTAGTATTTTGAACTTGTTTGCAAAAATTTTGTAAAACATTTAAAATAATCACTTTTATGTGTTAAGAAGTATGTCCAAGTAAATCTACTATAATTATTAACAATCACAAAAGCATATGTATTCTCAAAAACTTGTGATATTAATTGGTCCAAATAAATTCATATGAATTAGTTATAATGATCTAGAGATACACACTTGATTTTTAGGTTTAAAGCTACTCTTTCTTTGTTTTCCTAGTTAACATGCATAATAAATCTTATTTTGACAAATTTAATTTTAGGCATTCCTCTTACAAGTTTCTTAGTTCCAATTTATGAGATATTTTTCGTACTTGTATGACCTAATCTCCTATGCCCAAGTCATGCATCATCATTTAAACTGAAAAACAAGTTTCATCATAAAAATCATCAAGATCAATAGCATAAATGTTATTGTTCCTTACGGTAATAATAAATTAATTCTTATGTGGTATTTCTATGATACAAGCATTAGATTCAAATTTAATATTATATCTCTTATCCCTTATCACATTTAAAATCAAAAAATAAGTTTCATCATGAAAATAATCAAGATCAATAGTATAAATATTATTGTTCCTTAAGGTAATAGTAAATTAATCCTTATGTGGTATTTCTATGATGCAAGCATTAGATTCAAATTTAATATTATATCCCTTATCACATAATTGACTAATGCTTAGTCAGTTATGTTTTAAACCATCTACTAACAAAACATCTTTAATCAAAATATTTGATTTTCTATTAATATTTTCAATGCCGATAATCTTTCCTTTGTTGTTATATCTGAAAGTGAAATATCCACCATTTTAGCTAGTCAGTTTTAAAAATTATATTGGATCTCTAGTCATATGCCTTGAGTATCAACTATTAAGATACCATCTTTTACTCCTAGCTATTGTTAGGAGACATACCTACAAGAAATAGGGGTTTACTTTAGGTACCCATTTAACTTTGGGTCCTTCATGGTTAAATCTACCTCTCTTGACTTTAGGCATCAAATCATTGATTATACATTTAGGAACCCAAACTAATTTATGAGAGCTATATTTTGTAAAAGAGCATGTATAAGTAGAATGATCAAATCTTTCACAAAAATTATATTTATCTTTAGAGAGAATATGTAATGTGGATCATTTTATAAATCGTGTTGGCTTTTATTGAGTGTTATTATTTACAAAGTTGATTCCTTCCTTTCAATATACACAACCTTGGTTAGCAAGAATCATGTTTAATGACTTATTTTTAATTTTAAACTTTTCTAATATTTATTATAATAATATATTTTCCTTTTTAAGTGAGTCTAATCTTCATATTTAGAGTAAAGGGTATATGATGTTGACGCTTCATGCATAAATTTTAGTGTATCAAATTTACTAATGAGTAATACATGATCAATTTTTAGTGAATTATATTTCTTACCAATCTTGTTAAGTTCATCATATAAATCATGAAATGTATCAAATAATTCATCATAAGATAAAAATATTTCAGAAGAGTAGCATACCTCGTCATTGAAGGCCATTAATGCATAGTTTTTCACTTCATCTTTATTGAGTTGCTCGTTGTCTTCTGATGCACTTGATTCATCCTAAGTTGGTCTGAATGCTTTCTTCTTCCTTTGGGTTAGTAACTTCTTCTTCAGTTATGGACACTCCTTTTTAAAGTATCTTAGCTTCTTGTATTCATAATATATTATAGTAACATTTTTAGGTTCACTTTTATTCTTATATGTTTTATTTATTTTTATAAATTTTTTAAGTCTTCTTGTAAGGAGTGCAATGCCATCAGCATCATTACTTGAGTTTTCGCTTGAGTAGTCTTTTTTGGTTCTAAGTGTAATATTCTTCTTATTATTTGGAAGATTTTTCTCTTGTTCATCATGTGCTCTATAAGTCATTTCGTAGGTCATTAAAGATCCTATGAGTTTTTTAAGAGAAAATTTAGAAGATATCTTATAATCTTATTTACCAATTCAATGTTAGTATAATATTTACCAAGAGCTTTTAAATTATTGATAATATCCGTAAAATAGGTGTACATATCACTAATTGTTTCACTTAGCTTCTTTTTAAATAGTTCATAACTATATACCAAAAGATTAATTTTAGATTATTTTACTCTACTTGTGCCTTTATGAGTAACTTCAAGTGTGTATCAAATGACTAAGGATCACTTGTTGAAAAATCGAAAAGCTTTAGAGATAGCAAAATTTTTAAGAAATGCATTCTCCTTTTAGTTTAAATTTATGTGTTTGATTTTATACAAGCATGCCCAAGTTTTTATGCCAAAATCATGCATTTGTCATGCTCATTTTCTAATTTTTTTTAAATTTACTAGAGAGAGAAGCATGATCCTTTATTTATTTATTATTATTTTTTAAATAAAGTATATTTATTACTAAACTTTTTTATCAAACAGATCATAAAAAGTATCAAGTAATTCATTGTAAGGTAAAGAAGATTCATTTGAGTTACTTACCTCATCATTGAGGGCCATCAGAGCATAGTTTATCACCTCATTTTCATTGATTCTCTCGTCATCTTCGGATGCCCTAATTCATCCCAAGTCTCCTTGAGTGTTTTCTTTTTCTTTTGCAACTTCTACTTCAGTTATGAACATTCACTTTTGAAGTGTCCCAGTCAATTACATCCATATCAAGTTATTGTGCTCATCTTTAGTTTATTTTATTCTTACATTCTTGTTTTATGAACTTCTTAAAATTTCTTGTGAAAAGCTCAAAGTCATCATCGTCACTTGAGTTTTCGCTCGAGTGGTCTTCTTTACTTTTAAGTGCCAAGTACTATATATTCTTTGGAAGGTTATTCTCATGTTTGTCATATAACAAATAAGTTATCTCATAGGTCATTAATGACTCGATAAGTTCTTCAAGTGAAAAATAGTTGAAGTCCTTTGCCTCTTGAATGACAGTTACTTTTGGATCCCAGTTTTTATGAAGAGATCGTAAAATTTTATTAACAAGTTCAAGGTTAGAAAAAGATTTATCAAGTGCTTTTAAACCAGTATATGTCTCCAACGACTTCGCTTGGTTTCATTCAAAACAATTCAAAATTGTGCATCAAGAGATTGATCTTAGATTCTTTAACTCTATTTGTGCCTTTATGTATAACTTCAAGTGTGTGCTAAATATCATATGCTATTTTATAAGTCAAATTATAATTAAATTTATTTTTATCTAATGTGCAAAATAAAGTATTCATAGCTTTTACATTTAAAGAAAATGATTTTTGCTAAAACTCATTCCATTCATTCATATGTTTAGAGGGTGTTTGAAAACCAAGTTCTACAACATTCTATAAATTGAAATCCATAGAAAATAAGAAAACTCTCATTTAAGTTTTCCAATACCTGTAATCCATCCTATTGAACATAGGAGGACAATTAATATAATAACACTCTTGATTGTCAAAAAAAGCTATTTAGTCTCTCTTGGGTGCTAAACCAATTAAGAAAAACTTAGTTTTGATACCAATTGTTAAGACAAATCAACACTAGGGGGGGCAAGGGAATTAGTGCTTTCATAAAAACCTTGGTTTGAAAAATTCATTCAATGAAAACTGATATCGAAAGTGTGCTTTAACTAGAAAAGTGTTACAAGCAGTTAAATCAGAAAGCAATAGTAATGAAGATCATAAAAAGGAAATGCACACTTAGTTTACAGTGGTCTGGTCATCGTGTCCTATGTCCACTTTTGATTCCTCCTCCATCAAGGTCACCAATGTTCACTAATGATCTTCCTTCAATTGGTGAAGATCAATTACCCTTTTATAACCCTTTCTTTCTTTCACAAGTTTAAGAGAGAACCATTGTAAGTCTTACACCTCCCTTAGAATGAACTCTAAACTTTTAAGAGGAGGGGAACTCTCGAAAGATTACAACAATATTTGTACACTTAGAATCACAAGTTTTTTTATCTTAGTTGTTACTTCCTTAAACAAGAATGAGTGAGGTATTTATAGGCTACAAACGACTTCAAAATTTGGAGCCAAACATTCAAATTTTCATGGTTTCCAGAGGTACCACCACCATTAATGGGCGGTACCACTATTGCTGAAAGTCTCAAAGACTGGGCTTTAGTCGTAGTACCATTGGCCTAGGTGGTACCATCATCTGACATAGTTTGGGAGACTATGTTTGGGTAGTACCACCACCAAACAATCTCGAAGACTGTCTTCTAAGTGGTACCACCACCTGGTCTAGCGGTGCCACCACCAAACCTGACTTCAGGTCACTGAAATGATCCTTCCAATAGGCCCAAATCAGCCCCAATTATGGCCTAATGGGCCCTTAATTGAGTTAACATGGTTACACCAAAAAATAACTCAATTAGGACCTAAACTATGATTATCATGATATAAATGATTGCAAAGCATAAATCTTGTATTGTCCAGCATGTCGACTCTCAGAACATATGAAGATGCTTCAATCATTTTGCCTTTTCATAATCAAAGATAGTCCTACATCACTTTTCAAAAATGTTGATTCAATCATAACTTTGTCAATTGATTTTATCCTCAAAATCTGAGATTCAATACAAACACCTTGAGTGCAAGAGAGAAAGAGAGAACATGGACTTTAAAAGGTTGAACGAATAGTTGCAAGTCCACAAACGACGGTTCACTAGGTGCCGAGCGCGAAGATAAGCTCAATTTGTGAAGAGTGTTCAATGCCTGAGAATATACTAAGGCTCCATCTAGCCCTATGCCACTTGCGGTTTTCCGAGGGTTTAAGATGGCTAACATTTCACCTTTCTACTCTACAAAAATTAGGTCACAAGACGCAAAAGCGGAGCTATTTTGGATAGGTTTAGCCCGACGTAATGACCGAATGTATTACAACATTATTAATTATTTTTGCTTACATTTCTTAGAAAAACCACATAAAATTGAGCAAAATAGGCTACCAAACATCTATACAAGAATGCAAAAGCGACAAATGATTCATTGAGCAAAAATGTTATGGGTGTATGATGACCATTCGTGATAGCATGGTGGATAATAGCTATTGCTGGGAACTTGTTGCTCTCTTCCAAATAGCCTTGGCCAAGCCGAGAGCAACAAGTTGTGCCTCTCGACCAAGGTTGCAAGTAGTCTTTGGCCAAATTATAGGGCTGCAACTGTTGTTGCTTTTTTCCCTATGTTTTACATCAATAATTTTGGTGATAAAACACTAATTTATAATGTCTTTCAATGACATGAATATGTGCTATCCAAAAATCGGATTGATGATAGAAATGCAGTAAGCTACATAGAAAACAATTCATATGATTCATCACAACACACGTAGTTTAAAAACCAATCACCACATGATCAATCTGGCTCTAATACCACTATTTAAAAATATCAGATTGAGCATCATATATGCAACAAAAAATAAAATTAGAAATCAAATTTTATAAAGAAATATATTAAGTCATTGTGTGATGATTGGTGCAGAAAAACTACAAAACTAAAAAACTATACATTGTGTTAGATGTTTTACCTAGGGAGATTGTATGTCCCTGAAAAACTAGATCTATAGGTGTAGATGAATGAGATCAGACGTCCTTCTCTCTAGTGGTGACCCATACATCAGATGGTGCGATGCTGCTCAAATTGCAGTGTGATTTTCCTCTCTATGCACACTAAAAAGCTACACTTTCTCTAAGAAGGGGTTGAGCCTTCTTGTTGTCCACATGCCCTAAATAGGGCCTATTGGCCGAGGAGGAGATGGAGGGAGGAGAATAGGAGGAGGCAACCAAAAGGTCTCTAACCTATGAGCTCTGTGCTCCCTTCCTATCTATAGAGGTTCCTATCAACTTAACCCTAATAAATCATACCCTATTGAGTATTGGATCTCTATCCATTTACCCAAGTCTCTAGGATTAGTGCATTCCTACCCCCAATAATCTCTTATTAGATCTTATTGGATCTCATCCATAGAATCTAATAATATAGGTGTATATTGGATATCCAATAAAATAGAAACTCCACAGATATCTCATATTCGAACCTCTACTCATCGCAACATCTACCATTTATGTGTGATTCTCTAGACCTAATACTAAGCTAACCATGAGTTGCACCTATCAAAACTCCTTCTAATTTAGTAAATTATTATCTCATAATAATTCACTCAACTCATAGACTATGGATGTACTAGGCCACTACGTCATAATCCCTAGACAGTATAGGAGGATCTAATATATTAGACCTGTTTATCTTTAGTTACTGTGTATCTAGAATCCTTCATCCATCTAATCTCAAAGACTATATATTGAGCATGATATTGCTAGCCCTCATACGAAATCTATCTGAATCTTACTCTAATTAGATTCTCCCAAATAACTCCTCTCTCTCTCAAAATGACCCTAGCCAGAGATCTACTTGAGCGAGAATACATGGGATATTCCTCTCGTTATACTGAGAGCAAATGATCCTCTATTGACATATAATTAGCTTCTTAAGGTTCGGTATTATTCCTAATAATCAGTTATACTAGCCCTATTTAAACCGATAACTCTGGTATCAAAGAATGAAGTACTCAAATAAGACATCCTTGATGTCTCAAGCCTAAGGACCAAACACACAACTGGGACTAAAGAATCAGTGTTTAACGTCAAGTATCATTAATCATCCAATATTCCATAAGTAGATCTATCAGTGAACTCATTTTTCATTCCCTAGTGTCCCCACACAAGCAGCTATGAGACTAGCTACCTCCATCAGTACACCAATCAGTCCGATTATCTCGATGTCCCTCTCGAGTAACCTATGACTAGGATTATCTAGGATCTATGTTTAAAGGTAAATTGGTCACATTATCATGATCCCATCATGATCCAATTCTCATTGCATAGATCCAAGGACATCACAATATATGTAATATATAATACAAAGTGAGATAAATGTCAATTATAATAAAAAGTAAAAGGACTACGCAGCATGTCACATGTCATCAGTCAAGTGATTAGCTTATAGGGTACCTATAACTAGTAGAGTGTAGGTGCTTACCTCCTCTTCCTTGAACATAATGCGGTGATCTCCGTTGGGATAAAACCTTTTCTATTGTGGTTCCCTTGTGTATGATTTCCATGTGGATGAGCTACTACCACTTGTTGTCGGCCCACCACTAATCACATCAACTTATTACTTGATATGACCTTTTGGTATTAGCGAGGTTTCATAGATCTAAGGAAGGAATTTATTTAGGTGTCCCCTCTGAACAAGATCCTTAATTTATTCTTTTAAGGCATAGCAAATTTAAACGTCATGTTTATGATCTCGGTGAAAATGATAATACTTAGTCATATCTCTACTTGCTAGTGATCTCTTAAGGGGTGAGGCATTCGCAAGAATCCCTTATCCTGAATTTTTATGAAGTCTCCAATGTGGGAAGTATTGAGTGACATGAAGTCTCATTGGGGAGGGACCCGATCACCTCTTGACCTATCACTTTGTGGTCTCTCTATGGTGTTTGAACGCTAAGCCTTTTCCTCTTTCGCCACCTTCTTAGGCTCACCGTACCACAATGATGTGGTAGTTGGCCTCTAGCAAGAGCTTTGGAAAAGTTATTAAGGGTTAAATGATAACTTTGTAAAAAAATCTTGAAATTTGGAAACCACTGATATACTCATTGATGAAGACGGAGGGGGTTAGGTCAATGACCATATGAACCTCATCGTTAAACTTATATAATTCTCTAGAGATTTATTTTTCAACTACCATATTGCTAGGAGAGAACTGGCTAGCTTCTTTGGGAGTCTGTAGTGTTAGGACCGAGTTAGCACTAAGAGAGTGGGGGGTGAATTAGTGCAAGTGCAATGAGTATTCGGTTTGAAAAATATACTTAAAGTAAAAAACTAAAACTAAAAGTATTTTTCATCAAGATCAAAAATAAAAATAAAAAGCTAAAATAAAAAGCAAGTAAAGAAGGCTCACAAAGTTTATAATGGTTCGATTAAAAACTTAACCTACATCCACTTCCTGAGTCCTCCTTCATCGAGGCCTGTCGGTATCCACTAATGATCTTCTTCCATAGGTGAAGATCAAAACACCTTACACTTTTCTCCTTTTCATAGGTTTAGGAGAGGAACTTTTATAAAAAAAAATTTTCTCTCTTCCCTTAAACTCACTTTGCACTTTGAAGCACTCAAGGGAAGCTCATACATTATATAAAATTTTAACCAAGATTATGACCACTTTTCTTGCACTTTCTTATTACTTTCTTATCTTGCCATGCAAGAATACTTGGGGTATTTATATACCCCAATTGGCTACTAAAAATTGGAGCCAAAATTTAACCCTTGCCGAAAAACTTAAGTGTGGGCGGTACTACCGTCGGCACTGATTGTACCACCACCAAAAGCACCTAGACATTCTAGATGACGGTGGTACTACCATCGCCTGGGAGGTACTACCATCGCCCATCAGTAGTACTACCATTAGGAATCATGAAAATAGGTACTTTTAATCCTTTTTTGTACTCGACTCATACATCCTATTGACCCCTTTCTAGGTCAATGAAATAAGCTCAACCTGAGCTCGAATCTAACCCAAAGTGGACCCAGTTGCCTCACATTAAGTTAATTTAGATTTCTCCAAATCTAACTTAATTAGGACTCAGTTAAAATGCTAACTATGACACACTACATAATTATAATTGTTTTTATCTGGTATGTCAATTGATCTTCCGAACTCCTAGCGAACTTTCCGATGAACTTCTCAGTGAGTCTCTCAATCATCTTCCAGTGAACTCCTAGCGTACTCCCAGTGAGCTCCCAATCACCTTCAGTGAACTCCTGGTGAACTCCTAGTGAGCTCCCATTACATCGTCCGAACCTCAGCCTGATGCCCGAACTTGACTCTGGCCCAACATCAAATTGTATTATCTTTTCATTGTCATAAATAATCCTACATCATTTTCTCTAATGCATAAGTTACATCATAAAACTTATTAATAGGTTTCATCATCAAAATCTAAGATTTAACAATCTATCCCTATTTAATGATAATAACCAATTGATGATGAGAGTTAACCTTAAATGCCCCTATGTATATACCATAGAATAAATAGAGCAAACTTAACTTCAAAAAGATCTATCACTTTTGAATTCAAGTATAACATTTTGACAATATTGATTCATAATTTAACCATTCATGATATTATACATGATAAAACATTCATCTTCTTGGTATCACATGATAAATAATTTAAGCCAAAAATATGTTTCACATAATAAATATGTCATCAATCATGATACAACATCCATCTTCTTGGTATCACAAAAAAAATTCAAAGATCTCAAAACATTTCTTATGTTATCAATTATATCATTTCTCCCCCTTTGTTATCAACAAAAAGAAGAAATGCTCAACTTATATTTAAACATTGTTAAATATTTTATCACAATGTTTAGTACATAAAGAAAGAAATCTAGTCCATTTCTCCCCCTTAGTAAAATAAGAAGAATAAGAATATAGTTTAATCCATTTCTCATCAAATTAATTTCTCCTCCTTTGTAAATAAAATAGAAGAAGAGGAGGGGTGGGTGGGTCAAAGATCCAAAACTCAAGTATCAAAAAAAAGAAAAAAATCAAATATTAAGGGGGGGGGGATACATATTCATTAATCTAAGAATCAAAATATTGAAAGAGAGCTCAAAAGCTAAGAAATCAAAAAAATATAAGAGCTTCTCATTACATTTAAAATTGTCTCATGTAAATTTCAAGAAAAGACTCAAGAAATCTAAAACATAGCAAATAATGCATTTGGATAGTTTAACATTCATAACTCTCTTCTAACAAAATCAAATTGTTCTTCATTTAATGGCTTAGTGAAGATATCAACTAATTAATGCTTTGTATTAATAAATTCCAAAGATATATCATAATTCACTTGATCTCTAATAAAGTAATGCCTAATGTTAATATATTTAGTTCTTGAGTGCTAAATGAGATTTTTAGTGAAACATATTGCACTAGTATTATCATATTTAATAAGAATATTTTTTAAGTGAATTTCATAATCTTCTAGTGTGTTTTTCATGCAAATGACTTATGCATAACATGCACCAACTACTATGTACTTAGCTTCGTTATAGATAATGGAACCAAATTTTGTTTCTTGGAACATAAAGAAACAAAAGCATGTCCTAAGAATTGACATGTCCAATTGTACTCTTCTTATCTACTCTATAACCTCCAAAATCAACATATGCATATGCAATTAAATCAAAATTTTCGGACTTAGGATACTATAATCCTAAATTAAATGTTTATTTTAAATATTTAAATATTCATTTAACTACCTTAAAATGAAAATGTTTAGGAATGAATTAAAACCTTGCATACAATCCATCACTAAACATTATGTCTGGTCTAATAATAGTTAAATATAACAAACTACCTATCATTCCTCTATATGATTTTTGATCAAAATTTTCACATTTTTATCCAAGTCTAACTTCGTAGAAATACTCATGGGTGTATTTATAGCCTTAGCACCATACCAAAATATTTTAACAAATCTAAGATATACTTAGTTTGACTTATAAATATACCATCATTTAATTATTTTATTTATAACCCTAAGAAAAAAGTTAATTCGCCCATTAGGCTCATTTCAAACTCTTGGCTCATATTTTTGGTAAAAGATTTATATAAGGATTCATTTATAGAAACAAAAAGAATATCATCCATATAGATTTGAATAGTAAGAAAATTATTTTTTAAAGTGCTTAATAAATAATGTGGTGTCAACCTTATCTTTCAAAAAATTATTTGAAATAAGGAAAGAGCTAAGTATTTCATACCAAGCTCTAAGGGCTTGTTTCGAACCATAAAGAGCCTTAGATAATTTGAAAACATGATTTGGGATAAGGTTAATTTCAAAAATAGGGGGTTATTCAACATAAACCTCTTCATAAATGAAATCATTAAGAAAACACTTTTGACATTCATTTGAAATAATTTAAAATTCTTTAAAAAAGCAAAGGCAAAGAGTATCCTTATAACTTTAAGTCTAGCTAAGAACGAAGGTTTCTTCATAATCAATCCCTTTTTGTTTGGAATCCTTGATCACTAATTTAACCTTGTTTCTAACCACGATATTATTTTTATTTTACTTGTTTCTAAAGATATATTTAGTTCCAATCACTAAACAATCATTGGGTCTAGCAACAAACTCTCACACCTCATTTCTTTTAAATTGGTTCAACTCTTCATGCATTAAAATAACCAAGAATCATCTCTCAGGGCTTCATCAATGCATTTTGGTTCAATTTGAGATAGAAATACGACGTTAGCACAAAAATTTTTAAAAGAAGAACGAGTTTGAACACCTTTTGATGTATCTCCTATTATAAGCTCCTTAGGATGAGCATTTACATACTTTCATTCCTTGGGTAAGGATTTGAAAGTAGATTCATCCAAGTTGATTTTAGGAGGATTTTCATTCAAATTTAAAGTGTCAAAATCAAAATCATCATCAAAATTAATTTTTTAAAATTTAAAAATCTCATTAAAAATGACATGAATAGATTCTTCAATGACTAATGTTCTTTTTATTAAGAATGTGATAAGCCTTTGAAGTAGAAGAATAACTAAGAAAAATACCTTTATCGGATTTTGCATGAAATTTTTGTAAGACATCTTTTTCATTTAAAACGAAGCATTTACAACCAAAAACCTTGAAATATAAAATATTGAGTTATTTATCATTCTAGAATTCATAAGGAGTTTTAGAAAGTAATGGTCTTACAATAACCCTATTCATAACATAACATATCATGTTAACGGCTTCCGCCCAAAAATATTTAGGTAGGCTATGTTCATTTAACAAGATTCTAACTATTTCTTGTAATCTCCTATTTTTTCTTTCACAACTCTATTTTTTATAGATATCTAGTAGTAGAGAAATTGTGGTTGTACCCATTTGACTCACAAAAAGTTTAAAAATCATGATTTTGAAACTCACCACCATGATCACTACATATAGATGAAATCATAAAATATTTTTTGTTTAGAACAAGTTTGAGAATTTTAAAAAATATTTAAAAAAATCACTTTGTGTGCCAAGAAGTAAGTCCAAGTGTATCTGCTATAATTGTCTATAATAACAAATGAGTATTTGCAACCTCCTAATCTTATAGTATCAATTGGTCAAAATAAATCCATATGGATCAATTGTAGTGGTCTAGAGTTGATTCTTTGAGTTTTTGACTTAAAACTACTTTTTATTTGCTTTCCTATTAAGCAAACATCACAAACTTTATCTTCGACGAACTTAATGCTAAGTAATCTTCTTAATAAATCTTTAGTTGTGACTTGATTTAGTAGTTTCATGTTACATTACCTAGTCTCCTATTCCAAACCTAAGCATCATTTTTCAAAGCTAAAAAGCACATTTCATCATAAAATTTTTTAATATCAATAGTATATATCTTTTTATTTCTTAAAGCAATCATAGATTTATTTTTGTGTGGTATTTCAATTATATAAGCATTAGATTCAAATTTAACAATATATCCTTTATCACACAATTGGTTAATGATTAGTAGATTATGTTTCAAACCATCAACTAATAATACATCTTCAATCAAAAAGGCTTGATTTGTTACATATGGTTCATTTTCCAATGATTTTTCGCTTGTTATTGTCTCCAAAGGTGACAACTCCTTCATTTAGGCTAGTGAGCTTAGAAAAATAAGTTGGATATCTAGTCATGTGCCTTGAGCATCAACTATCAAGGTACCATTTTTTGCTCCTAGCCTTTGTTTGGAGACAAACCTACAAGAAATGTGGTTTTAATTTAGGTACTCATTTGACTTTGTGTTCTTCATTAAAAGCTCTATATAATTTAACTAAAAGCATTGTATTATTTATGGTTCATTTAGGAACCCAAATCAACTTATGTGGACTATACTTTCTAAATGAATACTTATAAGTAAAATGTCCTAATCTACCACAAAACTTACATTTAATTTTTGGTGAAGAGTGTAATGTAGGTCCTCTAACGAAGATAGTTGACTTTTATTGAGTGTTACCCAAAAGCCAATACCTTCTTTCTTATGGATATAACCCTTATTAGTAAGGATCATGTATGGAGATTTATTCTCTATTTTAAATTTTTCTAAAGTTTGTTGAAGTATGGCATTTTTCTTTCTAATATTCTCTAGTGTTTTATATTTAGTGCAATAATTATATAATATTTAGTGCAAAAGTATGGCATGTTGTCAAATTTACTAAATAGTTATGTATGTTCCTTTTTAGGTAATTTATAAGTTTCGCTAAGCTTCTTAAATTCATCAAATAGTTTTTGAAATGCATTTAATAATTCATCAAAGGTAAAGGAGATTTCAAAGGATTCACTTACCTCGTCATGGAAGGCCATGAGCGCATAGTTTGTTGCTTTTTCATTATTGTTGTCTTCTTCATCCGACAAGTTTGCATCATCCCATGTTGAGAAGGTCTTCTTTTTGTTTAACACATTTTTCCTCAACTTTAGGCATCCACTTTTGAAATGCCCAAGTTTCTTACATTCAAAATATATTATTTTATCTTTTTAGTTTATTTTTATTTTTATGATTTTTATTCTTTTTTATTAATTTTTTGAGTTTTCTTGTTAGTAGTGCAAGATCATTATTCTCATCACTCAAGGTTTCACTCGAGGAATCATTTGTTGTTCTCAGTGCCAAGTCCTTTCTGTTCTTTGAAAGGTGTTCATCTTTGGTTCTCAAGGCAATGTCCTTCCTGTTCTTTGGAATGTGTTCTTCAATTTCATTATGAGCTTTGTAGCTCATTTCATAAATCATTAGAGACCCGATTCGTTCTTAAGAGATAAATTGTTCAAGTCTTTGACCTCTTGTATAACAGTTACTTTTAGGTCCCAACTTTTAGGTAAAGATGTCAAGATTTTATTAACAAGTTTAAGATTAGAATAAACTTTATCAAGAGATTTTAAACTATTGATGACATCCATAAAGCCGATTATATGTCACCAATAGTCTCATTTGGTCTCATTTTAAATAATCTATAGTTATGTATAAGAAGATTTATTTTCGATTCATTTATCCTACTTGTGCCTTTGTGTGTGACTACTAAAGTGTGTCAAATATCATAAGCTGAATCACAAGTAGAAACCTGATTAAACTCATTTTTATCTAAAGTATAAAACAAAGTATTTATAGCTTTAGTATTTAATAAAAACATCCTTTTTTTAGGATCATTCAAATCATTTATCGGATTGGATTTCTGAAAACCATTTTTCATAATATTTTATAGTTCAAAATATATCAAAATAAAAAATATATGCATTCTAGTTTTCCAATATGTGTAATCCGTCCCATTAGACATGGAGGACATATGATAGAGTGTCCTTTGTTAATGCCAAACGAAGCAATTTACTCGCTTAGGTGTTAATCCAATTGAATATAACCGCTTTGATACCAACTATTAGGACAGAATTGACACTAAGAGGGGGGTGAATTAGTGCAAGTGCAAGAAGCACTTGATTTAAAAAATATGCTTGAGGTAAAAACTAAAACTAAAAGCATTTTTTATCAAGATTAAGTTAGAGAATGATTAAACTTAAGATCGAATAAAGAATCTTGATTTAACTACTGAATGTTAAAATAAAAAGCAAGTAAGAAGGCTTAGAGAGTTTATAGTGATTCAGTCAATAACTTGATCTACATCCACTTTCTGAGTCCTCCTTCATCAAGGCCCATCGATATCCACTAATGATCTTCTTTCATAGGTGAAGATCAAACCCCTTATACTTTTCTCTTTTTCATAGGTTTAGGAGAGGAATCTTTACAATTTTTGTTTTTTTCACTTAAACTCACTTTGCACTTTGAAGCACTCAAGGGAAACTCTCAAATTTTATAAAATTTTGATAATGATTATAATCACTCTTCTTGCACTTTCTTATCACTTTTTTTCCTTCTTATATAAGAATACTTGGGGTATTTATAGACCCCAATTGACTTCAAAATATTGAAGCCAAAATTTAACCCTTGTCGAAAGACCCGGGTACGGGCAGTACCACTACTAGCACCGCCGGTACCACTATCGAAAGCACCTAGATATTCTGCATGATGGTAGTACTATTACCACTTGGGCAGTACTAACACTACCCATCAATGCTATTGCTATCAAGAATCTCAAGAAAAGGTACTTTCAATCTTTTTTTGTACCCGACTAGTACCTCCTATTGACCCCTTTCCAAGTCAATGAAATGAGTTCAACCTGAGCTTAAATCTAACCCAAAGTGGAACTAGTTGCCTCACATTGAGTTAATTTGGATTTCTCTAAATCTAACTCAATTAGGAATAATTATGATACTAACTATGACACACTATATAATTACAATCGTTCTTGTCTGGCATGTCAATTGATCTTCAGAACTCCCGACAAACATCCGACGAGTCTCTTGATCATATTCTAATGAACTCTCGGCATGCTCCGAGTGAGCTCTCGTTCACCTTCGATGAACTCTCACTACATTGTCCAAACCCTAGCACGATGCTCGAACTTGACTCCAGCCCAACATCAAATTGTATTGCCTTTTCACTATCGTAGTTAATCCTGTTATGATCAAGTTGGCACTAAGAGGAGGGGGGGGGGGAGGAGGAAGGGGGTGGGGGGGGGTTAATTAGTGCAAGTGCTGAAATCTTGGTTTGAAAAGTTTGCTCATAGTAAAACCGAAATCAAAAGCTTTTTTGGGAATTCGTTAAGAGCAAATAACTGAACAATTTAAAACAAAGCTGAAAGATGATGATCATGCTTTTCTCTAAATTAACAAATGGCAACTAAATTTAATAACAAAATTAAAGAAGAGATGAAGAGAAATACTCACAAAGCTTTTATCATGGTTCAGTCAAAACCTTGGCCTACATCCACTCTCAATCCCTCTTCACTCGATGGTAACCGATGTCCACTAAAGATCTTCTTCCACGGATGAAGACCAAACCTCTTATACTTCTTTCCTTTATAGGTTCAGGAGAGGAACCTTTTACAAGTTTTTATCTCTTCCCTTAGACTCACTTAACACTTGAAGCACTTAAGGGAAGCTCTCAACTTTTACAACCTTTTAACATAATTTTCACTTCTTTTTCATACACTTTCTTGCTCTTTTTCTTGCTACTCCAAGCAAGAAAAGTTGGGGTATTTATAGACCCCAATTGGCTTCAAGAAATGAACCCTGAAAATAAGAGCGATGGTAGTACAACTACCGCCTGAGTGGTACTATCATCGCCCACTAGTGGTGCTACCACCGAGAATCCCGAAATAGCACTTTTCCCATATTGTTTTATACCTGACTAGTACCTCCTATTGACCCATTTCCAAGTCAACAAAATGAACTCAATCTGAGCTCAAATCCAACCAAAGGTGGATTTGGTTGCCTCACAATGAGTTAATTTAGATTTCATCCAAATCTAACTCAAGTAGGACTCAAAATAACCGATGCTAACTATGACACACTAAGGTACTCAAATACAATCATCCATGTTGTCTGGCATGTCAATTGAACATTCAAACTCCTGAGGAACTTCCCAGTATCCTCTCACAAACTCTCGATGATCTCTTGATCATCTTCCAACAAACTCCCGGCGTATTCCCTGCAAGCTCCCGATCACCTTCGACGAGCTCCTAGCGAACTCCCGGTAAGCTCTCGATCACCTTCGGTGAGCTCCCGACGAACTCCCAGTAAGCCCCCGATCACCTTCGATGAGCTTTCGATGATCTCCGAGCGAGTTCCCACTACATCGTGAACCCCGATCCGATATTCAAATTTGACTCTGGCCCAACATCAGATTGTATTATCTTTTCACCATCGTAGTTAATCCTATATTAGTCATCTCTAATATACAGGTTAGATCATAAAACTCATCAATGTTGGGAAACCTCAGCGGGTGCATCACATGTGCAGTGGAAATCAAAACAAAAACTAGTTTCCCATGCAGATCAAATCATCATGCAAAAGATTGAGGTTGTGAGAACTCTTCCAGCTTCGTCTTGTTGCTTCTACTACAGCAATGTATTCTGCCTCTGTAGTCTAGTCAGCAGTAGTATCTTGCTTGGAACTCTTCCAGCTTACTACTCCATTCAGGGTGAAAACATACCCTGAATTTGACTTGCTATCATCAATGTTGGACTGAAAACTTGAGTCTATGTTGCCCTCAACCTGGAGGCTACCTTCTCTATATACCAGTACAAGATCCTTAGTCATTCTCAAGTACTTAAGGATACACTTTACTGCCTTCTAGTGTTCTAAACATGGATCTGCCTAATACCTATTCGTGACACTCAAAGCATGTGCTATATCAAGCCTAGTATATAACATCGCATACATGATAGACCCTACCATTAAGGCATAAGGTATCTTATTCATGTATTGCCTTTCTTCAGGAGTCTTTGGGGATATACTCCTAGAAAGTGATATTCCATGTCTCATCGGTATGAGACGTCTCTTGGAATTTTTTATGCCAAACTTTTTTATAATGAAGTCTATATACCTAGATTGGGACAAGCCAAGCATCTTTTTGGATCTATCTCTATAGATCTGAATCCTATAGGATACTTGCCCTAAGTATTTCATGGAGAAGTTTCTAGATAGCCAAGTCTTTACTGTGGAGAGCATTCATACATTATTCCCAATGATTAGGATGTCATCCATATATAGCACCAAGAAGGTGATAGCACTTTCACTTACCTTCCTATACACACAAGGCTCATCTTTGTTCTTAATGAAGTCATAAGATCTAATCACCTCATCAAATCTTATATTATAACTTCGAAAAGCTTGCCACAATTCATAAATGGATCTAAGCAACCTGCACACTTTATTTGGACTCTCTTTGGATACGAATCTCTCTGGTTGTATCATATACCCCTCTTCCTCGAGGTTGTCATTGAGGAATACCATTTTGACATCTATCTGTCAGATCTCATAGTCATAGTGTGCTGCAATCGCTAAAATAATTCTAATGGACTTAAGCATGGCCACAGGTGAAAAGGTTTCATCATAGTCAACTCTTTATCTTTGACGATATTCTTTAGCTACTAGCCTTGCCTTATAGGTCTCTACCTTTCCATCCACTCTGATCTTCTTCTTCAAGATCCATTTGTAGCTGATGGGTATAATACCCTCAAGTGCATCCATAAGGTTCCAAACCTTGTTAGAGTACATAGAATCCATCTCAGAATTTATGACTTCTTATCACTTCCCGGAGTCTATACTCATAATAGTCTCCTCATAGGTCTAAGGATCAACATCCTGAGAGTCATCTCCACTAATATGTCCAACATATCTTTCAGGAGGGTAAGATACTCTACTAGACCTACGAAAAGTTAGAATTTATGTGTTAGGTACCTAAACAGCCTCGGGCTCTGGAATAGTGCTCGAGCTAGGTTCTCCAACCTTGCTCAATTCTATCTCACTCCTACTATTTCCACCAAGAATATGTTCCTTCTTAAGGAACACAGCTCTCTTGGCAACAAAGACCTTTCGGTCCTCGAGATGATAGAAATAATATCCTAAAGTCTCCTTATGGGATCCCATGAATGTGTATTGTTCCATCCTTGATTCTAACTTGTCAAGGTTGTATCTTCTAACGTGAGCAGGACAGCCCCAAATCTTAACCACCTTAAGGTTGGGCTTCTTTCCTTTCCATATCTCATATGGTATAGACACTACCGACTGTTGTGGAACTCTATTCAGAAGGTAAACTGCAGTCTCTAGGGCATACCCTCATCATAGACCGCACCATGTCTAACAATGTGTGATTCCTCCTTTCTAATATACTATTGAGATAAGGTGTATAAAGAGGTGTCCACTGGGATAGAATCATACTGTCCTTGAGGAAATGGGTGAACTTCGTACTCAAGTACTCTCCTCCTCAGTCTAATCGAAGAGTCTTAATACTCTTTCCAATTTCGTTCTCTACCTTATTCTTATATTCTCTAAATTTCTCAAAGGCCTCAGATTTATACTTCATTAAATACATGTGTCCATACCTAGAGAAATCATTAGTGAATGTAATGAAGTATGAGTAACCACCTATAGCCTGAGTCAACATGGGACCACATACATCACTATGTATGAGTTCCAACTCTGGCTCTCTCTCCAGTTCCACTAAAAGGAGAGTTGGTCATTTCCCCACGAAGGCAAGGTTCGTAAGTTACATATGACTCATAATTAAATGGATCTAAGTATCCATCTTTCAGTAACTTTTGAATCCTTTCCTCATGTATATGACCTAGCCTATAATGCCATAGGTATATATTATTCACCTCATCTCTTTTCCTCTTAGATATATTTATATTCATGATATATAGAGAAGTGTCTAACATATATAAGCCATTTATAAGGGTCCCTCTAGTGATGATCTCATCATCCATAATTATTAAACAACTATTATTCTCAAAAACTAATTTATATCCACTAATTGTCAAACAAGTGATAGAAATAATATTTTTGATAATAGAAGGAACAAAATAGCATATATCTAATGCAATAATGGCTCCATCAGGCAGATTAGGATGACCTCTTCAACAACAACTGTAGCAACTCTTGCTCCATTGCCTATTTTAAGGTGTATCTCGCCTCTGGCCAATCTTCTAAGTCTTGCCAGAACCTATAACAAATTACAGATATGATAAACACTCCCAGTATCCAATACCCATGTGTTATCATAAAAATCTAACAAGTGGAGGCTGATCATGAATATACTTGAAGCTTCTCCAAGCTTCTGTCTCACCTTCTCTGCAAGGTAGTGCTTGTAGTTCCTCTTCCAGTGTTCGTCTTAGCTATAGTGGAAGCATTGTCCTTTGTCCTTTCCCGGGTATTTTTTGGTAACCTTTGTCTTACCTGGTCTTTCTTTTCCCTTGCCCTTCATAAGGGTCTTTCTAGCCTTCCTTTTTTTTTTATCTCACCAATATAGAGAACCGGCTTCTCCTTCTTGATGGCACTCTTAGCTTCCCTCAACATATTAAAGAGCTCAGGGAGAGTCACCTCAAACTTGTTCATATTAAAGTTAATAATGAACTGTGAAAAGGAATCAGATAGGGACTGAAGTATAAGATCAACACACAGGTTATCCTCTAGGACTATCTATATACTTCACAAAGCGAGCGATCTAATCCTTACCTATCCTTTCCTCCAACATGGGCACAATCATGTTAAGGACATATATGATTTTATCTTCTGCGAGAATAATTCTCAAAATATAGAGCTTTTGGACCAATAAGTATGCCACGTAGGGGTTTTACAAGCGACAAACAAGATACAACATAAATTAAATAACATACAGATTTTACAGAAAATACTAATTAAGATATAGACTTCTATCTTAATGTACTCCCACTATTTTCTTAGTGAATCACATGACACCCTCGACACGAGAGACGGAAGTCTCTAGTAGACTCCTAGTGGGGATCGGGATCCAATTAGCATCTTAGTACAACCTCGAGGGACTCGACCAATTATACTAAGCCCAAAAGGTAGGCAACTCTTACCAATCACAACTCCTTATGATTCCCATCACGTTCAGCCTCCGAATCATCATGGTCTCGAGGGACTCGACCAACCATGATATTCAGTTAAGTCATCACCATTGTTATAAGATGAGTCTGATTTGATGATATGCCCTCAAGGGACTCGACCAAGCATACCATGTTCTTAGGTCACCGGTGACATCTCTATGTCATAGGCAAGAACTCGATCATGTAGATAGGTGAGTCTCAAGGGACTCGACCAACTCAACCTATGTCATGATTCAATTTCTTCCTATAACGATGGAAGGCCACGTGGGTCAATCTTATTGCCTCATGCTTATCGACTTAATATTATCGTAGGAGGGGTTTTTGTTTTGTATCGATCTCCTAATATGTCATGTCACACATATACATATTTGATATATATCTACATTGCATACATATATATATACAAATACACACACATATATCTAGTAGATGTATAACACATCACATATACAAGCTACACCGGATGATTATGAGCCGTCACCTAATATGATTAAGCCCGAGCCAATGGGCCTAATCACTCACTACAAGATCTATGTGTGCATCGTCGTATCTCCATATCCTGTGATTATTAATCTTGTCATCATTAATTCCGTCAGATCGTTGCATCACCATGCATCGTGATCTCCCGCCATGGCATTGTGGGTCCCACAGAACCAACCTCCGCGCCTCTCCATGTAATTACAAATAATCACAGGCATATAGGCTGAACAATAAACGAGAAAAAACACACAGGCTGGCAGGCCCTAATAATAATAATAATCACAGTTACACACATCACAACACATGGCTTATGATCATCTATCCACATCATACATCACATCATATATAGGATTACTAGATATTTATAATAATTAATTAAAAGTAAACTATTTAATTATTTTTTTTTTCTGAAAATCAGGGCATGCTCAAAATTTTTAGAATTATCAAGGGTATTTTTATAATTTTAGATGCGAGGATAGTCCTTGAAATTTCTAGAATTGTTAAGGGTATTTTCATAATTCTGGATAAGAGGATAATCATCGAAATTTCTAGAATTATTGAGGGTATTTTTAGAATTTTATACATGAGGATAGTCCTCGAATTTCCAAAATTATTAAGGGTGTTTTCGATATTCTAGATAAGAGGACAGTACTCGAAATTTTCAAAAATATTGAGGACGTTTAAGAAATTATGTATAAAAAGGACAAAGCTAGAATTTCTCAAATTCTGAGGGGTATAACCATTTTTTTCTCAAAAGGATGCTCTAGCCCACCTTCACCCTCACTGCGCCACCACCATCGTTGCCCCTACGCAGGCGACAACTACCCTTTGCGGCCAGCAGCCCTCCTGCCAAGGCACCACTTGATCGGTGCCACCACCCGCTAGTGGTCATGACGGCAACCCCTCACGGCGGCACCCCTACAAGTGGCGCCTTGGGGGACGCCTCGAGGCGGTCACCTTGTAGGGAGCTTGGTCGTAGCCGCCTGCAGTAGCTGTGCCATGGTGGCCACCCTACAGGCCTAACTGGCCACCACCTGCGCAGTATGCATGTGCCCGCCTCCCCGCAGGAGGCTAATTTCATTACCAATCGCTACAACAAGTGTGTAGAACAGTTCTATGTGATTCAATATCATCACACATAATTTAAAACTAATTTTTCATGTGAAAACCTTTTCTCTGATACCATTGTTGGGAAACCTCAGTGAGTGCATCACATATGCAGCGAAAATTAAAATAAAAATTAGTTTCTCACGTAGATCAAATCATCATGCAAAAGATTGGGGTCACAAGAAAAATCATAAAAATCAAAAAAACCACGATGTGTGAGAGATTAATTTTACATAGGGAGATCTTATATCCCTATATTCCAAATCCGGATGGAGAAGATGAAGGAGGTCAAGCATCCTCCTCTCTAGCGGTATCCACACGATGAATCTCTACAGCAAAACTTCTCAAATATAATATTACAACTCTTGCTCAGAATGATGAAAGAGAATAGGAGGTGGTGGCTAAAGCTGCAGCCTATCAACCATGAGTCTCCCCTCCTATTTATATAGAGCCACCAAAACCCTAGGGCTCCTTCCTTAATGGGTATTGAATCTTCATCCAATAATCCACTAACCTTGCATTATTGGATCTCTATCAAATAATCTCCTTAGGCCTATAATTGGGCTTTAATCAAGGAGCCCATCAACATAGGGTCTCATTTAATAAGAATATGGGCTAATTCGATCTTCATCTAATCCTATATTCGTTGAAGAATCCATTATATATGTGTGATCCTCTAGACCCGATACTGAGCTGGCCGTGAGTCACTCCCATTAAAACTCCTAATATAGTGAATTATTATCCCCATAATAATTCACTCGACTCATCGACTATGGATGTATTAGACCACTACGCCATAGTCCCCAGACGGTATAGGGGGGATCAAATCCATCGGACTTATCTGTCCACAATTACCATGTATCTATAATCCCTCATCTAAATAATATCCCAAAGACCATATATTGGACATAGTACTGTTAGGTCACATACGGAATTAGTTTGTCTTGCTCTATTCGGATTCTACCCGGAAACTCCTCTCTGAATTCGAATGACCCTGGCTGGGGATTTGTCTGACCAAGCACATATGAGATATTCCTCTTATGATACCGAGAGTGGATGATCCTCTATTGACACCCAATTGCCTTCGTAAGGTTGGCTACCAATCCCGATAACTAACTGTATCATATCTCAAACTTTCTAAACCTATAAGCTTGGCATCAAAGAAAGGAGTACTCATACAAGACATCCTTGGTGTCTCAAGTCTAAGGACCAGATACACAACTGGGATTATGGAATCACAGTCTAACATTATGTATCATTAACGATATAACATTCCATAAGTGGATCAATCAGTGAACTCATTCTCTAATAAGCACATGTATTATATCCTTAGTGTCTTCACACAAGTGGCTATGAGACCAGCCACCTCCATTATATGGATGGGTATATAGTACACCGATCTATCTGGTTATCTTAATGTCCCTCTTGAGTAACCTATGACCAGGATTATTTAGGATCTGTATTTAAGGTGAATCGATCTCATTATCGTGATCTCATCACGATCCGATTCCCATTGCACAGAACTAAGGACATCACAATATATATGTAACAAATAATATAATATGAGAATATGCCAATATTAATCATAAGTAAAAAGATCACATAGCGTGTCACATGTGTCATCACTCACGTGATTGGCTTGCAGGGCACCTGTAACCAACAATCAATTGATTTCATTATCAAAATCTAAGATTCAATAATCTCCCCCTTTTTGATGATGATAATAATTGATGATGAAGTTAACCTTAACTCCTCCTATGTATATGCCATAGAACAAACTTGAATTCAAAAGAGCCCATCATTTTTTAATTCAAGCATTTGACAATATTAAATTTTCACAATTTAACCATAGATTAAAAAATTTTCAAAGATTCATATTCTTGGCATCACATAAAAAATTCAAACATTACAACATTCATTTTAAAGATCAAACATATCATTTGGCATCAATCATATCATTTGACATTTCATTTTTCTCCCTTTGTCATCAACAAAAAGGAGGGATGCTCAATTATATTTGAATATTTTTAAAAATATTTAATATTTAGCACATAAAGATAGGAAGTTAGTCTATTACTCCCCCTTAGTAGAATAAGAAGAAGATTAACAATAGAATTTACTTTATTTTTTTCCTTTTATAAATTAAGAAGGATAAAAATATATGCATCACAAATGTCACATCAAATTTCTTTTCTCTCTTTGTAAATGAGATAGAAGAAGAAGAGAGGGGTGTCAAAGATCCAAAAATCAAATATCAAGAGGGGGTATACATTTGAGAATATTCATGAAACTAAAAATCAAATAATTGAAAGAGCTCAAGAGTCTCATCAGATGAAAATTTTGAATCATATTTTTTCTTTTATAAATGTCCAAAAGAAAGACTCAAGTGAAATCCAAGAAAAAATATAAGAGCTACTCATTTTATTTAAAAGATCATCTCATGTAAATATCAAGAAGAAGAAGCTCAAGAAATTCAAATAACATGATAGTAAATCATGCATTTAGATGATCATCTTACAAAGATTTTAATAAGAAGCTCAATTTGCAAATTATGCATTTCTCATGCATTTAGAGAATATAAAATTTCTAATTTTCTTCTAAGAAAATTGTTCCTCATTTAATATTATAAGATTCATCATATATAATTTTCTTCTAACCAAATTGACAATTTTATTTTCTCATTTGGTTATCGTCAAAAAAGGAATATGATGGTATAGTTTTTCTTTTTACATCCATATTCTAATTACAACTATAAGTACAAAAGAATCATGTTATTAAAAAGGAAAGATCAAATCGTAAGTACCAAAAGACATGATTTATTTTAATAAATCTCTCTTTTTTTGTAAATAATGAAAATGAGTTTTAGGAGAGTAAATAATTTTGATTTATCCAATATAAATATTATGACATCTAATCCATTTAGATAAATCTTTTTAATAAATCTTACTAAAATTATTTAGTAAATAATTTTTTTAAGATCATAAATCTCATTTTTTATTAAAAAGAAGAAATAATAGAGATTAAAAGTGATTCTCATAAAGGATAAGAAGTCAAGAAATCAAAGAAATATTTATGATAAAACAAACATTCAATTTTTAATTTATCTCAAATTTAAGAAATAATAATTTGGTGATAAGGTATATCATTTATGAGTTATAAGGAAGTCATAAATAAATCATGTCATGAAGGATATTAATATCAATTCATGAATACCAAAAGACATGATTTAATTTTGACATATCTCCCCTTAGATGACAAAAAGAATATTAGGAGATCAAATAACAAGGAGGATCTTGATTCATATAAAAATATCAAGTTATAAATATTGAAAAGTTAATATCATGATTATAATGAAAACTTTTCTTTAGAAAGTTGCAAAAAAGATATAGAAGAATAAAAGATATCAATTCATGTATAAGAGACTTCAAATTATCAATATCATAATTTTAAAAAATCAAGTTATAATTCTGAAAAAGATATATTATGATTCATATAGATAATCCCTTAAAAGGAAGGGGTCATATTGAATGATCTTGATTTATATGAAGATCTCAAATTATAATTTTCAAGATGTCAATGTCATGATTTGGATAATAACTTTTTAAGTTTAAATCATTAAATCATTTTTGAAGTTTAAAAGATTTAACAATAATAGTATCACTTTATCTTTTATTGAAGGCTTGACAGAATAAAAATATTTTCAAGAATAATTTTTCTCTTTTTTAGTTATTTTAATTATTGTGATTTTTTTTAAGAATGACTTCCAAATCCATGCATGGTCATTTGAAACTAAAAACTGAGTTATAAAAAAATCATTAAAATTATTACAATAAAATATTTTTAAATAAGTAAAACATTTTAAACTGAAAACTAAGTATAATTTCCGATGTAAATCATTAGCAATAAAGTATTTTCAAACAAAACCTTTGATTTATTTTAATTCTAATAATTTTTCTTCTTTAGACTTAGTCGAATAAGTTATAAAAAAATTAATTTTCAAAAATATTCAAAAGAGAAGCTTGATATTTTTTAAAAAAAATATTTTAATTCATTCAACAACAAACAAAATATTTCAGCATACAACCATTCAACCATTTAAATCAATCATTCAACAATAACATTTACAAGCCAACTTAGTCAATACCAACATACAAGCCAATAATTTTTAACCTATCATCAAAATCCTTTTTTCGATACTTTTACATTAAAAATAGCTAAGGTCTCTTTATTTCCTAACATGCTCTAGTTTTCTATATAAAATTCTTTGATTATCGAAAAGTAATCAAGATCAATTGTATAACTATGAATAATCAAAAGATTTGTTGTCAATAATTTTAATTCAAATAATTTTTCTTATTGTTGTTGTTTAGGCTAGTGAGCTCGAAAGAAGTATTAGATATCAAGTCATTTTCCTTAAGCATCCTTTATCAAAATACCATTTTGTACTCCTAGCGTTGGTTTGGAGACAAATCTATAATAAAGAATGTTTTGATTTAGATTTGACTTTGGGTCCCTCATATAAAGTTCTACGCAATTTTACTAATGTTTTTTGGTTGTTTATGGTTCCTTTAGGAACCCAAATCAATTTATATGGACTATACTTTCTAAATTAACACTTATAGGCAAAATATCCTAATCTATCACAAAAATTATATTTGATTTTAGGTGAAGAGTTTAATGTAGATCCTTTAATGAAGATAGTTGGCTTTTGTTGGAGTTGCCCGTAAAGCCAATACCTTCCTTGTGAACATGACCCTTATTAACAAGGATCACGTTTAGAGACTTATTGTCTATCTTAAACTTTTCTAAAGTTTATTGTAGTATGATATTTTCCTTTTTAATTACCTTTAATATTTCATATTTAGTGCAAGAATTATGTAATATTAATGCTTCTTATATTTTTCAAGTTTACTAACTAGTGATGCATATTCCTTCTTAAGTAGTTTATGGGTTTTGCTAATCTTTTTAAATTCATCAAAAAGTATGTGAAAAGTATCTAGTAATTCATCAAACATAAATGAGATATCGGAAGATTTACTTACCTCGTCATTGATGACCATGAGTATGAGATTCTCCAATTCTTCTTGGTTGTGCTCTTCATATCTGAAGTGTCTAGGCTTCTTATGTCCATAGCAAAAAGTTGTCTAATTTAAGTTCATCTTTATATGTTTTTGTTCATTTTCATTAATTTATTTGGTTCTTTTGTCAGAAGTTCAAATTCATTATTCTCATCACTCAAGATTTCACTCGAGGAGTCATCTGTTGTTCTTAGTTTAATTTCTTTCCTATTCTTTGGAAGGTATCATTCCTGTGTTCTCAGTTCAATATCTTTTCTGTTCTTTGGAAGGTGTTCTTGGGTTCTTAGTGTCAAATCCTTCATGTTCTTTCGAAGGTGTTCTTCTTATTCATTTTTGTAAGTCATTTCATTTATTGATTCATTTAATTTAATTGTGCTTTTATGTGTGATTTTTAATGTGTGTCATATATCAAAAGTCAAATTATAAGCAAAAACTCGATTAAATTTGTTTTTATCTAAAGCATAAAAAAAATATTCATTGCTTTAGCATTCAAGAAAAGGTCTTCTTTTCCAAATCATTCCATTCGTTTATTAGTTTGGAAGACTTTTTAAACCATTTTCAATAATGTACCGTAAATTTAAATCTATAGAAATAAAAAGATACACATTCTAGTTTTTCAATAAGTATAATTCATCCCATTAAACATTTGAGGACATACAATAGAATGTCCCTTGTTGATACTAAACGAAGCTATTTACTCTCTTAGGTATTAATCCAATTGAGTAAAACCATACTCTGATACCAATTGTAAGGATCAAATTAACACTAAGAAGGGGTGGGGGTGAATTAGTGAAAGTGCTGAAATATCGGTTTGACAAACTTTGCTCGTAGTCAAATCAAAATCAAAAGCTTTTCTAGGAATTCATTAAGAGCAAATAACGAAATGATTTAAAACAAAGCCGAAATATGATGTTCAAGCTTTTCTTCGAATTAGCTAATCGTAACTAAATTTAATAGCAAAATTAAAGAACAAATATAAGAGACATACTCACAAAGCTTTTATAATGGTTCAGTCAAAACCTTGACCTATGTCCACTCCTGATCCCTATTCACTCAAGGCCAACCGGTATCCATTAAAGATCTTCTTCCATAGGTGAAGACTACATCCCTTACTCTTCTTTTCACAGGTTCTGGAAAGGAACATTTTACAAGTTTTTCTCTTCCCTTAAACTCACTTAACACTTGAAGCACTCAAGGGAAGCTCTCAAATTTTACAACCTTTTAACAAATTTTTTGCTAATTACAGATGTCCTGCAAGCCAATCATACGAGTGATGACACTTGTAATACACTGCGTAATCTTTTTGCTTATGATTAATATTGGTATATTCTCATATTATATTATATACAGCATATATATTGTGATGTCCTTGGTTCTGTGCAATGAGAATCGGATCGTGATGAGATCACGATAATGAGATCGATTCATCTTTAAACACAGATCCTAAATAATCCCGGTCATAGGTTACTCAAGAGGGACATCGAGATAACCGGACAGACCAGTGTACTATATACCCGTCCATATAATGGAGGCGGCTGGTCTCATAGCCACTTGTGTGGAGACACTAAGGATATAGTACAGGTGCTTATTGGAGAATGAGTTCAATGATTGATCCACTTATGAAATGCTATATGGTTAATAATACCTAATGTTAAACAGCGATTTCATAGTCCCAGTTGTGTATCTCGTCCTTGGACTTAAGACACCAAGGATGCCTTGAATGAGTACTCCTTTCTTTGATGTTAGACTTATAGATTTGGAAAGCTCCAGATATGGTATAGCTAGTTATGGGATTGGTAGCCAACCTTACGAAGGTAATTAAGTGTCAACAGAGGATCAGCTACTCTCGGTATCACAAGAGGAATATCCCATATGTGCTTGCTTAGACAAATCCCTGGCCAGGGTCATTTGGATTGAGAAAGAAGGAGTTATCTAGTAGATTCCGATTAGAGTAAGACAAACTGATTCCGTATGTGACCTGACAATACCATATCCAATATACGATCTCTAGGATATTAGTTGGATGAGGGATTATTAATACATGGTAACTGTGGACATATAGGTCCAATGGATTTGATCTCCCCTGTACCGTCTGGGGACTATGCCGTAGTGGCCTAATACATCCATAGTCGATGAGTCGAGTGAATTATTATGGGGATAATAATTTACTATATCAGAAGGAGTTCTGATGGGAGAGACTCACGGCCAGCTCGGTATCGAGCCTAGAGGGTCACACACATATGGTGGATGCTTTAGCGAATAGAGGATTGAATGGAAATCCAATTAGCCCCTATTCTTATTAGATGAGACCCTATGTTGATGGGCTCCTTGCTTAAGGCCTAATTAGAAGTCTAAGGAAATTTTGGATAGAGATCCAATAATGCAAGGTTAGTGGGTTATTGGATGGAGATCCAAGACCCACTAAGGCGGAAGCCCTAGGATTTTTTGGTGGCTCTCTATAAATAGGAGGGGAGACTCTTATTTGATAGACTGCAACTTTAGCCAACACCTCCTATTCTCCTCCCTCCCTCTGAGCAAGAGTTGTAATATCAGATTGCAGTAGTTTCACTACAGAGATCTATCGTGTGGGTACTGCTAGAGAGAAGGACGCTTGACCTCCTTCATCTTCTCCATCCGGATCTGGAATACAAGGTTATCTCCCTAGGTGAAATCAATCTCTCACACATCGTGGTTTTTCGATTTTTATATTTTTCTCGTGATCCTAATCTTTTGCACGACGATTTGATCTGCGTGGGAAACCAATTTTTGTTTTGATTTTCACTACGTATGTGATGCACCCGCTATACGTTTCCCAATAATTTTAACCTCTTTTTCATGTACTTTCTTACTTTTTTTTTCTTGCTACTCCAAGAAAGAAAACTTGGAATATTTAGAGACTCTAATTGATTTCGAGAAACGGAGCTAGAATCCAAAGCTTTTCATAAAACCAAGGTATGGGCGGTATTAACATTGGTGTCAGTGGTACTGTCACCGAAAGCACCCTAAAAACAAGGGTAGCAGCAGTTTTACTACCGCTTAGGTAGTACCACCGTCGCTTGGGAGGTACTACCATCGTCCATCAATAGTACTTTCATCGAAAATCTTGAAACAACACTTTTCCCATATTATTTCATACCCGACTCATACCTCCTATTGACCCCTTTCTAGGTCAACAAAATGAGCTTAACCTGTGCTCAAATCTAACCCAAAGTGGACCCAGTTGCCTCACATTAAGTTAGTTTTGATCTCATTCAAATCTAACCCAATTAGGACTCAAAACAATCAATGCTAACTATGACAAACTAAGGCACTCAAATACAATCATCAATGTTATCTGGCATGTCAATTGATCTTTCAAACTCCCAACGAACTTACCGGCATCATCAAGCGAACTCCCGATGAGCTCTTGATCATCTTCTGAAAAACTCCCAGTGTATTCTCGATAAGCCCCCAATCACCTTCGGCAAGCTTTCGGTGAACTCCCGGCAAGCCCCCGGTCACCTTCGGTGAACTTCCGACGATCTCCCAGCGAGTTCACACTACATCGTCTGAACCCCGGCCCAATGCCCTAAGTTAACTCTAGCCCAACATTATATTGTATTGCCTTCATAGTTGTAATTAATCCTACATCACTCATCTCTAATACACAGGTTAGATAATAAAACTCATCAATTGATTTGATCATTAAAATCCAAGATTCAACAAATTCTATATTACTTTCTCTAACATACAAGTTAGATCATAAGACCCATCAATTGATTTCATCATTAAAATCCGAGATTCAACATATAGTTGATAAAACTAGGCTCGAACTCTTTTACCAATTGCCTAAAACAGAGATTGACTTAGGAAGGCAGCTTGGTAAACCATTCTTGTGCCACTCTCTTGAGGGTTATAGGGAAAGTCCATCATAGAAGAGTGTTTGTAGTCCCATAGAGGGATATATGTAAAGTAAATGCCATAATAAGTTATGAAGCATCCAACATGAAAAGTCTGAAGCCCTAAGGAATTAGTTCTCTACTTATATTTTTTATAGAAGGGGATCGTAAGTATAAGTCCACCCTCTGGCTATTTTTTTGCTTTATTTCTTTACAAATATCCTCCAACTATTGATCCATTTTATTAAGGTGGCCTTGGACTAGTTGAGAGGTCGGCCAATTGAGCAACCAACTCATTCACAATTTTGGTTCTCTAATTTATGAGTCCTTAATTTTAGGGATTTGATATTAATCTTTATTTTTCTATTTCGTTTTTCCTAGTTATGGTAGGAGTTTTTCCTAATTATGTTAGAAGTTCTTTGATATAGCAAATTAGGAATTACTAGTTTTATTTTTATTAGAAATCCTAATCCTAATTGGTTGAGGATTAAATAACTCTATATATATGTAATGTCTTTGGCTATTTTTCTTAAACAATCAAATACAACTTAAAGTATTTCACTAACTTAGAGGTGTTGAATCTCGGATTTTGATGTTGAAATCAATTGATAAAGTTATGACCTAATCAATGTTTAAGAAAGTGATGTAAGACTATCTTCGATCATAAAAAGGTAAAATGATTTAGGAAAACTAGATGTTGGGCCGGAGTCAGAGATCAGGCATCGAGCCAAAAGAATCGGATATTGCATCAAGATCGAATGTTGCGGGACTTGACATGTCGATAAATTAAGTAATACACTTAAGGAGTGCATGATGCACCAAAAGTTCGGATCAACCAATGACGAACAACACAAGATTTACTTTTTGTAATTATTTATATCATGATCATCGTAGTTTAAGTCTTAATTGAGTTAGTTTTAGTGTAACAATGCTAACTCAATTAAGGGCCCATTGGGCCTTAATTGAGACTGATTTGGGCTCATTGGGAGGCTCATTTAGTGACCCAATGTTGAGTCAAGCGATGGCACCGCTAGAATAGGCGGTGGTACCACTCAGAAGACATAGTCTTCGAGACTGTGTCAGGAGGTGATACTGCCCAAGCTGGTGGTACTATCGCCAAAGCCTAGTCTCTAAGATTGTTAAGAGGTGATGGTACCGTGTGGGTTACAGGTGCCCTATAAGTCAATCACGTGAGTGATGGCATATGTGACATAGTGCACAATCTTTTTACATTATAATTATTGGTATATACTTATATTATATTATCTGTTGTATATATATTGTGATGTCCTTAGTTCTATGCAATAAGAAACGGATCGTGATAAGATCATGATAATGAGACTAATTCACCTTTAAACATAAGCTCTAAATAATTCTAGTCATAGGTTACTCGAGAGGGACATTGAGATAACCAAACAAATCGGTATACTATATACCTGTCCATATGATGGAGGTGATTGGACTTAAAGTCACTTATGTGGGGACACTAAAGTGCAGATGATGCTCATTAGAGAATGAGTTTATTAATTGATCCACTTAAGGAATATTAGATAGTTAATGATACCTCATGTCAGACAGTGATTCTAAAGTCCTAGTTGTGTCTATGGTCCTTAGATCTAAGACACCAAGGATGTCTTGTTTGAGTACTTCTTTCTTTGATGTCAGACCTACAGGTCTGAAAAGTTTTAGATCTAGTATAATCGGTTATCGGGATTGATAGCCAACTTTATGAAGGCAATTGAGTGTCAATAGAGGATCATCCACCCTCGGTATCAGGAGAGAAATATTTCATGTGTTATCGCTTGCACAAATCCTCGACCAGGATCATTCTGATTAAGCGAAAATGAGTTCTCCAGAAGAATTCGATTAGAGTGAGACTTGAACAGATTTTATTTATGGCTTGATAATATCATATCCAATATATGATCTCTGGAATATTAGATTGATGAGTGATCATAGATATATGGTAATTAAGGACAGATAGGTCAAATGGATTAGATATCCTTTACCATCTGGGGACTATGATGTAGTGGCCTATTATGGCCATAATCGATGAGTCGAGTGAATTGTTATAAGATAACAATTTACTAAGTCAAAAATAGTTCTAATATGTGTTGGGCCAATTAGCCCCTGTTCTTATTGTATGAGACCTAACATTGACGGATCCTTTGTATAAGGTCCAATTAGAGGCCAATTAAGATTATTAGATAGAGATTCAATCATCTTAGGAATGAGGATAATTGGATAGAGATCTAATACCCATTAAGGAAGGATCTAATAAGGTTTTTTGGTGGTTTTCTATAAATAGGATGCAGAGGCAGCGTAATAGTGATAGGTAGGGGATGCATGTTTGGCCACCTCATCCTATTCTCCTCCCTCCCTTATCTTGTCAGTTGACTAGACCTTCTCTGCTATGAGAGGATAGCAAAGAAGATAAGTGATTTTCTTCCACGAATGCTATAAAAGATGCACAAGAGTTACGAGTTATTAGGCTATGATTCGGAGAGCATCACTGTAACCATCCATCGTGTGGATACTACTAGATAGGAGGACAATTGACCTTCTTCATCCTCTCCATCTGGATCATAGAATTTCAAGGATATATGATCTCCCTAGGTAAACAATGTATTACACTTTTAGTTTTACTGGTTTTTCGCACACCAATCTTTGCATGATAACTTGATACATGTAGGAAACTAGTTTTGTTTTCTTTCTTCCACTACGCATTTGATGTGTTGATGGTTTCCTAACATACCACCCATTAATGGTGGTGGTACCACCAGCACCTTGGAAACCCCAAAAATTTAAATTTTGACTCTAAATTTTGAAACCATGTGAGGCCTATAAATGCCCCACTCATTCTTGCTTGAGGTAGCAAGAATTGAGATAAAAAAATACTTATGATTCTAAGTGTGCAAACGTTGTTTTAATCTCTTGAGAGTTCCTATGAAAAGGAGAAAGGGTTTATAGAAGGATAGTTGATCTTCACCCATTGAAGGAAGATCATTAGTGGATACCAGTGGCCTCGACAGGGGAGGAATCAGAAGTGGACATAGGTCACGATGATCAAACCACTATAAACTAAGTGTGTAATTCCTTTTATGTTCTTCGTTACTATTGCTTTCTTATTTAACTACTTATAACACTATTCAAAGCACACTTTCGATATCGATTTTCATCAAATGAAATTTTCAAACCAAGGTTTTTACAAAAGCACTAATTCACCCCCTCCCCCCTCTTCTTAGTGTCGATTCGGTCTTGACAATTAGGATCAGAGCCATGTTCACTTAGTTGGATTAACACTCAAGTGAGTTTTAATGGCTTTTTCTAGCATTAATGAGGGTCACTCTATTACTTATCCTCCTATGTTCAATAGGAAGAACTACACTTAAAAACACATATGAGATTTTTTCTGATTTCTACGGTTGTGTGGAACATCGTTGAAAATAACTTTAAAAAATCTTCCTATCTAATGAATGATTTGAATGATTTTGAAAAGAAAATATTTTCTTTGAATGCTAAAGCTATGTATACTTTGTTTTGTGCCTTGGATAAAAATGAATTTAATTGAGTTTCTACGTATGACACTGCATATGATATATGGCACATATTAAAAGTCACACATGAAGGTACGAGTATTATAAAAGACTCAAAATTTAATCTCTTAATACATAGTTATGAACTATTTAAAATGAAGCCAAATGAAATCATTGGTGACATGTACACTCGCTTTTCGGATGTTGTCAATGGTTTGAAATCTCTTAGTAAATGTTATACTACCTTGAACTAGTAAATAAAATTTTAAGATCTCTTCCTAAATGTTGGGACTTAAAAGTAATAAGAACTTATAGGATCATTAATGACTTATAAAATGACTTATACATCACACGATGAATAAGAGAAAAACCTTTCAAAGAATATGAAGCATATTGCACTGAGAACAAACGAAGATTCCTTGAGCGAAAGCTCAAGTGACGAGGATAATGATATTGCACTTCTAATAAGAAGACTTAAAAAAAATATGAAAGGGAACAAAAATTATAAGAATAAAAATGAATAAAAAAAGATATTATAATTTATTACGAATACAAGAAGCCAAGGCACTTCAAAAATGAGTGTCCACAATTGAGAATAAGTTGCAAACTCAAAAGAAGACGAAAGCTTTCAAGGCAACTTGGGATGATTCAAGCGCATCAGAAGATGAAGAGCAAACCAACAAAGACGAAGTGGCAAATTATGCACTAATAGCCCTTAATGATGAGGTATATGACTCACCCGAAGTATTTTTTTCCTGTGATATTTCATGATTTATGTGATGAACTTAAAAAGATTAGTAAAAAATATAACTCACTAAAAAAGGATCATGCATTACTTACTAGTAAATTTGAAACTTTGTATGAAACATCAACATCATGTGCTTCCTGCTCTAAATGTGAAGAATTAGATGCACTAAAAAAGAAAAATATATTATTACAACAAACCTTAGAAAAGTTTAAAATTAGAAATAAATCATTAAATATGATTCTTGTCAACTAAGGTTATGTTTATAAAAATGAAGGAATCGAGTTTGTAGGTAGGAACACTCGACAAAAGCCAACAAAATTTATAAAAAGTTCTACATTACATATTCGCCCCAAAGATAAATGTAACTTCTGTGGAAGATTTGGCATTATGCTTATATATGTCCATTCAAAAAATATAGCTCTTATAAATTAGTTTGGGTTCCTAAAGAAATAATCAATGACGTAATACCAAAGGTCAAGAGAGGTAGATCTAACCATAAATGACCCAAAATTAAATGGATACCTAAAGTAAACCCCTTATTTTTGTAGGTATGTATCTAAACAAGAGCTAAGAGCAAAAAATGGTATCTTGATAGTGGATGCTCAAGACGCATGACTGAAGATCCAACATAATTTTTAAAGCTCATGAGCTAAGACAGATGATCTATCACCTTCGGAGATAACAATAGAAAAAAATATTGGCAAAGGAAATATAGGTAACAAGTCAAACCTTTTGATTAAAGATGTCTTATTAGTAGATGGTTTAAAACACAACCTACTTAGCATTAGTCAATTATGTGATAAGAGTTATAACATCAAATTTGAATATAATACTTGCATTATAGAGATACCTCACAAAAATAAATCAATGATTACCTTAAGAACTAATAATGTGTACACTATTGATCTTGATAAATTTTATGATGAAACTTATTTTGTAACTTTAAATGATGATGTATGGCTTTGGCATAGAAAATAAGGTCATGCAAGCATGAAACTAATTTCATAAATTATAACTAAAGAACTTGTAAGAGTATGCCTAGAATTAAGTTTATCAAAGACAAAGTTTGTGATGCATGCCAACTAGGTAAACAAACAAAGAGTAGTTTTAAATCTTAAAATCAAGTAAGTATCTCTAGACCACTACAATTAATTCATATGAATTTATTTGGAACAATATATACTATAAATCTAGTGTTGAATCTCATATTTTGATGATGAAATCAATTGATGGGTTTTATAATCTAACTTGTGTGTTAGAGAAAATGATACAGGATTAACTACGACAGTAAAGGGCAGTACAATCAGATGTTGCGTCGGAGGTCAGTTGAGGTTCAGATGATGTTATCGGGAGCTCATCGAGAACTCATTAGAAGTTTGCCAGGAAGTTCCTCTGGAGTTCGTTGACAGGTTATTGAGAACTCATCGGGAAGTTCATCGGAAGAATTCTAGAAGTTTCTTGGGAGTTCGCCGAAAGAAATCGGGAGCTCACCGGGGGTTCATCGAAAAGATGCCGGGAGTTCGTCGAAGAGATAATTAGATAACAAACACTGTACGTTGGTGTCGTAGTTAGCATCATAATGGGAGTTAGTTTTACTAACTTGATTAAGAGATCATTAAGCCTTAATTGGGGTTGATTTGAACTTATTATAAAAATTATTTCAGTAACCCAAGGTCAGATGAGATATGGTCTTCGAAGACACGGTCTCCAAGATGACATAGTCTCTAAAGGTGTGTTAGGTGGTTGAACCACCTAGACTGGACGGTTGAACCGCCCAGACATAGTCTCCCAGACCGTCAAATAGTTGAACCACCCAGAACACAGTCTCCCGGACTGTGTCAAGCGGTTGAACCATCCAGAACATAATGTTCGAGACTAGCATCTCGGGAACACTTAAAAATTAATTTTTGGCTCCACTTTTGAAGTCATTTGGGGCTTATAAATACCCCACTCATTCTTGTTGGGGCAAGGCAAGTAATCAAGAGTAAAAATCTTATAAAAACGCTATTGTAATTAATAGCTTTCTCCTCATTTCGTCTTGCGTAGTTTTTTTGGTTTAAGAGAGAGCTTAGAGACTTGTAAAGGTTATCTCCTAAATCTATAAAAGGAGAATAGAGTTGTAAGAGGGTGGTTGATCTTCACCCATTGAAGAAAGATCTATAGTGAAGGCCGGTGACCTTAAAGGAGGAGGAATTGGGAGTGGATATAGGTCACAAGTCCGAGCCACTATAAAATCGGTTTGCTTCCTCTTCTTTTCTCTTTATGTTAATTGCTTAATTGTCTACTACCTTTGTTTGCACTCTTACACACATCTCTACCCTTAAATGCATTTTTGATATGATTTTTATTGAACAAATATTTAAATTGACGTGAAATTTTTATAAGCACTAATTCACCCGTGCCGCCACCTCCCAACCCCTGCCACTTTGATCATAATAATTGGTATCAGAGCCACATTTTCTCTATTTGGCTTAAATCTAAGAGAGATGGCGTTTGTTAGTAATCAAAATGGACTTTCTATCACTCGTCCTCCCATATTCAATAGGACGGATTGCATATATTGGAAACCTCGAATAAGAATTTTCCTACTTTCTATGGATTTTGAATTATGGCAAATTATTGAAAGTGATTTTGAAAAGTCTTCCAAACCAATAAACGAATGGAATGATTCGAAAAAGAAGACTTTCTCTTTAAATGCCAAAGCGATTAATGCTTTATTTTGCGCTCTTGATAAAAATGAATTTAATCGGGTTTCTATATGTGAAACTGCATATGAAATTTGGCACACAGTCGAAGTTACACACGAAGGCACTAGTCGAGTCAAAGAGTCAAAAATTAATCTATTGGTGCATAACTATGAGTTGTTTTGCATGAAACCAAGTGAGACCATATGAGACATATACACCCATTTTACAGATGTTGCCAATGGTCTAAAAGTGCTTGGTAAAAGTTTTTCTAATTTTGAACTTGTTAACAAAATATTAAGATCCCTTCCTAAAAGTTGGGATCCTAAAGTAACGACAATACAAGAATTAAAAGATCTAAATAATTTTCGCTTAAAGAACTAATTAGATCTTTGATGACTTATGAAATGACATGTATAGAGCACATGATGAACTCGAGAACAACCTTCCAAACAACATGAAGGACATAGCACTTAGAACCAAGGAAGACCACGTGGGAGAAAACTCAAGTGACGATGATGATGAGGATTTTGCACTTCTTACAAGAAAATTTAAGAAATTCTTAAAAATGACAAAAATAAGACAAGATGTTAAGAACAAAAGTGAACTCAAAAAGGACTTAATAATATGTTACAAATGTAAGAAGTCAGGACACTTCAAATATAAATATCCCCAAGTGAAGAAGAATCAACCAAAGAAGAAGAAGGTACTCAAAGCTACTTGGGACGACTCAAGTTCATCCGAAGATGAAGAGCCAACCAACAAGGAAGAAGTTACAAATTACGCTTTAATGACATTTGGCAACGAGGTAAGTAATCTAAATAAATCTTCTTTATCTTATAATGAATTATTTAATACATTTAATGACTTGTATGATGATCTTAAATTAGTTAGTAATAAGCATAAATTGTTAAAGAAAGATTATGCTTCACTTACTAGTAAGTTTAAAAATTTTAAAAAGGTGTATGATGAACATAGGATAGTTCCTTGCACTAAGTGCGAAGAATTAGATAAACTTAAGAAAGAAAATATTTCATTATAAGAAAATTTAAAAAATTTAAAATAGGTAATAAATCCTTATACATGATTCTTGCTAATAAGGGTCATGTTCATAGAAAGGAAGGAATTGGCTTTGTGAGTAACACTCAACAAAAGCCAACCATCTTCGTTAAGGGACCTACATTATATGTTTCACCTATAAATAAATATAATTTTTGTGGAAGAATTGGACACTATGTTTATAAATATTTATTTAAAAAGCATAGTGCACAAAAATTAATTTGGATTCCTAAAGGAACCATACACAACTCGACGCCATTAGTAAAATTAGGTATAATTTTTCATGAGGAACCCAAAAGGCAAATTGGTACCTAAACTAAAACCCTCTTTCTTGTAGGTATGTCTTCAAACAAAGGCTAGAAGTACTAAATGGTGCCTTAATAGTAGCTGCTCAAGGCATATGACCGGAGATCCAACTCATTTCTCCAAACTTACTAGCTTAAATGAAAGATTTGTCACCCGAGATAAAAACAAGAGAAAAATTATTAGGAAAGGAACCATAGGTAAAAAAATCAAACCTCTTGATTAAAGATGTATTATTAGTTGATGGTTTGAAACATAATCTACTAAGCATTAGTCGATTATATGATAAAGGATACATTATCAAATTTGAATCTAATGCTTGTATAATTGAAATACCATACAAAAATAGCTCTATGATTGACTTAATAAGTAATAATGTGTATACTATTGACATTGATATTTTTTGTAATGAAATATATTTTTCAGCCTTAAATGATGATGCATAGATTTGGCATAGAAGACTAGAACATGCTAGCATGAAACTATTAAACCAAATCTCAACTAAAAATCTAGTAAAAGGAATGCTTAGCATCAAGTCATAAAAGACAAAGTTTGTGACGCAAGTCAACTAGGAAAATAAATAAAAAGTAGTTTCAAATCAAAAAAATCAAATAAGCACCTCTAGGCCACCACAATTGATTTATTTGGATTTATTTGGACCAATTGATACTACAAGCTTAGGAGGTAGTAAATATGTGTTTGTTATTGTAGACGATTATAGTAGATTCACTTAGACCTATTTCTTGGTACATAAAAGTGATTCTTTTAAATATTTTTTAAACTTTTGTAAATTTGTTTAAAATGAAAAGGGTTTTATGATTTCATCTATACGTAGTGATCATAGTGGTGAGTTTAAAAATCATGATTTCTAATTTTTTTGTGACTCAAATGGGTATAATAATAATTTTTCTACTCCTAGAAATCCATAACAAAATGGAGTAATGGAAAGAAAAAATTGGAGCTTACAAGAAATAGCTAGAACCATGTTAAATGAACATAGCCTATCCAAATATTTTTGGGCCGAAGCCGTTAACACGACATGCTATGTTACGAATATGGTTCTCGTAAGACCATTACTCTCCAAAAACTCCTTATAAATTGTGAAAAAATAAAAAACCTAATATTTTATATTTTAAAGTATTTGGTTATAAATGTTTTATTTTGAATGAAAAAGATGCCTTAGGAAAGTTCGATGTAAAATCTGATTAAGGCATATTTCTTGGTTATTCCTCAATTTTAAAAGCTTATCGTATCTTTAATAAAAGAACTCTTGTAATTGAGGAATCCATCCGTATTATTTTTTATGAGGTTTCCAATTTGAAGAAAATTGACTTTGATGATGATTTTGATTTTGATTTTGATAATTTAAATTTGAATGATAAATCTCCTCTCTAAAATAACCTGGATGCATCTACTTCCAAGGAATCCTTACCTAAGGAATGAAAGTATGTAGATGCTCATCCTAAGGAGTCAATAATTAGATATATATCAAAAGATGTTCAAACTCATTCATCATTTAAGAATTTTTATGCTAAGGCCACATTTTTATGCTTAGGACATGCTCTTGTTTCTTGGTCTTCTAAGAAATAAAATTCGGTTATATTATCTACAGCCGAAGCTGAGTACATAGCAGTTGGTGCATGCTGTGCACAAGTCATTTGGATGAAAAACACCTTAGAAGATTATGGAATTCACTTGAAAAATATTATTATCAAATACGATAATACTAGTGCAATATGTCTAACTAAAAATCTCATTCAACACTCAAGAACTAAACATATTGGCATTAGGCATCACTTTATTAGAGATCATATAAATAATCATGATATATCTTTGAAATTTATTGATACTAAGTATTAATTAGCTAATAACTTCACCAAACCATTAAATGAAGACCAATTTGACTTTCTCAGAAGAGAGTTGGGAATGTTAAACTATTCAAATGCATGATTTGCTATTTTTTGGACTTCTTAAGCCTTTGCTTAAAATTTACATGAGATAATCTTTGAATACATGAGTAGCTCTTATAATCTTCTTGACTTTCCTTGACTTCTGAGCTATCTTTCAATATTTTGACTCTTGGATTCATGAATATGTATCCCCCCTCTTAATAATTTATTCTGTTTTGGGATACTTGGTTTTGGATCTTTGACACCCCCTCCCCTTCTTCTTCTTCTTCTTCTTCTTCTATTTTATTTAAAAAGGGAAAGAAAGCAATTTGATATGAAATAGATTAAACTCTATTTTTTAAGGGGGAGAATGGACTAGAATTCTTTCTTTGTGTAATGAATATTTATGATAAATATGTTGACATATGTATTAAACACTTAGTATTTAAATGTGTGGTTAATATTTCTCCTTTTTAATAACAAGGAGAAATGATATGATTGATGACATATAATAAATGTTGTGATTGAAATTATATCATATAATGAACATTTGTTTTGAACAATTGTTTAGAAAGGTTATGATGACAAAAGGGGGAGAGATAGTATATTGATGACAAATGATAAATGGTATGTTTGAATATTTTTTATAAATATTCAAAAATAATAAATATTTAAATAATAGATATTTGTGATAAATGTTTAAACATAAATTGAGCATTTCTCCTTTTTGTTGATGACAAAAGGGGAGAAATGACATAATTGATGACATATGAGAGATATTTTGAAATCTTTGAAATAGTTGAAATGAATGTTATATCATAATTGATAATATGGTTATATTGTGAATATAATGATTGAAATTCTTAATGTGATACCAAGAAAATAAATCTCTAAAATTTTTCTTTATCATGTATGGTATCATGCATGGTTACATTGTAAAAATTGTCAAAATGCTTGTTATATTTATCCTATGGCATATACATAGGGGGAGTTAAGGTTAACTCCGTCACCAATTGGTTGTCATCATCAAAAAGGGGGAGATTGTTGAATCTCGGATTTTGATGATGAAACCAATTGATGGGTTTTATAATCTAACTTATGTGTTAGAGAAAATGATGTAAGATTAACTATGACAGTAAAGGGCAGTACAATCAGATGTTGCGCTGGAGGTCAGCCGAGGTTCGGATGATGTTGTTGGGATCTCACCGAGAACTCACCAGAAGTTTACTGGGAAGTTCGTTAGGAGTTCATCGACAAGTTATCGAGAACTCACTGGGAAGTACACTAGAAGAATGCTGGAAGTTCATTGGGAGTTCGACGAAAGAAATCAGGAGCTCGTCGGGGGTTCATAGGAAAGATGCTAGGAGTTCATCGAAGAGACGATCAGACAACGAACATTATACGTTGAGTGTCGTGGTTAGCATTGTAATAAGAGTTGGCTTTACTAACTTGATTAAGAGGCCATTAAGCCTTAATTGGGGCTGATTTGAACTTATTATAAAAGTTATTTCAGTAACCTAAGGTCATATGAGACATGGTCTTCAAAGACACAGTCTCCAAGATGACACAGTCTTTGAAGGTATGTAAGGCGGTTGAACCACCTAGACTGGACAATTGAACTGCCCAAATACAGTCTTCCATACTATCAGGTGGCTGAACCACTCAAAATAATCTCCCAGACTGTGTCAAGCGGCTAAACCACCCAGAACACAGTGTTCCAGACTAGCATCTCGGGAACACTTAAAAATTAATTTTTGGATCCACTTTTGATGTCATTTAGGGCCTATAGATACCCCACTCATTCTTGTTAGCGCAAGGCAAGCAATCAAGAGCAAAAACTTGTGAAAGCGCTGTTGTAATTTAGAGCTTTCTCCTCATTTTATCTTATATAGTTTTTTATTTAAAAGAAAGCTTAGAGACTTGTAAAGGTCATCTCCTAAACTTATAAAAGGAGAATAGAGTTGTAAGAGGGTGGTTGATCTTCACCCATTGAAGAAAGATCTAGAGTGGAAGCCGGTGATCTCAACGGAGGAGGAATCAGGAGTGGACGTAGGTCCCAAGACCAAACCACTATAAAATTGATTTGCTTCCTCTTCTTTACTCTTTATGTTAATTGCTTAATTGTCTACTACCTTTGCTTGCACTCTTACACACATCTCTACACTTAAACACATTTTCGATATGATTTTTATTGAGCAAATATTTAAATCAACATAAAATTTTTATAAGCACTAATTCAACCCCCCCCCGCCCTCCCCCCCCTTGCCGCTTTGATCCTAACATCTAGGAGGTAGTAAATATATATTTGTGACATATTTAAATAAAGCAAATTGGAATTCAAAAAGAGTAATAACCTTTGAATTCAAGTCAAAACAATTTTAATCATAGTTAACATATCATTGCATGCATCATAAAATCATGAGTATTGCATGCATACTTTCAAATCATCAAAGTATATCATACCATGAATGATTTCAAAGCATTAAAATCTTTATCGTAACATCTCCCCCTTTGTCATCAACAAAAAGGAGAAAAGTTCAACTAGCACATTTTTGGAACATGCAAGCTAGCAATTTTTTTAGATGTGCAAGTTAGCAATTTTCTACTTTTCTTGAGATGTGCAAGCTAGTAATTCTTGCTTCTCTTTTGAGATGTGCAAACTAGCAAGCAGTTTTTGCTTCTTTGAGATATGTAAGTTTGCAAGTTTTTGCTTCTTCTTGAAATGTACAAGTTAGCAAATTTTGCTTCTCTTTTGAGATGTACAAGCTAGCAATTTTTGCTTTTCTTTGAAATGTCCAAGCTAGCAAGACTCTCTCCTTAAAATGTGCAAGCTAGCAAGTTTTCTCTCCCCCTTCCATCATAAAAAAGAATGAAAGAATACAATGGTATAATTTTTTATTTTACATCAATGTTCTAATCATAACATAAGGTATACAACAATAATTACAAAGGAATTATACATAATAATACTCAAGTTGTAAACATCAAGAAGTCAAGTGACATTTCATGGTTTATTTGGATAAATTTCATTTTTAGTAAATAGCAAAAAGAATCGTAGGAGATCATATAATAAAAGATCTTGATTCATATAAAATAAATATCAAGTTATAAATATTAAGATTCCCATAAAAGAAACATCAAATCAAGAAATCAAGAGAAAGATCATGTTTCGATTGAAAAAATCTCATCCAAATTTAATTTATCAAATCATCAAAATCACTTTCTTAGTTGAAGAGATTCAAAATAACATAAATAGATTCATCACTAAGGATCTCTACGATGAAAACTCGATATACTTTAGAGATAGCAATTTTTTAAGAAATACATTCCTTTTTTCTTGTTTATATTTATGTGATTGATTGTATACAAGCATGCCTAAGTATTTTATGCCAAAATGATAGAATCCCAGAAGGAGCTCTATAATTTTTTGTCCTTGAGGGGGATCAACACTTGGAACGCTATAGGGGTTCCTCCATCCTAGACTCGACATAAGGCTGAAATAACATTGATAATTGCTTGATTCAAGAGAGGGGACGACTACATCATTATATAGGGATCAAAATCCTAGCCTAAGTGGGTGCTTGCCTAAGCAAAATTATCCCTTTGCCCCTCCTATAGCCAACCTGCCTTAATAGGAACAGGGGGTGACTGGGTTAGATCTATAACCAACCTAAGTAGGGGGAAACCCTAGCCAACCAACCCAGTAAGGGGGCAACGATCACTAAGCCCTAGGGGCTAATCTAAACCCTAGTCATACTCCTTTATATGAGAGGAGTTGCTTTATTATAATCTAGTAGGATTTTATTGACTACTTCTAGGGAGATTAGGACTCAACACTGCTGGAGTCCTATCAAACCTGCCATCTTAAAATCAGCCTTGTCCTCAAGGCTGAAGTTTAATGAACTCAGGGAACCAGGTCTTCAGCTCCTTATTAGCTTGGGTGTCAGTTGGAAGAATTTGAGCTGAGTCATCGTCTTTAAATTTCCACTTGAGGTGGGATACTTGGAGGATCAATTGTAATTTTGATCTGGTGCATGGATTTGATCTCCAGGTTAGGGCCCCAATATGGTCCCTAATTTTGCAAGGCCCAAAGAAGTAGGGTGACCACTTTCTTGAGGCTTGAATTTTATGCTGGTGGAATTGGAGATAAAGGGAGACTTCATCTTTCTCAGGAAACTTTCTTCTGCTTTGACGTTTGTTAGGGGGAAGTTTTTTTCCTTACATGGGTTGTCACGTGGTTACTCTGCAATAGTAGTCATGCCTTCTTTTGGAGTGAGGGTTGTTCTCTGATAAAATCTCTAGTGGTCTGAGCCCGATCTGAGTCCGAGGTGGGTAAGAGTGGTGATTTTTCGGAGCCCATTTTCACTTCTTCATGTTGTTGACAATCTTGCATGAGGATGGTGCTGACCCCCACTCTGGGTGTGTCTACTCCAATAATAAACATTTGGCCATGATTTGGTGTGGACGATATCGTGGCCGTGAGAGCTATAGTTCCACTAGGCCAAGGTGGTGCATCTTTCTTTATAATGAGATGGATGATGTTCATGCTTCATTGAGTCCTACAAATGATCCTTCCCCTTTTTTGATTTCGCCACAGAGGGGCTTAATTTTCTCATGGTCTTGGGCTGTAGATCGGATGTCATCATCAAGGAAGTCTTTAAGCATCATGGTTCGAACCTAGGGAAAGTCATGGAAGTCACCTGAGATCTGGAAGTGTTGCATCAGCAACCATGGTGAGTTCAACAAGATGTAACAATTTAGAAGTAGCTTATCTCTAGGGAAAAGGATATAGGGACGTGTCATAGCAGGAAATAAGCATGATCAAATAATCTGTGTCTCTATTATCTTTTGGATAACCCTTTTATCTTTGACCTTCTGAGGTTATATGAAGTAATCTGGTTGAGCAACAACTGGTAGAAGTTTCAACCTGTTTAGCATAGAGGGGTCGGCCAGTTTCAGAGGAGGTAGTCGACTCGGTTGGGTAGAGATGCCCAAAAATTCAGCAAACTGTGGGAGGGGTTTTTTATTTTCAATCTCATGAAACTCCTAAATTTGAATTGAGAAACCACTGGATTCTTCTTTTGGTACCCCCTCCAAGTGTGGTGTTGTGGTTGTAGTCATTGGGCTCCCTCGTAGAATCACATGCTTTCCTTTTCTGAAAAATTTCATGGTTAGCTTCAAAAAATTTCAGAAAATATCTCCAATCGTGGACAACCAATCAATGCCAAGCACTATATCAAAACCATCAAGAGGAGGAGGAAAAAATCAGCAACTACATCTTGCACCTGTAAGATCAGTTTTACCCGCGGGCACTTCTGGTTGCACTTCAAAATTTGGCCATTAGCTACCTTGACTTTGAACCTATTGTAATCTTCTTTTTGGAGTATTAAGTGGGTAGCAACCTTATTGCTCATGAAGTTGTGTGTGCTTCTAGCATCGACGAGGATAAGGACGGGCTACTGCCCGAGAAACCCTTTGATCTTTAATTTTTGCAAGTTGGTGTAGCCGGCTAAGGTAGGGACCGTACAGGTGGCCGATTGTAGTGTATCCTTCTCCTTGGGCTCGAGAGTCGTATCTTCAAGTTTGGGTTCTTTAGTGGGTGCAATCATTAGCGGTGTTTCCTTTCTACATTTGTGTTCTAGGCTTCATAGTTTATCACAACACCCACATAGGCCCTTTGTCGATCCATCATGAAGGTCTTCTCTTATTAATTTCTATGGTTGAGGGGATCGACTGATAGTAAGAGGAGGTGAAAGTTTTGGTGTCACTGGTCGAGGAGCAACTCTAGTCTTCCAAGCTTCATAGTTCAATTGCTTATCTTGATGTCGCGCAAAGAATATGGCTGCCTTAAGTGTGTATGGCTATCACGCTTTAACTTCTTCCTGAATCTTCGACTGCAAGCCCTCAATAGAAGTCCTCAATATCTATTTTTTAGATCAATCATAAGTTTAATTAGATAACCTTTCAAACTTGGTTTGGTACTCTTGGATGGTGGAGGTTTGACGAATCATCGCTAGTTCTTCGCTAAGGTTCTTTTTACAATCCAAATTTGCACCGCATTATAATCTTATTGGGCTTAGTGATTGATCCAATCTAAACTCCTCAAACAGAGCATGTAATTTAACATCCATATGTGTCTCAAGAGCCTCCAATTTTGCTTCGAATAAGCCCACCGATGTCATGACGTAAGGATCTACAACCTGTCAAATCAAACCAATTAAAGAGTGTAGCTGCAATCTTTAGGATGAAGACAGCAATGGCAGCGATGTCGGGGCTGCGATGGTTAAGTCTCCAAGTGGAGGATGGCAACCAAGAGTAGCAGCAATGGTGGAGGAAGAAAATGACAGCACTAACGTCAGCTGTGGTCCTTTGGTGATGCTGCAATGTTGACGTTGCAATATCATCGAGGGTGTGATTTTTTAGGTGGCTGATATTTATCAAAAGATGGTAGCTAAAAGATCTGAGTCAAAAGGCAACAGCGATGGTGGAGGAAGAAGAGGGCAGCAACAACATCAGCTGTGGCTGCAGTGTGACTGCAGTGGTGTCGATTCTGATGAAGTGCGACTACAATAGGAGGAAGACAGGGCAGCGATGTACACATTGCGAAGGAGGGTAGCAGCAGTGTGGAGTGAGAGATGGCTACTATTGTGTTTAATTTATTGATGGTTGCGATCAAGATAGTTGGCAGCGAACGATTATTGTGGGCTATGATGTAAATAGATTACAACGAAAGATTATTGTTGATAGCTTTTTCTTGCAAGGATCATTGTTGGCTGCGATCAAGGAGGATGGCAGCAAGAGGTCACTATTAGTAGCATTGGGTAGTGAAAGATGCATACTATAGTTGAAGGGATAAGGGAGATTGGGGGGCTAAAAGGTTGGTGGACTGAAGGCTTCAGTTTTTTGCTGTGGTTTGTGGCTATTTTGGGTGCGATTTGGGGCTACGATTTTATGGAGTTTAGGCTATAAATTGGTGTGGTTTTAGGATTGTGATATCAATAGATGAAGGTTAAGAAAATAGATTTTAGATCTGGGATAGATGACAACAAAGGTAGGTGTCTCGGTAATGAAAATTGGCTAAAAAGGTAAGTGGATCGATAAGGAAGTAGGCTGATTTGGGTGGCTGAGTTGGGAGGCTATTTGGATTTAGTTTAAGGTAATATTTGGAAAAGTTTTTAGTGAAGATGGTAGGGTTTGGAGATGAGAAAAAGAGAGTCTAAAATCCCACAAAAAATAGCACTCAAATATGATAGAATTCGGTAAAAAGAAATGTTGTGATGTGCTATCCGACTGAACAGATTTTACAACGGAGAAATGATGACTTCTCGACGTAATTTCTAAAAGAAAGTTTAAGGAAATTATGTAGAAAATAGTTTATTGTTGTCAATACCAGCAGAGACTTTGACGAAATTTTGGCAGTATAACAGTAGGGAAATAGGGCAAAAGATGCAAGGTAGATTCCTTCATCGTAAAATTCTAGAACTGCATGATGGTGAAAGATCGTACAAGAAAATCGGTTTCATAAGGAGTTTTTTTATAAAATTAAATCCAGATGAAATTCAACTTTATCTTGAGAATTATGTAAAAATTTTGGCCAGAAAAGATGAACAAAAGTTCAGTTTCAAGTAGCAACATTCGGCTAAAAATTTTTGCAGCATTTCACCTTTGCAACAATGATAACATTTGTGATGGTAAAAATTTATAGCAAGGAAACCTTGAAAAACTTCTCCTATATATAATATGAAGGATCTTGTAGTATTGAAGAGGCGTGGGTTATAAAAATATACCAGAATTCTAGATCAAACGCAGGGGGCAATGGCAGACTGATTTGTTCTATTGCTGGGGTGGAAGGTAGAGGTGTGTGTCATAGCAATTATGGGAATTGCTTGGGAAGGTGGAGGCATGGATGACGGCTACAGGGGTAGCAAGATCACTACTCTAATACCAGATGATAGAATCCCAGAAGGAGCTCTATAGATTTTGATCCTTGAGGGGGATCAAGCCTTGGAACGCTATAGGGGTTCCTCCCTTCTAGACTCGGTACAAGGCTGAAATAAAATTAATAATTGCTTAATTTAAGAGAGGGGACGGCTACATCATTATATAGGGATCAAAACCCTAGCCTAAGGGGGTGCTTGCCTAAGTAAAATTATTTCTTTGCCCCTCCTATAGTCAACCTGCCTTAATAGGAACAAGGGGCGACTAGGTTGGCTCTATATCCGACCTAAGCAGGGGGAAACCCTAACCAACCAACCCAGTAAGGGGATGATGGCCACTAAGCCCTAAGGGCTAATCTAAACCCTAGTCATACTCTTTTATAAGATAGGAGTGGCTTTATTACAATCTAGTAGAGTTTTATTGACTACTTCTAGGGAGATTATCACTCAACCCTGCTGGAGTCATATCACAAAACCATGTATCATTGTTTAAAGCTGAAATATAAGTTTCATCATAAAAATCATCAAGATCAATTATATAACTATTAACTAATAAAATATCTTTAATCAAATAATTTCAATATCAATGACCATTCTTTATTATTGTTGTTTCGGCTAGTAAGCTTAGTGAAGTGTGTTGGATCTTCGATCACATGCTTTGAGCATCTATTATCAAGATATTAATTTTTGCTTTTAGCTTTCAATTATTGACATTTTTACAAGAAAGGTAGGTTTGTTCTAGGTACCCATTTAACTTTGGATCCTTCATAAAAAGATCTATCTATCTTGACTAATGGCATTAAGTTATTTATGGTTTCTTTAGGAACCCAAACTAATTTATATGATCTATATTTTCTAAATAAATATTTATAAGCATAATATCTACATCTATCATAAAAATTATATTTATTTTCAGGGAAAACATGTAATGTGGGTCCTTTAATAAATGTAGTTGACTTTTTTTTAGTTTTACTATTCACAAAGCCGATTCCTACCTTTCTAGGAACATAATCCTTATTGGCAAGAATCATGTTTAATAATTTGTTACCAACTTCAAAATTTTATAACATTTGTTGTAGTAATACATTTTCCTTCTTAACTAAGTCTAACTCTTCACATTTAGTACAAGAGGTTAACATGTAATTTTTATTCTCATTTTTTAATTTTTCAAATTTACTAGAGAGAGAAGCATGATCCTTTTTTAGCAATTTATATTTTGTTACCAACTAATTTAAGTTCATCACACAAATCATGAAAAGTAACAAATAATTTATTGTAAGGTAAAGAAGATTCATTTGAGTCACCTTGTCATTGAGGACCATTAGAGCGTAGTTTGCTATCTCATCTTTGGATGCACTCGTTTAGTCCAAAATCACCTTAAATGTTTTCTTCTTCTTTGACAGCTTCTTCTTTAGTTGAGGACACTCACTTTTGAAGTGCCTTGATCTTTTGCATTCATACCAAGTTATTGTATCATTTTTAAGTTAGTTTTTATTCTTAGATTCTTATTTTATAAACTTTTTAAATTTTCTTATGAGGAGTTCAAAGTCACCATCATCACTTGAGTTTTCCATAGAGTAGTCTTATTTTATTCTAAGTATCGTATCCTTCCTATTCTTTAGAACGTTGTTCTCATGTTCATCATGTGTCATACAAGTCATTTCATAAGTCATTAATAACCCTATAAGTTCTTCAAGAGGAAAACATTTTAAGTCCTTCGCTTCTTGAGTAGCAATTACTTCTGGATTCCAATTTTAGGAAGATATCATAAAATTTCATTAACAAGTTCAAGGTAAGTAAAAATTTTATCAAGTACTTTCAAACCATTGACAACATCCGTAAAACGGGTGTACATGTCACCAACGGTTTTGCGTGGCTTCATTTGAAATAATTTATAATTATACACGAAAAGATTAATCTTAGACTCTTTAACTCTACTGGTGCCTTTATGTGTGACTTCGAATGTTTGTCAAATATCATGTGCAATTTCGTATATAGAAACATGATTAAATTTATTTTTGTCTAAAGCACAAAAAAAAGTATTCAAAGCTTTAACATTCAAAGAAAATATTTTCTTTTCAAAATCATTCAATTTCATTCATTAGAAATTGAAATTTTTTTTAAAGCAATTCTCAATGTCATTCCATAAATTAAAATCCATAAAAATCAAAAAGATCCTTATTCGTGTTTTTCAATACGTGTAGTTCGTCCTATTGAATATAGGAGGATAAGTTATATGACTTTATTGACAGCCAAAAGAAGTCATTTAATCTCTCTTAGATGTTAAATCAAATGAGAGAAACTTGGCTCTGATACCAACTGTTAGGACCATATCGACACTAAGAGGGGGGTGAATTAGTGCTTTCAAAAGATTATGTCAATTTTAAAACTCATTCGATCAAACCCGTATCAAAAATGCATTTAACTTAAAAATGTTCATAAGAGTAGTGAGCAAGTAAATCAATAAGTAATAAGAATGAAAAAGCATGAAAGGAAATGCATACCAAATTTATAGTAGTTCGGTCATCGTGACATACATCCACTCTTGATTCCTCCTCTATTGAGTCTACCAACTTTCACTAACGATCTTCTTTTAATGGGTGAAGACCAATTACTCTTTTTATAACTCTTTCTCATTTCCATAGGCTTAGGAGAGAACTTTAACACCTCTCTTGTACAATAGACCTCACTCATCCTTTAAAAATTTCTAACTTTAGGAGGAAGAGACTTACTAACTCAAGACAAATTACAACTCTTTTTTCTCAAGTATTCTTTTCCCTTTTTAACTTTTTTTTTGTTATCTCAATCAAGAAAGAGTGGGGTATTTATAGGTCCCAAATGGCTCAAAAAATAGAGTAAAAATTTGAATTTTTAGTTTTTTAAGGTACTAGCGATATCACCGCCCATATTAAATGATACTATTACCTAGCAAAGCCTGAGAGATCAGGTCCTGGCGATACTACCGCCAACCTGGGTGGTACCACTGCCTACCAATGTTAACTATTGGTGGTACCATCACCTAGTTTGGGTGGTACTATTGCCTGGCAACATTAGAGACTGTGTTGCTTTACTTTCTAGCTCATAAGCGATTCCACCGCCTGGTCTGGTGGTGCCACTGCTAACCCAACTATTAGTTACTAAATGAGCCTCTTATTGAACCTAAATCAGCCCTAATTAAGGCCCAATGGGCCCTTAATTGAATTGGCAAGTTTACACCCAAAACCAACTCAATTACAATCTAAACTATCTCGATTAAGACAACCAATTACAAAGCAGAATCCTATGTTGTATGTTTTGTCATTGGTTCATCTAGCGCTTCTTCCGACCCTTCGACGCATCATCCTCTCCTTCAACGTATTGCCCGATCCATCAACATGTTGACCTCCCACAACATCCGATCTTCTGGGAACAATGTCTGATCCTTTTGGCCCGATGCTCAAACTCACAGCACGATGTCTATCTTCTGGCATGTTGACCAATCCCCCGGCCCAACGTCTAATCTTCTGACATGAACTATTTTCGTACATCTTATTCTCCTACTTCAGTCGATTTGCCTCTCCATTATCGAAATTAGTCTTGTATCACCCAAATGCTCATTAGATTATAACTTCATTAATTGATTTTATCATCAATATCTGAGATTCAATATAGTAAAAATAGTCATTAGTCGATATTTTATATCAACAAAATCCAAGGATATATTATGATTGCTTCTATGATCCCTAATAAAATGATGTCTAATGTCAATATGTTTGGTTTGTGAATATTGAACATAATTATTTGACAAGTAAATTGTACTAGTTTATCACACTATATAAGAATATTTTTTAGGCAAAGTCCATAATCTTCTAAAGTATTTTCATCTAGATTACCTACACACAACGTGCACCTTGTAACATATTTAGCATCAGCTATAGATAATGCGATAGAGTTTTACTTTTTGGAAAATCAAGAAACAAGTGCAATACTAAGAAACTGACAAGTTCTAGAGGTACTTTTTCTATCTATTCTATATCCTCCAAAGTTAGTATCAACATAAGAAATTAAATCAAAATTTTTAGATTTAAGATAACATAATCCAAGATTATGAGTTCTTTTCAGGTATCTAAAAATTCTTTTAACTACTTTATAATGAGATTATTTAGGATTGGACTGGAATCTTGCACAAAGTTTAATACTAAAATATAATATCAGATCTAGTTGTAATAATATATAATAAACTACCAATTATACCTCTATAAGTCTTTTGTTAAAAACATTATTCTCCTTCGTCGTTTATATCTAATTTGGTAAATACTCATTGGTATGTTAATAGCCTTAGCACTATCTATGTGAAACCATTTTAATAAGTCTCAATTATACTTGTTTTGACTAATAAAAATTTTAGCATTTAGTTACTTAATTTATAATCCTAAAAAAATATCAATTCACCCATCAAACTCATTTCAAACTCTTGGCTCATACTCTTGGCAAATGATTCACATAAAGATTCATTTGTAGAAACAAAAGTAATATTATTAACATAAATTTGAACATTAAGATAATTATTTTTAAGATATTTAATAAACATTATGGTGTCGACCTTATTTAAAAATATATTTTAAATAAGAGAGACTAAGTCTCTCATAAGCCTTAGGGGTTTGCTTTAACCCATAGAGAACCTTAGATAATTTGTAAATATAGTTTAAAAATCATTTTCAAATTTAGGTGATTGATCAACAAAAACTTCTTCGAAAATAAAACTATTAAGAAAAACACTTTTGACATCCATTTGAAAATAATTTAAAATTTTTAAAACATGCATAGGTAAGGAGTATCATTATAGCTTTAAGTCTAGCCATAAGAGCAAAGGTTTTTTTCATAATCTATGCCTTCTTTTTAGTTAAAACATTTTATCACTAATCTAGTCTTATTTCAAATCGTGATACCTTATTCATCTTATTTATTCCTAAAGACCTATGTAGCGCCAATCATGATATAATCACTAGGTCTAGAAATAAGCATCTAAACTATATTTCTTTCAAATTAATTTAACTCTTCATACATTATTGAAACTCATGAGTCATCTTTGAGAGCATCACTAATGCATTTAGGCTCAATTTGAGATAAAAAGATAGCATTTGCATAAATAATTTTTAATGAAGAATGAGTTTAAATATATTTTTATATATCTCCAATAATTAGCTCTTTAGAATGTGTATCTATAGGCTTCTATTCCTTGGGTAATATTTTTTTAGAAGTAGATGTGTCCAAGTTGCTTTAGGAATGAAAGTTCTCATTCAAATTTAATTTATAAAATTTAAAATCATCATCTAAATTATTTTTCTTAACTTCAAAAGATTTATTACAAGTAACATAGATAAATTCCTCAATAACTAAGTATCTCTTATTAAAAACTTAATAAGCTTTAGATTTAAAGGAATATCTATGAAAAATGTCTTTATCAAATTTTACATAAAATTTTTGTTAAAATATATTTTTATTTAAAATAAAATATTTGTTTCCAAAACTTCGAAATACAAAATGTTAGGTCTTTTATTGGTTTACAATTCATATAGAGTTTTAGATAGCTAAAGTTTTAGAAGAACCCTATTCATGACATAGCATATCATGTTAGTGGCTTCGATCCAAAAGTATTTAGTTTTTTATGCTCATTAAGCATGGTTCTTGTGCTTGGAAGCTCATATTCTTTCTCTCAATAACTTCATTTTATTATGGATTTCTTGGAATGAAGAAATTATGGTCACACCCATTCAAATCATAAAATTATTAAAATCATAATTTTTAAATTCATCACATAATCTCAAGAAATAGAAAAAAATCATAAAACATTTTTCATTTTAAACTTATTTATAAAACTTGATAAAATATTTAAAACTATCATTTTGTATATGATAAGAAATATATCCAAGTATATCTATTGTAATCATCAATAATTTCAAAAACGTATTTACCACCTCATATGCTTGTGAGATCACTAAGTTCATATAAATTCATATGAATTAATTATAATGGTTTAGAAATAATTACATGGATTTTAGGTTTGAAGCTATTCTTTATTTGTTTTTCTAGTTGGCACACATCTAAGATGTTCTTTAGCTCCAATTTGTGAGATTAATTTCATATAGTATGCCCTAGTCCTAGTTTTTTATGCCAAAACTATGCATCATCATTCCAAATCAAAAAACAAGTTTCATCACGAAAATTTTCAAAATCAATAGTATAAACATTATCACTTCTTAGTATAATAATAGAATTATTCTTATTTGATATTTCTATGATGTAAGCATGAGATTCAAATTTAATATTATATCCCTTATCACAAAGTTGACTAATGCTTACTAAGTAATGTTTTAAACCATCTACCAAAAACACGTCTTCAATCAAGAGATTTGATTTGTTTCCAATATTTTCAATGCCAATAATGTTTTTTTTTTATTATTGTCTCCAAAGGTAATATATCCTCCATCTCGGCCAATGAGTTTTGAAAAGTGTGTTGAATCTCCAGTCTCATGCTTTGAGCATCCATTATTAAGATACCATCTTTTTTTCCTATCTCTTGTTTAGAAACATCCCTTTAAGGAGGGGTTTGATTTAGATATCTATTTTAACTTTAGGTCCTTCATGATTAGATCTATCTTTTTTGACTTTTGGTATTAAATCACTTATAGTTCCTTTAGAAACTAAAACTAAATTATCGGAACTATATTTCTTAAGAGTGTAGGTATAATGACCTAAATTTTCACAAAAGTTACATTTAACTTTTTGAGGAATATGTAGTGTGGGTCCTTTATAAATTTTATTAGCTTTTGATTAGTGTTACTATTCACAAAGTCAATTCCTTTTTTCTTGATACAAGAATCATATTCAATGACTTATTTCTAATTTTAAACTTTTTTATATTTGTCATAGTAGCAAGTAACATATTTTTCTTTTTAAGTAAGATTAACTCTTTACATTTAGTACAAGATGTTGACATATAGTTATCATACTTATTTTTCAATTCACTAAATTCATTAGTAAGACAAAATATGATCCTTTTTTAGCAAATTATATTTTTTACTAATCCTTTTAAGTTCATCATATAAATCATGAAATACATCATGTAATTTATTGTATGATAAAGTTATTTCAGGAGAGTCAAATACATTATTGTTAAAGATCATTAAGGCATAGTTTGTCATTTTATCTTCATTAACTTGCTCCTTGACTTCTGATTAACTTGATTCATCCAACATTACTCAAGTGTTTTCTTCTTCTTTTGGATTGATGACTTCTTTTTCAGTTGTGGACATTCTTTTTTTAAGTTTCCCAACTTTTTGCACCTGTAGTATATAATTGTATCTTTCTTGGGCTCAGTTTTATTCTTACATTCTTGTCTTGCCAGATTTATCTTATTTTTTCTCATAAACTTTTTAAATATTCTTGTAAGGAGTATCATGTTATTATCATTATCACTTGACCTTTCACTCGAGTAGTCTTATTTGAATATAAGGGGAATATCCTTCCTTTTCTTTGGAAAGTTTTTCTCTTCTTCGTCTTATGTTTTGCATATCATTTCATAGGTTATTAAAGATCCTATGAGTTCTTCAAGAGAAAAGTCTTTAACTTCTTAGATTATCGTTACTTTTGAATCCTCGCTTTTAGGAAGAGATCTTAAAATCTTACTGACCAATTTAATATTAGTTAACTTTTATCAAGAGCTTTTAAACTATTAATAACATCTGTAAAATAGGTGGATATGTCACTATTTGATTCGTCTGACTTCATTTTAAATAATTCATATTATGAATCAAAAGATTAATTTTAGATTCTTTTACTCTATTTGTGTCTTCATAAGTAACTTCAAATGTGTGTCAAATATCATGTGCGATGTCACAAGTAGAAACTCAATTGAATTCATTTTTATTTAAAGCATAAAATAAAACATTCATAGCTTTAGTATTTAAAGAAAATATTTTTCAAAATTATTCCATTCATCTATTACTTTAAGAGATTTTTAAGTATAAATTCGATAACATTTCATAAGTAAATTATCCAATTTTAAAGTATGATCAACTAATTCGTATCAGAACCACAATTAACAAAAAATACAAGGGTTGCGAGTAAAGTAAATGAATAAGCTACAATAAATCAAAAGTAAATGAAGCAATGCAAACTAATTTATAGTGGTTCGGTCTTCTTGATCTACGTCCACTCCTGATTTCTCTTCCGTCGAGGCCACCGTCTTTTACTACCAATCTTTTTTCTAATTAGTAAAGATCTACCCTTATTATAGCTTTTCTCCATTTAATAGGCTTAAGAAAGAACCTTCATGCTTACTTTTTTATAAGATCTCTCACCTCCTATAACTTAGAATCACCTCTTAACTTAAGAAGAAGGAGTAGACTCAAACAATGCTAAAAAAGAGAGCTACAATCCTTCACAAACTTAAAATTTGATGCTGCAACAACTAAGAATCAATGGGGTATTTATAGGCCCCAAGAGGCTTCAAACATGGAGTTAAAAATTTAAATCTCTAAAATTTTAAGGTATAGGCGGTACAACCACTATAACTTTTGACATCGTAAATTTTGACTTTTAAGTAGGACTATTATCACAATTTTTGAATTTTGAGTAACACCACTACTGCCATAGTTGATACTACTGCATACATAGGCGATATCACTACTAGTAACAGTGATAAGCACTATTAATTTGAGATTATTGACTACCATCACAATTTGTACTTGTCGACTAACTCAAATGGTACCATCGCCTGGGCCTGGTAGTACCACCTCTCTAGCCTACTCAAGACTTTTATTTTGACCTTCTAACAAGCCCAATTCATCTCGAATCTAGACCCACTGGTTTTCTCAATTAGTTAGCATAGTTTTCGCCCAATACTAGCATAATTTGACCAAGAAAGATCTTGATCAAGACTTCAATAATCCACCACATATTTGACATAATTATGAAGCTTTCAATATGTTATATGCTATTTCGACATATCATCTAATATTTCGACACTTCGTCTAAACCTCTGGTGCATTGTTGACATAGGAGTGTCTAATTTACTATAGTCAACTCAAGTACATCTTGTTGATCCTATGATATTCTCTACAAGTTCTCATAGCCTTTAATCCAAACCTAGTAAATATGATAGCTCATGAGCATTTTTATTAGAGAAAGTTAAAATTACTTCATTAATAGATGGTTTGGAATGTAAAAAGTTAAAGTTGTTTCAAGATACTTTTCTTTATAATCAATGAATGCATTAAAGGGGTTAGTTAACAAATATTAAGCACTTAATTTCGTAGTCTCCTATGCATGAAGGGTTGTTTCATGCACTAGTACTTATTTTGGTGTCTTAGAATTAGAAAAGAGTTTAGAATTTGAATTGTATTGGCAGAATCTCATTTAGAGTTCTCTCTAAAATTTTGTATCTCTTGGACATTTTCTTGAGATGAATCCTTTATTTTTAGTTTTGTATCCTTGTTTAATATTCTTTGGATGCTGAATTTTTTGTAACCATTTATGATTTTAAACTTTGTAAAAATAGTTATTGATTTTATGCAAGTTCTATCTTGAGTTTGATTCTTTTTAATCCAAAAGATATTCCAGCAAATACAACTCAACTATCGATTTCTTTTTTTCAAATTTCATTCTCTTTTTTCTTTTTTCGGTATCAATCGTCTTTTCCTTCGACATATCGACTTTCTCGTAATATCTGATCTTTTGACGTAATACCCGATTCTTCCGGCACAATGTCCAAACTTATAATACAAAGTCTAATCTTTGCATGTCGAACCAATCCTCCAATTCGATATCCAATTTTTGACATGATACTTTCCTGGCATAATGTTCAATTATCCTACTTCGACAATTTATCCTTTGATAATTCGAGTCCGTGATCGAAGTATTTCTTGTGTTATCTTAAAAGCATATTAATCTGTAAACTCATCAATTGATTTCATCATCAAAATCAAGGCTTCAATATATTTTGATTGTCTAAATTAAAAGTCAACTCGAATCCAACCTAGTTCTTCTTCGAGCCAATCTTATAGTGAAACTCTCCGAGTCAAACATCTTAATCTTACAAAAATTCTATCAAGGGCAGACTCAATAATGCCCCTATGATATTTAAGTTAGTAATCTAGACTGACATATTGTTCTATGTGTCTTGGACATACCTATATGGCCCTTTTTATAATGATTGCTTAGGGAGTGTTATCCATCTCATATGGTGACAAAAGTGTAAAAACTAGTCATAATTATCATGTCGAGCCATTATATCTATCTGTTACACCAATAAAAACTGACGTATTGTATGAGCAATAATGGGTGTACAAAGATCGTTCATACTCATTTTTTCAGTCGACACTTATAAGGTATAGTTACATAAGGTTGGGGTAGCAATGGAAGGTCACTTAAATAGCTCCCATTTGTCTTGGAGATACCTAGGTGGCTCAACCATGTAGAGATAAGGTGTCAAATGTAGAGCGATAGTATCAGTACATAGTGTTGATGGGTGGTTCCACGTCATTTTCAACATAACAAATATCAAACTAATATATGGCATAAAAGTAAAATGTGTGTACTTACATGAGATAAACTTGGGTAACTGATTTGATACTGATGGCAAGTACACATTAGGTTGGATCTTGGTGGTTGAATGGATGTTAGCCGGTTTAACTTGATTCATCCCTGTTCTGCAGTTGGATGTTGATGATTGACTTAATATTAACTAGTCTGACTTGGTTCATTCTCGGTTTACACGATGTTAACTAGTCTAATTTGGTTTGTGCTTGATCTGTGTAGTAACCTTAGTCGTGCTCGATGTCTTGAGCTCTCGATGTGAGTTAGGAAGTGAAGAGAGACGGGTTAGACCTCAATTATCGCATCTAATTTTAATTTTTATAATCGATCACCTTCGTCACTTGCAATTAGGAGGAATATTCCTAGTAATGGCTAGGATAAATGTGAAGTTTAAAATATCAATCTTTTCTATTTTTATGTTATTGAAAATTTTAATATGATTTTAAATTATTAAAAATTGATATATTGTTAAAAAATATATTATTTGTTGAATTACTGGGGCATATAAATACCCTAGTTAGGCTTGATTGTTAGGGCATCAATTTATGAGGAAGTGACATGTTGTAAGTTCTTATTTTGAGGATAGTTTAAGTTTTCTTCTCCTTTTGGCAAATTAAAATTCTAAGTTGAGTTGTGACAGTTGAGAGATTTCTTATAAGAAAAGAGTGTGAATGTTATATCTTAAATCTAGATTGAGAAGATCTAATCATCATAAATTGGATTACCTCTCTATACTTACTTTTTAGTTGTGACATAATTTTTTATTATCTTTACTTACAATATTAACCTGATCAATCGAGTTTTCAAAACGTTTGAAAATATTACTGTATTAATGTTATTAAGATCCTAACATTATTAACATGATAGTCTATCACTAATATATTATTTTTGTCTAACAAGAATCAGCAACAGTATCAAAGTTATTTGTCATTAAAGCATCTTGTCTGATATATTGGTGACAAAATCAATAGCTCAGTAAATTATCTTTACTCTTCTCACAAATTTAATTATGGTCATTGAAACGCTTAGTCAAGCCATTTAGTGGCACAACAGTTCATTATCAATTATTATCAAAAAATATTATGTTAATAATTTATTTATTTTTAGTGACAAAATTAGAATATATTAGTCATAAAGATAAGCATGTTGAATCTTAAATTTTGATGATAAATGATGAAATCAATTGATGAGTTTTATAATCTAATCTATATGTTAGATATGAGTAATATAGGATTAATTATAATGGTGAAAAAATAATATAAGTTAATATTGGGTGAGAGTCAAGTTCGAGCATCGGGTCGGGATTCGAACGATGTAGCGAGAACTTATCGAGAGATCGTTAGAAGCTCACCGAAGGTAATCGAGAGCTTACTGGGAGCTCGCCGAAGATGATCAGGAGCATGTCGGGAGCTCGTCAGGAGCTTGCTAGGAGCTTGTCGGGAGCTTGCCTAGAGTGCGACGGGAGTTCATAGGAAGATGATTAAGACACCCACTGCGAGTTTGAAAAATCGATTGGCATGTCGGACAACAAGAATGATTATAATTATATTTTAGTATGTCATAGTTAGTATCTTATTTTTTGAGTCCTAATTGAGTTAGATTTGGAGAAATATAAATTAACTCAATGAGAGATAACCAGGTCCACTTTGGGTTAGATTTGAGTTCAGGTTGAGCTTATTTTATTGACCTGGAAAGGAGTCGATAGGATGTACGAATCGGGAATGAAAAAATTACTGAATGTATTATTTTTCGAATTCCCGGCAGTAGTACCACCTAGGTGATGATGGTACCACCCAGGCGACGGTAGTACCACTATCACTCAAGCTTTTTAGCAGCTATCATACCACAGGTGTCGACTGTTATGGACTTAATTGAATTTGCCTAAGTCGTGTGGCACCCTAGCGATACTCTCGAAGACTTAGCTAAAATTGTTTTAAGTTGTGAAGCAATATTGCCCACTGTTTTAGACTTAGCTGGGATTGCCTAAGTCATAAAATGTCAAATCGTTATTTGCCCACAAAGGGTCAGCCTACTTGCAACCTCATGCGGGTCCCATAGAACCTGCAAAGAAGAAGTTGATTAGCTTAGAAACGAGCGACGGATAAGTCTCAACGTCTCACAAAGAGGAAAGTTATACAAGCAATTCGTCGAACACTTTGAGTGCAGTAAAGAAAAGAGAGAAAGAGAGCAAAACAGGACTTTAGAAGGTTGTAAGAGTGGTCGCAAGTCCACAAACAATGGTTCCCAAGGTATCAGACGTAAGACAAGTTCAATTATTGATGAAAGCCTATGCCCAACATATACCCAAAGCCTTATCCAGCCTGGTGCCACCCGGGGCATTCCAAGGTGCTGAGATGGCTGACATTTTGCGTTGCTCAGAGCAATCACTGCAGCACATGAAAAATACCCCAAAACGGAGCTGTTTTGGGCAATTTTGGCTCCATGTAGCGAGCGATCATTCTGCAGCATTCTAGACTATTTTTGCTCCCATTTCTTATACCAAAACACATAAATCAAGGCAAAACAAGCTGTTAAATATATGTATAAATAAGAAAAGGTAATGAATGGTTCGTTGAGTGAAGATGTTGTGGTTGAGCGATGACCATTCGTGACATTCTCCCCTACTTAAACTATCGACATCCTCGTTGATGCTTGTTGGTAGGCTTTAACATAGGCTTATTTATGTCGTAGGGCATCTTCTAGCTCCCAACTGGCTTTTGTTCGAGGAAGCTTTTGCCACTTCACCAAGTACTTGATTTGCTCCGCTCCATTAGGTAGCTTCATCTTGCAATCCACCAGAATAGTTTCGACTCGCTTCTCATATGAGGCTCTAGTGGGGGGTAGTTGAGTTCAAACATTTTAAGAATCATCTTGTGGATTTGAATAGTAGGCTTTTAAGTTGCTCGCATGGAAGACATTATGAATTATGAGTCATGCTGGCAATTGCAACTTGTATGAGACATTGCCCACCCAGTTGATGATTAGGAAGGGCCCTTCATACTTGCGTACCAACTCTTTATGCACTTTGTGCCTAAAGAACTGGAGTGATGTTGGTTGGAGCTTCACCAATACCATGTCACCAAATTTTGAACTCTTGTGGTCACCTTCCGAAGTTGGCCCACTTCTTCATCTTTTTGGCCGCCTTCTCCAAGTAAGCCCGCGTAATATCTACATTGTGATACCATTCCTTTACGAAGTGATATATTGATGGGCTACTCCCTGTATAACCAATAACCAAGGGGTGAGGAGTCAATAGCTATTGTCCCGTAATAATCTCGAAGGGGATCTTGTTGGATGCAGAGCTCTGCTGCAAGTTGCAGGAGAATTGGACTATGTCAAACAGCTTCACCCAATCTTATTGGTTAGCACTCACATAGTGTCAGAGATATTACTCCAAGAGCGAATTGATTCTTTCAGTCTGGCCATTCGTTTGAGAGTGAAGGCTTGTGAAGAAGTATAATTTAGATCCCAATAGCTTGAACAGCTTGGACCAGAATCATCCTAAGAACCAAAAATCTCAAGCACTAATGATGTTGTGTGAGACTCCCCAATACTTCACCACATTCTTCATCATCAACTTAGTCATCTCCTCTACTGAGCAATGTAGGGGTGCAACAACGAATGTTGCATACTTCGAAAATTGATCGACTACCACGAGTATCGATCCAAGTCCTCCTACTGCAGGTAAGCTTGATATGAAGTCCAAGAAAATACTCTCCCATGGCCTTTCTGGTATGGGCATCGATTTCAAAAGAGCCACCGACTTTCGCTGCTCTATCTTATCTTATTGACAAGTAAGGTATGTTCGAATATATTTCTCTATATTTGTCCCCATCTTCGGCCAATAGAATGCCCTCTCCACCAGAGTCATTATTCGGTGAATGCCCGGATGTCCTGCCCAAAGGGAATCATGACACTATTTTACGAGTTCATGCCTCAATTTGTCCGCTCGTGGAGCATAAACTTTGTTCCCTTTTATATAGATGAGTCTATCCTGGACCCAAAATCATCGTTCTTTACCCTCTTTGATGAGTTACATTAGGGTTACTATCTGAGAATCACGGTATAGTCTATCTCTGATCCTGGAAAGGAAGTTGGAGTGCAATTGACTTGCTTGGCCTCCTCCCTTCAACTGTATAGCATCACTAGTTTCACTTTCTGACTCAATGCATCGGCCACGATATTTGCCTTTCCGGGCTTATACTCTATTACCATGTCGAACTCAGCCAAGAAGTACTACCAGCATGCTTGCTTTGAGGAGAGTTTCTTTTGAGTTTAGAAGTAACTCAATGTGACATTATCTATCCTTAGCATGAATGGTGCTCCCAAAAGGTAGTATCACCACACTCGTAAATAGTAGACTACCACTGTGATATCCTTCTCATGCACAGGATATTGCTACTTGGTCTTGTTGAGCTTGCGACTCTCGTAGGCCACTGGATGACCCTCTTGCATAAGAACTCCCCTAATAGCAAAGTCAAAATCATTTATATGAGCTTCAAAAAGACTTCTCATAATCTGATAATCTGAGTATAAGTTCCTCTAACACAATAGTCTTTAGGTCTTGAAATATCACTTCATATTTGTCCGACCATCTCCAAGACTGCTCCTTCTTTAGCAACTCCATCAGCAGAGCTGTGTGCTTCCAATATCCAGCTATGAAGTACCGATAATAGTTAACGAACCCAAGGAAAGATCTCAACTCAAGCACCTTCTTTGGTGTTTACTAGTCCGTCATAGCTTGCACCTTAGACTTGTCCATTCGAATGAAACTATTACTGATTCGATGCCCTAAGAATAAAATTTTTGTCTGAGCAAAGTAACACTTCTCCCTCTTTACGAACAAAGTATTCTCCCTGAAAACTTTAAAAATTGTCTGAAGGTGCTCAACATGCTCCTTAAGTATTTGGGTATAGACGACTATATTGTCTAAGTAGATGACTACAAACTTATCAAAATACTCTTTAAATAATTGATTTATTAGAGTACATAATGTGATCGGAGCGTTAGTTAAGCTGAAAGGCATCACCAAGAACTTAAATGCTCCATACCTGGTCACACAGGTAGTCTTCGCCTTATCATCTTCTGCAATGTGCACCTGCCAATACCCTGACCAAAGGGTAAGTTTGAAGAAGTACTTTGCCTTGCCCAACTTATCGAACAAGTCTATGATGAGTGGGATGGGGTACTTATTCTTCATCGTCACCTTGTTGAGGGCTAGATAATCAACACATAATCGGAGGCTCCCATCTTTTTTCTTCTAGAAGAGGATTAGAGCTATGAAAGATGCTTTTGAGTTGTGGATGAGATCATCGCTTAGTAGTTCATATAACTACCTCCTGAGTTCTGTTAACTCTGGAGGGGCCATGCGGTATGGTGGTCTTGCTGGAGGCTTAACTCTCGACTCCAACTCAATCTGCTGTTCCACACCTTTACATGGTGGTAGAGTTCTCGGTAACTCCTTTGGCATCACATCTGAGAACTCCTTTAGGATGTTCGTGACTACGGTAGGTTCTTAAATTGTCTCTCTGTCAAGTGCCTGATTTACCTTTCTGTACCCCTTCAATTGTAAAGCCAAAATTTGTTGTGGGTCCTTGGTTCCTCCTCAAGAAACTGGAACTACACAGGGATCATCACCTCCCATTAGATATAGGAAGTTCAAGAACGGCATTGGCACCAACTTCATTGTGTGAATGAACTCCATTCCGAGAATCACTTGAAAGTCATCCAATGGCACCGCCATCAAGTTTGTGCTCCTGCTCCATATTCCAATCTTGATGGGGACCCCCTTTGCTCACCCGGAGATCCACTTGGCCTCCGAGTTCACAACCTTCATACGACTTGGGCTCTTCTCCAAGATAAGACCAAGTCCCTTAGCTTCACGATCGATAATAAAATTGTGGGTAGCGCTTGTATCCATCATTGCACAAGTTGTTTGGCCATTAAGCTTAATGTCCACATACATTAACTCGCTGCTTCCTGCCTTAAGTGGCTTTGCCTTTATGTTCTCCCCCACTTGACTATGCAACACATTCAATAAACGCATTGATCCCATCCTGGGTCCATGCGACGCCTTACTATCGCTACTAAATTCAGAACTACTCGAACTAAGGGTGACAACTTTGCCCTTATCTGACTTGTAAGGATGTATTGATGCAGTTAAAGCATTGAGTGTCTGCTTTTGTGGGCACTCTCCCACCATGTGCGGTGCTCCATACAAGAAGCATCCACCAGACTTTGGGACTTTACCTTTTGAGCTTGGTCCCTTATGGAAATTATTCTTCTTTTGTTTGCCCCTAGACTCATTCCCTCGAGAGTATTTTGTTGGGTGATTTCCTAAAGATTGTTTCTTTTTTCTCAAATTCTCCGAAGAAACAAAGTCGGTAAGCCTTTCTGCGATTGCAATTGCCCCGACTACGTCAATTACATTCCTTCGATATAGTCAATGGCTTCAAATCATCGAGGAAGCTGAATAGCTTGTCCTTTTTGGATATATCCTATATATCCAACATTAGTGCTGAAATTATTTCACATAGCCTTGGATTGATGTACTTTGGCGAAGTTGTCTCAGTTTTCTTCTTGTGACAAACTCTATATGCTAGAGAAAGAACTGAGTTCTCAAATCTCACTTCAAGTCTTCCCATGTATCCACTCGACATCGACCTTGCTGGATCTTCTCCCAACAGGTTCGCCATCAAAGTTTTGTATCTCCATTCAAATACATTGTTGATATAGCAACTTTGGTTTTTTCAGAATCGAGCCTCATAGCACGAAAAATATTGTTCCATATCGAATAAGAAATTTTCAAGCTCTTTGACATCTCTAGCACCCCTGTAGCAATGCGGCTCCAGTGCCCTGAAGCTTTATGGTGACGTAGCATGGGTATTGTTCCCTTCCACATTAAGAGTCCTTGTTAACACTATCACCTTAGCCATAAGTTCCACCACAACTTCGTGTAGATGTTGTATGGAGTCTTTGGTGTCCTCCGTCAGTCGGTCGACCAGGGATTCAACTTTCTCAATCCAACTTCTTCTTATGAGCTCTCTACCCCAAGGAGCCTTCGTTAGCCTTGGTAGAGTTCCTCCAAGGTCACTTCAAGAACATCGAGACGGGTTTCCACTGTTGTAAGTCTCTCCTTGTGGCTCTTTTTCCTGATTGGCGCCTCCTTCGCTTATAGAGAATACCTAACTTCATGCTCATCTTATTCACTATCGCGCTCTTCATGAGCGACTCCAATAGTTTGTAAGCGAGTTTGCACTTACAACCCACCTGCAGTTGCTTGGAGCAGGCATCTGACCTGTCCCATCTTGCTCAATTCACTATAGTATTTCACTATGACTAGATTGTAAATCTTCTTCGTTGTTCATTTAAATTGATTGCCTGCTCTGATACCATACTATCATGAACTTAGCTGAATTTGCCTAAGCCGTGCAGCACCCTAGCGGCACTTTCAAAGATTTAGCTGAAATTGCCTAAGTCGTAAAGTAATCTTGTCCATTGTTCCAAACTTAGTTGGGATTGCCTATGTCATGAAACACCCAAAGTATTATTTGCCCATAAAGGGTTAGTCCACTTTCAACTTCGTGCGGGTCCCGTAGGACTTACAAAGAAGAAGTTGATTAGCTTAGACATGAGCGACGAACAAGTCCCGACATCTCGCAAAGAGGGAAGGTGTACAAGCAATTCATCGAACACCTTGAGTACAGCAAAGAAAAGATAGAAAAAGAGTGAAACAGGACTTTAGAGGGTTGTAAGAACAGTCGCAAGTTCACAAATGATAGTTCCTAAGGTATCGGACGAAAGACAAGTTTAATTATCGATGAAAGCCTACACCCAACATATACTCGAAGCCTTATCCAGCCCGGTGCCACTCGGGGGGGTTCCAAGATGTTAAGATTGCTGACATTTCGTGCCACTCAGAGTGATCACCGCAGCACATGAAAAATGCCTCAAAACGGAGCTATTTTGGGCAGTTTTGGCTCCGCGCGGCGAGCGATCATTCTATAGCATTCTAGACTATTTTTGCTCTCATTTCTTATATCAAAACACATAAAATCAAGGCAAAATAAGTCATCAAACATCTGTACAAACAAGAAAAAGTAATGAATAGTTCCCTAAGCGAAGATATTGTAGTTGAGTGATGACCATTTGTAACACGACGGTGGTACCATCGATGCTGACGATAGTATTGCTCGTACCCTATGTTTTCAAAAAATATTAAATTTTGACTCCATTTTTTAAGTTAATTGGGGTCTATAAATACTCAAAGAATTGTTATATTGAAGTGCAAGAAAGTGGAAAGAAAAGTAGAGAAAATACTAGAAATATTCTGTAAAATTTGATAGCTTCCTTTGTGTATTTCAAGTGTAAAATGAGGTTAAAGGAAGAGTGGAAGAATGTAAATGTGTCTCTCCTTAACCTGTGAAAAGGAAATTATAAATGTCCTTCTCCTTGGCCTGAAAAAAAGAGAATAGTATAAAAGTTTTGATCTTCACCGATGGAAGAAGATCATTAGTTGACACCGGCAGGCCTTGATGAAGGAGGATTCGGAAAGTTAACGTAGGTCAAATTGATAACCAAACCACTATAAACTTATGAGTCTTTCTTTACTTGCTTTTTATTTTAGCATTCCGTAACTAAATCAAGATTCTTCATTTGATCTTAGTTTAATCACTCTCTAACTTGATTTTGATGAAAAATTATTTTAGTTTCGATTTTTACCAAAGGATATTTCTTAAATCAATTTATTTTTACACTTGCACTAATTAACCATTCTCCTCTCCTTTTAGTATCCTAATAAAATTATTATTAAAAATTTTAATCCCTCACCCCTCTCTCTTAGTATCAATTAGATTCTAACAAAATCATCATTAAAAATTTTAATTTAATAATAAGTATATTTTTTTTCTCGACACTAAAGCTTTTTAACTACGGGATCTAAGCTTACTAAAGCAGCTTTTAACTACGGGATCTAAGCTAATTAAAGCTAGTGATAAATCATTCTGTTATCAATTTTTTTAATGATGATTTTCTGAGTGACGACTTTTGTGACTAATGTCTGTTTTTCGTGTGGTAGATGTCCAGCTTCGATAACTTTTGTGGTAATTAATGGGGAACGAATAACTATATAACATGCAGTGGCAATATATATTTTTATGTAGCGGAATAACATCCTCAAGTAATTAGAGAGGTATATGAACATGTACAAATGCTTAAATTAGAACCAGGTAGGTGGACAAGTATCAGCATGGGGTTGGGATCATAGTGGTTGGTGTTGTTTGTTTTTGCAAGCTTTGGGACTTTTAGGAACAGGGCGTTTTGTATAATTGTAGCATGAACTTGTAACAAGAGATCTTACTCTTTTTGTGACAGTGTATAACTCTATTTGGAGTAAAACAAATTAAGATGATCCCAACAAACCTTGTGGCTAAGATTGTGAAGCTTAGTGCTCTTTGTGGGAAATCTAAAATGTACTCGTACTCAAATCTCTTAACACATTCTATACCGTGCCACCAAGTACATTGGAACAACAAAGTTAGATACATGCCATGTGTTCATCTCACATCTAAAGAAAGGAAAGCTTATTGTATAACCATCATTTCTGAGAGCGCATACTCTGATCTAATTATAATGTGTGCGTGTAAATATATACAAACTACTTAAAGCACTTCTAACCAACCCAAAGTTCGGCGTACACTGAAATAACTTAAGGTTAGTGGTAGAACACGATATTTTTGACCGTTAAAGCCCCCACGTCCTCCGCACACTACTCGATCGAGACGGGTTGACTCGTTCAACGCCATACAGTCACAAACAAAACTTGGAACAGTATGTCTATTCCATTCCTCGTAGCACATCAAATCTTAACACGTACTCCAACCACAGCCGTTTCAATGAATCACGTACTCTCTCCACTCTCCCTCGATTCCTCATGCTCAATCTAGTCCAACTAACTTTGACCGCCCGTTACCCTCTCTCTCTCTCTCGTCTTAAGGCGCACTCGCCTGCTTCTTTCCTGCTACCACGAGCTCCCAAGTCCAACAAAAGAGTAGTTGACTGCTTTCGCTCTTCAAACCTCATCAATGGCGGCTCCGATTCAGACAAAGTTCTTCCCCAACCTCTTGTTCGTCCTTTCGGTCGCGCTTCTGCTTACCTCCGCCGTATCAGCTTACGAGTTCCGCGTCGGAGGACCCCTAGGTTGGACGAAGCCCACCGGCGATGAATTGGGGAACTACAACCACTGGGCCACAAAGAACCGCTTCCATGTTGGAGATTCCTTGTGTAAGTTGATCACTATATATATAATAGAAGAACTCACCTCACTGATACGAAGAGAACTCGGTTATTAAAGCTTAGTAACATAAGGTTTTCCTCTCATTGATCACTATGCTCCATAAATGTAGTAGGATCACTTCACTGACAGGAACGCCTTCGATCATATGTTTGTGGTCATGTTGATTTGATTACTTGAGCTTTTAGATTTCAAGTATGAGAACGACTCGGTGCTGGTGGTGGACAAGAACGCGTACAAGGAATGCAACACGACGGATCCGCAACTCAAGTTCGTCGACGGCATCACCACGTTCAGGTTCGACCGCCACGGCTACTTCTACTTCATCAGCGGCAAGCCGGGCCACTGCAAGGCCGGGGAGCGGCTGATCGTTCGCGTGATTGTGCACTCGGAGGTGATGCCAGGAGCAGCTCCATCATCTCAGCCGGGCGGCGGTTCGGCTAACACGGAGTCCGGTGCTGCCTTGAAGACCACTACTGCTGCTTCTGTGTTGATGGCAGCTCTTGGATCTCTCTTCGCTATTTCCCTGTTCTCCTAGATTAAGCTTTAGGGACGCTAGAATTGGACGCTTCTGTTTTATGATTTGGACAGCTTAGTCATTTATTTGGTTATTTAATTACAATTTAAGGCTTAATTAATTCGTTATATGTTATTAATTTCCAAGTTTATTATGGCATTCTCTTGGATATATCTTCACGCCAAGTACCTAACATATTCTTTTAAATCATACATGAAAAGATTTATGGCAAAACAGAGGAAAAAACTAGTCAACCCAACTAACTACCATCAAAACAAAAGTTGCTTTATATTGATCACATGGCAAGAGAACAGCTACTCCGAGCTCACATCTAATGAAGGTGTTAGACCAAATCCATATAATTTTCTTCTGAGTTTATATGTTATTTCTCTCGCTTCTGATCATAATATATCTTAATGTTACTTTTCTATTACGAATAATTGTAACATCTAAAATAAAATAATTAGAGACATGGCATTTACGTTGGATTGCCATCTAATCAGCTACCCTTCAAAACTCAGCCACGAAACCAACAGCTTTTACTGTTAGATTTTGTCTGCCAACTACCCACTACATTGTAAAAGGGATTCCATGGAAGGGAATAACTATTCTCGTTGGTCGAGAGAGGTCCCGAAACTCCAGTGCCCATGAGCTCCCTCCAGTTTCAGTATCCCTGCTTCCTCTTCCGCTTCTGGCACTTATTCCCGTGAGAGGTCGCCCCCTCATCCTCAAAGCTCTCAGGCAAACCCAGTCGCCGCAGACCTTCCGACACAGCCTTCCACGGATGCTGTCGCCCCTTCTTCCCTCCCACCTTCGTAGTCGCTGGTCAAGGAAAACCCAGAGCCTACCTCCTGGGCTGGTCTCCTTCGAAGAGCCCATGGTATTGATGCTCGGAAGTTGTCTACGGGATTGGAAGAGAAGCTGAGCCGAATACAATCATCCTCAAACCTGCAACTGGTGCTGCACATAATGAACGTTGATGAAGCTTGTAATGTATGGTCCCTCAACCTTTATGATAAGTTCTTGGGAAGAACCCCGCCTCTGGATTTCTTGATTGGAGCATTGCACCTCTCTAAAACCTACCACTAAATTTTGGATGATGAACAGCTTAAGGTTTTGGATCCCATATCCAAGAAAAGAGGATTAATCCTTGTCTGGGCAATCAAAGTCCAAAGACCCAACCTGGCCAGATTGGGTATGCTGGGCCTGGAAGGACGCTTTGGTTCCATCACCCAGACCCGTTAAAACGGTTATCGACCTATAGAGATAGTGCTCCCTATACAAATGTAGCTAACCATGTCAGTGCAGGACCAGTACCACATTAGGCAACAATCGACTCAGATCCCATGCGGTTGAGTCAAATATACTCAATCGGCAAGCCCACTTCTTTGGCTACGTACAACTGCCAACCTATTCAACCTAGATGTGGGAACTATCAAACAAAAGGAAAAGGAGGGCTTTAAAGGCATCCAGGTGGCCTCTTCTCCGAGGCATACTGAAGCAATTAAGAGTGGTGAGCCAGCCCAGCACGTCAAGTTTGCTTCCGGTATGTCTCGCTCTGTCCTCGATAAGGACAACTCAAACCTCTGCAACACAATTCCCGTCCGCAGACCCAGGGGCTACAACCCTTAGGCCATCCGCCTTCTGCCTGCAGATGGAAGAACACGAGTACCCCTTGGCTCTGGCATCTGGAGAGCAGCTTCCGATTCCAAGCACGGGAGAAGAGGGAGCGGCAAGTGGCTTCGCCCCCATCTGCCTCCTGTTCCTCGGGAGAAGCCGCCGGTACCTTTGACGACGTAGTCGCGCGGGTGGTGGAGGCCTTTAAACCTGCGTCTGCGGCTGTAGATTTGGGCGATGAGAAAAATAATAAAAAAATTAAAAAAAAAAACAGAAGAAGAAGAAGATCTCTGTGCCTCTTCCTCTAACGATACTATGAACGTTAGCTCTATGATACTTTTGCATCTCTTCCTGATCAATCTTCCAATGATGTCTCTGTTTTGGAATTGTAGCGGGGCGCAAAAGGAGGGACAAAGCAATCTAAGGCTGTTGATTAAGACTCATAATTTTCCCATGGTGGTGCTTTTGGAAACTCACCTCAACAAGGACCGGAGTTGCGGTTTCATAAGAAAGCTGGGAAGTATTTTGGATGAAGCCTCCTGTGAAGCGTTGAGCAGATCTGGGGGGATTATCGTGGTTTGGAGAAGAGATCGTTTGCGGGCAGCGGAGATCTGAAAGAACCAAGAAGCAATCCTCCCTGTCTCTTTACTATAATTTATACTTCCAATAATGCTCACATATGCCGTTCGCTTCGGAATTCGTTATCTAACGTATCTGATGATAATTTTAATTTTAATATATATTAAATTTAAATAAAAATTCTACTCTTCAAAATAATTTAGATATATGTAAATTAAATTATATAGATACATATCGAGTTAATTATTAAAAATATATCAAAGAGTACTTAACTCGTTTTTTATTAAAAATATTTATGTAACTTATTTTGAGAGTTTCATAAGAAAGCTGGGAAGTCTTTTCGATGGTCTTCTGTGAAGCTTTGGGCAGACCTGCAAATTATCGTGGTTAGAAGAGATCGCTTGGGACGACCGATATATGAAAGCACCAACAAACAATCCTCCCTATCTCCTTGCTATAATTTATAATGATAATAATACTCACGTATCGTTCACTTTGGAACTAGTTATCTATAAGTTTAAATTTGAATAAAAATTTGACTCTTCAAAATAACTTAGATATGTGTAAATTAAATTGTATAGATACACATTATTGAGTTAATTACTGAAGATATATCAAAAAGTATTTAAACTCATTATTATTTAGAAAATATTTATATAATTTATTTAATAAAGTTTTATTCAGTAATCTAGTACTCACATTAAAATCAAATATCATTTTATTATGGATCATGTTAATATATCTTTAAATTTTATCGATACCAAATATCAAATAGTAAGCATCTTTACTAAACCACTATATCATTGAGTGAAGAATAATTCAATTTTATTATAATAAAATTAGACATATTAAAATTTTCAAATGCATGATTAAAAATATTTTGTTATTTATTCTCGTATAATCCTTTCTTTTTACTAATTAGTAAAGAAAAAAATTATTTTATGATTTTTTATATTCATAAGTTGTATATTTTATTCCTTTAATTGATAGCGTGAGAAAAAGTAACTCATATTTTTTGTGGATAATAAAAAATAACTCATATTTTTTTTGGATAATCAATGGGGGAGAAGTATTAACTAAGGCCTATGTATTAAATAAGGAGACTTGTGATATTTTTATGATTTTTTATTAGTAGGGATCATACTTAATTTTTGTTCATTATTTTTTTAATTCAAAACTTGCTTGAACATTTATGCTTTCAATGATAATATCAACAGGGTCGAATTTGTCTCAACTTAAATTCAAGACTATCATAAAAAAATATTATTTTGAATTCAAACTGATTATATTTTTTTGAATTCATACTCATTAAAAAGCATAGAGATAAGGGAAATCTTGTTAAGATAAGATCTATCATTAATTAATCCGATATTTATTTATATTTGATTATATAATATCGAGATCCTTTATGTACCATAATATCAAGATAATTTTTATTTTTATACAATTGGAATATTGATATAAAGGATGATAAATTGTATGATGATACCATGATATCACTCAATTTTTTTAATGATGATAAAAAGGGAGAAGTAGCAACTTATGTTTTTTTATTATTGATGAAGGGGGATGTATGAATACAAAGAATTATGATATCTTATTTATGATTTTTTATTATTATGCAACTCATTATTGATTTATACAAATGATTAACTTATAGTTATATTTTGGTTGACATTACACATTGATAATAATTGAACTTTAAAACTTAAAATAACTATAATGTTGATCAATATTGATTTTTTTGGTTTGAATGATTGAATCATAATATCAATAATATCAAATTTCTTTCAATTTATATTTAGTATATATATTTAAAAGGATACATGATCATTTCAGTTCAAGTTTATTATAACTTTTCAACTACAAATATATAGGAAAGTCTTATTAAAACCTCATTATTAATTAGTTGTCATCATCAAAAAGATAAATATTATTGAATCTCAGATTTTGATAATAAAACTAATTGATGAGCTTTTGATAATAAAACTAATTGATGAGCTTATTGGAATAATATGATTTTGAGATAAGTGACACAAAAAATATTTCGATCATAAATATAAATCGTAGAATATTCAATTATTAAGCAGAATAGTGGAATGTTGTGTCAAGAAATTATTATGTCAAAATTTGGATATGGAGCCAAAGAATTTGTCGATGTGCCAAAAATTAGGTTTTAATAAGGTTTCAATCATCAAACTAGAAGGATTGGATATTATACCAAAATATTGAATATCATGAAAAAATCGACATAACAGTAAAATGAAAGATATGTCAAAGAAAACAGTGGTATATCAAAGGTTCTAACGAAGTATCAAAAAATCAAACAATATGTCGGAATAGCATACAAATATGCTGAAAGCTTCATAAATAAGTCATATGTATAGATGATTTGTCAAAATCTTAATCAAGGTCATTATAGATAAATTTGAGTTGATCTTTGGCCAAAACCATACAAACTTATTAAGAAAATTATTGGGCTTGAAGCAAGATCAAATTGGGCTTATTAATAGACAAAATCAATGGCCTAAACTAGTTATAGGCAATGGTACCACTAAGCACAAGCAATAATACCGCTTGAGTCAACCGACAAGTATTGTTTATACTTTGTCAGCCTTTTCATTGGTGGCACCACTTCTGTTGATGATCGTACCATCTAGGCTGATAATAGTACCATCTAGGCCATAATTATAGATTAGTTATGATGGTAGTATCGTCTAATGCTGATGATAGTACCACCCAGCGTTGATAATAGTATTGCTTGTACTATAAAATTTTAGGTATTTAAATTTTTTACTCTATTCTTAAAGTCTTTTGGGACTTATAAATACCCAACTTAGGTTTGGTTGATGAAGTATTCATTCATGAGTTTGTGAAGTATTATAGCTTTCTTTAAGCATTGTTTATGTCTCTTACTCCTTGATTTAGTTATGATACTAAGTTATTTGAGGTGAGAGATCTCTTATAAAAAAGTGAGTATGAATATTCTCTTCTAAATATAATATTATGTGGCCCTTTATTAATTAAATAAGATATATTATGGATTATTTGGATTCTGATAAAAGATATTAGCTAATATTAAATAAAGTCCATATTATATTGGGATATTTTAGGGGATGCCCTTGATGGAATGAACTCTCCTAATAACTTACCCTAGACCCTCTGTTCTCGCCTATAAATAGATAGAACCTACTATAAAGGCACGACATGAAAAGGCATGGCACGAGGTGAATAGATTAAGAGATTACAGTTATCCTCTTGATCTGGATCAAGAGATTATGGTTATCCTCTTGATCTCCCAAAACCATCAATTAAGGTGGTCCTGTGAAATGATAGGAAGAGAGAAGGGGTCTAGATCTATTCTAGTTCCTCTTGTAGATCGATATTCGGCGTTATTCAGATCCGACTGGTGGTGCTCTTGAAGATCTAATTGGATCTTAATCAGATGACATCTAAAGGTACGCATCATAAACAGATCTAGTATTATTTGATTTCAATCCTGGCATAATAGTTTTTTCCGCATAATAGTTTGTATGATTATTATTTTTGTGCCAACAATTGGTATCAGAGCCTAGGTTTTGAGATCAAAAATATTAGATCTATTATTTTTATTTACGATGCATTGATCTGTTTTTCTATCTGTTAATTTTAATCATTTGCTTGCGAACGATTCTTGATAGTCGTTGTGTATTAAAGACGTAACAATCTTATAGCGTTTTGAATCAATAGCAGCATGTAGTGAATCGCCGCGTGGCGTCGCTGAGCAGGACGGCGTCGGCAGCAGAGGCCGGTGACCGCATGCCCGTCGACGGTGACCATCGACGGCTATGCGTACGGCCGGCCGCGTCTGCGATCGACAGTTGGCGTGATGCCACGTGATGCGGTACAGTCGTAGTCGCTAGGGACCGCCACACAAGTCGACGCCAGAGGTCACGCACCGTCGCGCGTCAGCAGAGGTCGTAGCCGTACCGACGACAATGCGAAGAGAAGAGAGTATAGTTTTTCTTTTCTTCTCCTTAATAAAATTACAATTTTGCTATTGAATCAAAAATTACAGTTTTACCATTAAATGTAAAATTATGATTTTACCATTATGCTCAAATTACAGTTTTGTCATTCACCAAAATTATAGTTTTACCCTTCAACTGAATAGGATTATTTTCAGTTTTACCCTTGTGATTTATTAATCCTATAATTAAAAAATTTGTAATTCTTTTATATTAATTTTTTTAGAATTATAGTTTTGTCATTATAAAATTAAGAAATTTTAGTTATTTTCTAAATTATAAAATTGATCAATATATAATCTAATAAGATTTAATTATGATTATATTTTTGATTCTTCAATGGTTATATTTTATTTTTGATCAATTTCTTTAATTGGACTTAGGGCCTCTCTAATTAAATAAAATTAATCAGATAAAAATTATAAATTATTATTTTTTATATTTTTTCATATGAATTATTAATTACATGTATTAAATCCAATTATTAGTTTTTGGATATTGATTCAGTTATTTACATACAAATATTAATAATTATGAAATAATATTTATTTTCACATAAATGCATGATTTATGTATTATCATGATTACAATTATTATATGAGTTGTTTAATGCTAATTAAGTGTTCAATAATTATTATGGTCGTTATCCTATTATTGAATGTTTTAGCATGAATTAGTTTAAATGAACTTGATGAATATTATTTGTAGTTCATCTCCTTAAATTATACCTGACCGGTAGCTGCCAAAGTAGCCTGGGATGGTAGGCTTATAAGACATAAAATATAATTAAAATCTTATCATTCATAGGATAATTTAATTTATATTTTATATTACTGTATTGGTCTTGTAGTCACTAAAGTGGCCTAGATCAATGATTTATAAAATTACATTAAGGAACAAGTCCCCAATGACATTAAAGAAATAATATTCAAAATTACATGCATAATTAGGAGATTTAGATAATCCCAAAAGATAATCTATTTCAAATAATTATGTGATGGGATAGGATGATACTGTTTCAGATATCCTTGCAGTTTAGAATTGTATATCCAAAGGTAGCAAAACTATTCCACAAGGATGGTATCAGTCCTCCATAAATGATCTTGTGTGAACACTAGATATGTCAATATTTTTACCCAAAGGTTAAATATTAATGATATCAATAGTTCATCATATTTTGGTAAAACTCAAAGTATTAATATTATTTTATATTCTGTAGTGGTATTCCCGTCCATACATTCTCATGCTTCTAGTGTCCCTATACTCTCTGAATCAAATTATTCAGAATGGTTAGAGCATGTGCAATTTACATTGGGCGTACTAGATCTTGATTTGGCATTGCTTGTTGAAAAGCCTGCAGAATTAACTGATAAAAGTACTGTGGAAAAGTCAATAAAATGAAGGCTTGGGAAAGATCTGATAGGCTCAGTTTAATGTTCATAAGGATGACAATTGCAAATAATATAAAGACTTCATTACTGGTTGCATCTAGTGCACGTAAATATTTAAAGGTTATTGAAGACAGATTTAAATCTACTGATAAGTCATTGGCTGACACATTAATGAAAGAACTGACTATAGCTTAGTATGATGGCACTCGAGGAATTCGAGATCACATTCTCAATATGACTGACAAAGTTGCCAAACTTAAGATGTTGGGAGTGAATATTAATGAATCTTTCCTTATGCAGTTCATTCTTAATTCTCTTCCTTCTCAGTTTGGCCCATTCAAGATTCACTACAATACAAATAAGGATAAGTGAGACTTGAATGAGTTAACTAGTGTGTGTGTTCAGGAAGAATTAAGATTAAAGCAGGAAAGTTCATATAATGTACTGACAAGTACTCAAAGAGTTAGTAACAAGAAAAGAAAATCGAAGCATCATCCATCGAAGAAATTTGTCAGGATAGGAACTATTACACAAACTATTGAAAAGAAAGCTATTATAGTAAAGTGCTTCTTTTGTGGCAAGAAAGGACATGTAAAGAAAGATTGCATTAAACGTAGGACTTGGTTCAAAAAGAAAGGTATAAACTCAACCTTTATATGTTTTGAATCAAATATTGCAAAAGTTACTTCTAATACATGGTGGATTGATTCTAGCGCTTCAACTCATGTTACTAATAATATGCAGGGATTCCTTTCAATCTATAAACCAAAAGAACATAAAAGATTCATAATTATAGAAAATCATCTCAAAGCAAAAGTGGTATCAGTAGGGACTTATCGCTTGCGCCTAGAGACGGGTCATCTGATAGATCTGAAAGACACATGTTTTATTCTTACAATTTCTAGAAATTTAATTTCTCTATCTAGAATTGATGAGTTAGGATACTATGTTTCTTTTGGTAATGATAAACTCAATATATTTTATAATTCAATAAAAGTTAGTTCTGGAAATATCTATGATGGTTTATACATAATTAATTTGAATATTGAGTTTACGAATATATTATTGACCTTGTAATCAAGTATTGAAATAAAATATAATTTCAATAATGAAAGATCTTTTATATTATGGCATACACGTTTAGGGCATATCTCCAAGGAAAGAATTAAAAGATTAGTGAACGATAATATTTTAAAAAATTTAGACTTCACTGATTTTGATGTTTGCATAGATTGCATTAAAAGAAAGCAAGCTAAGCATACAAAGAAAAATGCCACAAGAAGTAAATAACTTCTTTAAATTATTCATATTAATATTTGCGGACCACTCCATATTTCTTGTTCTAGTGGAGAAAGGTCATTACATTTATAGATGACCTGTTTAGATATGACTATGTTTATCTAATACATAAAAAGTCTCAGGCCATTGACATTCTTGAAGTGTACATAAATGAGGTCGAGAGACAATTAGATAAAAAAATTAAAATTATCAGATCTGATAGGGGTGGTGAATTTTATGGCAGATATGATGAATCCAATCAGAATATTGGTCCTTTTGCTAGATTCCTAGAACAACGGGGTATTTGTGCTCAGTATGCATTACCAGGTGTGCTACAGCAGAATGGTGTTGCTGAAAGGTGAAATCGTACTTTTATAGATATGGTTAGGAGTATGATGAGTTATTCCTCTGTACTTGAGTCAATGTGGGGTGATGCTCTTAGGACAACTATGTATCCTGAATAGGGTTCCTAGTAAATCAGCTCCATCAACTTCATTTGAGTTATAGACTGTTAGGAAACCCAGTTTGAGACATTTATATATTTGGAGGTGTCCTGCAGAGATAAGAGTATTCAATTCACATGAAAAGAAATTGGATCCAAGAATAATTTTTGGATATTTTATTGGTTACCTAGAAAGATCCAAGGGATACAGATTTTATTGCCCTAATCATAATATGAGGATAGTAGAATCTGGTAATGTAAAATTTATAGAAAATATGGAAATCAGTGGGAGTCAAAAGTCTCGAAGGATTAATTTTGATATTGAGGAGATTTAGGTTTCTTCTCCTATATTATCCCCTATTCGAGAAATTATTGTTCCTCAAATCAATGAGAGAATTGATAAAGGTGAACAACAAAATAATATTGATGAATTCTCACATGATGTTGATGTCGCCGTTGATAGTCTTGTAGAACAATCACAATTGGCAGATTTGAGAAGATCTCAAAGAAAAAGAAAATATATCATTTCTGATGATTATGTGGTATATCTACAAGAATCAGATTTTGATATAGAAATGAAAAGATACTCTTATCATTTTCACAAGCCATAGAAAGCAATGATTCTGAAAAATGGTATAATGCAATGAAAGATGAGTTAAAATTAATGGACTAGAATGATGTCTGAGAACTCGTTGAATTATCTAATAATTGTAAAAGAGTCGGTTGTAAATAGGTCTTTAAGATTAAACGTGACTCGGTGGGTAATATCGAATGATATAAAGCCAAACTTGTGGCCAAAGATTTTTCTCAGAAAGAGGCCATTGACTACCATAAGACCTTCTCTCTAGTTTCTCGAAAGGACTCATTGAGCATCATCATGGCATTAGTAGCTCACTATGATCTTGAATTACATCAGATGGATGTGAAAACAACATTTCTGAATGGAGATTTAGATAAGAAAATCTATAAGGAACAACCTGAAGGATTCATAGAAAAGGGAAATGAAAGTTGGGCTTGCAAACTTAAGAAATCCATTTATGGCCTTAAACAAGCTTCTAAACAATGATATATAAAGTTTGATGATAACATTACTTCCTTCGGATTTAAGGAAAATACTGTTGATCAGTGTATACATCTGAAGGTTAGTGGGAGTAAGTTTATTATATTGGTCTTATATGTGGATGATATATTTATTGCTAATAGTGATCTTGGTTTGTTGCATGAAACCAAGATATGTCTCAACAGGTACTTTAAAATAGTTGATATGAATGAGGCATCCTATGTTATTGGCATTGAGATATTCAAGAACAGATCTTAAGGTTTGTTAGGATTATCTCAGAAATGTTATATTAATCCTATCTTGGAAAGGTTTAATATGCAACTTTGTAAAGCCAAAGATACACCTATTACTAGAGGTGAAAAATTCAACCAAAATCAGTGCCCGAAGAATGACTTAGAAATGGATCAAATGAAGAATATTCCTTATGGGTGCGCAATTGGAAGTCTATTATATGCTCAAACATGTACAAGGCCAGAAATCAGTTTTGCAGTGGCAATGTTGGGTAGATACCAGAGTAACCCAGGAATGAAACATTATAAAGCTGCAACGAAAGTAATAAAATATCTGCAAGGGACAAAAGATTATATGCTCACATATAGAAAATTAGATCAGCTTGAAGTAACGGGATATTCAGATGGTGATTTTACAAATTACCACGATAACAAGAAATCCACTTCAGGATTTGTGTTCATGTTGGTTGGTGAGGTAATTTCTTAGAAAAGTATAAAACAATCACTTATTGCATCATTTACGATGGAAGCTAAATTCGTAGCATGCTTTGAGGCCACAAATCAAGCTTTATGGCTACAGAATTTTATCTCAGGACTTGGTGTAGTTGACTCAATTGTCAAGCCGCTAAAAATATTATGTGATAATACTGTAGCAGTTTTCTTCTCTAAGAATGGCAAGTACTCTAGTCGTTCCAAGCACATTGAGATAAAGTACTTGGTGGTTAGAGAAAAAGTCCAGAAACAACAAGTGTCAATTAAAAATTTAAGCACTACTATGATGATTGCTGATCCATTTACTAAGGCTTTGCAGTGTAAAACATTTAAAGAAATGTTATTTGAATGGGGCTTGTGAGCAAGTTATAAAGGATATGGTGATGCATGTTTAAGTGGATGCTATTATTAACTTTTTTACATAATTAAAGTTATTTGTTACTACTATCCTGTTTGTATTTATGTTTATGCATATTATGGTTGAATGCAAAAAATAAGATTGTCTTGATAAGATAAATTACAGAGGTTATTATAGACTATATAAGGAAAGACTAATAGTATTATAGTATATAGAAGGAAGTGTGACATTGATGACATACAATCGTTATGACTCACATTGATAGTTGGATTAAATATAATATAATTATGCTTATTAGACTTATTGGCTTATTTTTAAAATCATGACCATGTATAAAATAATTTTTTAAAATTTTTAGAATCCAATTATATAAAATTATTTTAAATAAATTTTATTTTATTTATTTTAATTTTGAATATCTTTTATATCTTATTAATTAATGGGCCAAGCGGGAGAATGTAAGATTATGTGGCCCTTTATTAATTGAATAAGATATATTATGGATTATTTAGATTCTGATAAAAGATATTAGCCAATATTAAATAAAGTTTATATTATATTAAGATATTTTAGGGGATGTCCTTGATGGAAGGAACTCTCATAATAACTTACTATAAATCCTCTACTCTCGCCTATAAATAGATAGGACCAGTTATCCTTTTGATCTCCCAAAACCATCAATCAGATCGATATTTGGCGTTATTCAGATCCGACTAATGGTGCTCTTGAAGATTTAATTGGATCTCAATCAGATGGTGTCTAAAGGTACGCATCATAAACAGATCTAGTATTATTTGATTTCAATCCTAGCATAATATTTTTTCCACATAATAGTTTACATGATTATAGTTTTTATGCCAACACTAAACGTATAAAAAATAAAAAAATTATAACAATAGTAGTTAATCTTCATCCATCATAAAGAAGATTGATAGTGAAAGTCGATAACATCAAGGGAAGAGAAATCAGAAGTAGATGTAGGTCAAAAAAATCAAACTATTATAAATGGATTTGTATTTATTCTCTTACTTGTGGCTTTTATTTATGACTCACTTTAATTATAAATTTTGCTCATACTTAATATTTAATTAATTATATTTTTGATATAGATTTTTGGATCATTCTTTAAAGTCAATTAATTCTTTTAGAGGACTAATTCACCCCATTAACATCCTAGTAATAGCCATTGTATAACCCTCACTAGTAGGATTCAAATCATTGTCAAACTAACTAAACAATTAAAAATCATTTACAACAGCATATCTTTTTTTCTTTAACGAATAGGATTCTGCATCAAATAAGACAAATGATATAAAATCTAAGACTATAATACTTCGATTTTTTTAATCATTTTACACAAATAAAATATTAAAATAAATATTTTCAAAAACTAATAATTCACTTAGCACTTGAAAGTCTTGTAAATTTATTGATTGCAAGCACACATATTATTAATTTTAAAAATAAACCAGACACAGCCGTTGGATACTTACCTCCAATTGTAACTCTTTGGTAGAAACATATAATCTTGTCACTACCATGTTTCTAAATCATTCAAATTACATCAATCGATATAAAAAGGAATAAATTCTAAATCCTGTATAATCTGATTAGTCATGAATTCGTACTTTTTTTCTTTGTATCATCGAACATCTTCATTGCGCCGAGTTTTGTAGTCTTTAGAGTTTTGAAACTATGGCAGTAGTCCGTGATATTATGTTACATAAAGGTTATCCAAAAGTATATTTGCTGAATATATGTCTCCATGTGTTTCATCTACTAAGTGCTATTCTCACGGCTGAGTGCAAGATGTTAATCATCAACACTCATAGTACACAGTGAATGTGGTTTGGTACAAGTCATAACACCGGCAAAATGTTGAACACTGATTATTCACCAAACTCCAGTTTATAAGAGATGAAAATAAAATTATAGCAAAGACAAAAATATAAACCTTTTGAAAATTTTGAACACTGACTATTCACCAGCCACAACAGAAACCATTAAATTAAAATGATGTGGCTTCCTTAAATTATGATATTTGATAGATAATTATTAGAATCCACTGGAGAGGAAGAGAGAACTTTCAAAATCAAAATTAAAATTTATAATGATCAATATAGAAATAAATAGGAAAGTCGATATAAGATTAAATTTTATAATGATTTAGTAAATCCCTACCTAAGTCCATAGTGAAGATTAAATTCTTTATTATGTCAGATCAATTATAAGATATTTTAGTTATCTACACTTAAATATTTCTTTTTTTGTACGTTCTCTCATATTAATCATGAAGAATCTATAGATTTTCTCACTTTCTCTAGAAACCCTAAGGAGCACCATCTTTGGACATCTTAGAGAGAAACGTAGGAGCATTAAACTTATTTATCATATCCTACTCTCCCACCAAAAGCCAAAAATATATGAGATATTCATAAAAGAATCAAATCCTAATTAATATGATTTTTTTTAGTAATGATGAGGAATGTGGCTCACTCAAAATATATTTCTTTTACGATAAATTACTTAATACATTTCATAATTTATTTGATGAAAAAAGTTAGTAAGAAATATAAATTACTAAAAAATGATCATGTATCTCTCTCTAATGAATTTGATAAATTGAAAAATAAGCATGACAGTTACGTGTTAACATCTTGCACTAAATATAAAGAGTTAGATTCACTTAAAAAATAAAAATATGTTATTACAATAAACTTTAGAAAAAAATAAAATTAGTAACAAATCAAATCTTATGATTAAAGATGATTCTTTCATAGATGATTTGAAACATAACTCATTAACCATTAGCCAATTGTGTGATAATAGATATAATATTAAATTTGAGTCTAATGCTTATATCAAAGTCATCCCACATTCTATTATTGCCTTAGGGAGCAATACTATTTATTGATCTTAATGATTTTCATATAGAAACTTATTTTTTGATTTTAAACGATGATGTATTTCTTTGACATAGGAGATTATGACATATAAATATAAAATTAATCTCACAAATTATAACTAAAGAAGTTTAGTTATTTTCTATGCATATTATTTTCAATGAATTTTCCAAAGGTAAGAAAAATAATTTTGACAATGATTTTAAATTTGATTATTTTTTTAAAAGATTCTTGATCTTTCGCTTGACTTCTTGATATTCCTGGCTTAAGATTTATCTCATATGGATCATGATATTTTATTAATTATTCTTCTATAACTCTTTTGATATTTATTAAGAAGGAGATTTATTGAAACAAATCATGATATTAACTTTTTTATGTGTATAAATTTAGATTTATTTTATATGAATCAAGATATTTTACTATTTATTCTCTTATAATTTTTTTTCTTTTTACTAAAGAGGAGATTCATCTCATTGGATTATTAATTCTTGATGTTTATGATGTATGTCATATGATCCTTGTATTAATATCTTTCATTGACATATATTAATAAATAAAGAGAAGTAACATCGTGATAAAATTATATCATTATCTTTCTTTGGATAACGACAAAAGGGGAGAGAAAAAATAGTAGACTATTTATTTCGTTTTTCTCTTTTTGTTGATGATAAATGGAGAGAAGTAATGATATTTTTTTAATAAAATAGCACTCATATGCATATTGTATTAAGATAACATCAACTTATGATATTTGTTTGACACATATGGATATGATATAAAATTATGCATATGATTCTTGCAATAATCACTATTAAAAATTACTATGATTTATGATTAAAGTTGTTGTAACTTGAATTCAAAGAATTGAAAGATTATCATATTTTCTTTAAAATTCAAAATTCATTATGACATATGACAATGGGAGTTTAATTAAGACTCCATCATCAATTGATTTCCATCATCAAAAAGGGGGAGATTGTTAAATCTCAAATTTTGATGATGAAACCAAATTATGAATTTATGGACTAATATACTTTCAAGATAAGTGACGTAGAAAAGATTTCGATTATGGATATGAACCATCATAGGGCAAATTGTTGAATTAGGAAAATCAAACATTGGACCGCTAGAGTATCATGTCAGAGATTAAGCATTGGGCTGGAGAATTGCTCAATATGCCAAAGAATGGACTTCATGCTATAAGTTTGGACATCAGACCAAAAGATCAGGTATTGCGCCAAAAATTGAATATTATGGGAAGTCAATATGTTGATAGGTTGGGTGATATGCTAAAGGAAAGGACGATGCATCAGAGGTTTAGACGAAATATCGGATGACTAGATGACATGTCAAAATGTTAGACAACATGTTGATTACTTCGTAATTATGCTAGATATGTGATTAAGTGGTTAACTCTTGATTATGATCGTTTAGAGTCGAGTTAAGCTAGTATTGAGCCGAAACTATGCTAACTTGATTTGAGGCCCATTGGGCCTGATGAAAGGCCAATTTGGTATCCTGAAAATGACCTGGAAAGTGGTACCACTAGGTCTAGGTGGTAGTATTTGTTGGTTACAGGTGCCCTATAAGCCAATCACGTGAGTGATGGCATGTGTGACATGCTGTGTGATCGTTTTGCTTATGATTAATATTAGCATATTCTCACATTATATTATTTATTATATATATATATATATATATTGTGATGTCCTTGGTTCTGTACAATGAGAATCGGATTGTGATAAGATCATGATAATGAGATCGATTCACCTTTAAACACAAATCTTAAATAATCTCGGTCATAGGTTATTCAAGAGGGACATTGAGATAACTAGATAGATTGGTATACTATATACCCGTCCATATAATGGAGGTGGCTGGTCTCATAGCCACTTGTGTAGATACACTAAGGATATAGTATAGGTGCTCATTAGAGAATGAGTTTACCGATTGATTCACTTATGAAATGCTATATGGTTAATGATACATACTGTCAAACATCGATTCCATAGTCCTAGTTGTGTATCTGGTCCTTGGACTTGAGATACCAAGGATGCCTTGTATGAGTGCTCATTTCTTTGACACTAGACTTACAGGTTTGGAAAGTTTCAGATCTGGTACAGCTAGTTATTGGGATTAATAGTTAACCTTATGAAGACAATTGAGTATCAATATAGGATCATCCACTCTCGGTATCATGAGAGAAATATCTCATATGTGCTTGCTCAGACAAATTCTTGACCAGGGTCATTCAAATTGAGAGAGAAAGAGTTCTCTAGTAGAATTTGAATAGAGCAACAAAAACTGATTCCGTATGTGACCTGACAGTACCATGTCCAATATATGATCTCTAGGATATTATTTGGATGAGGGATTATAGATACATGGTAACTGTGGATAGACAGGTTCGATGGATTTGATCCCTCCTGTATCGTCTGGGGACTAGTACGTCTATAGTCGATGAGTTGAGTGAATTATTATAGGGATAATAATTCACTATATCAGAAGGAGTTTTGATGGGGTGACTCATGGCCAGCTCGGTATTAGGCCTAGAGGGTCACATACATATGGTGGATGCTTCAGCGAATAGATGATTGGATGAAGATCCAATTAACCCCTATTCTCATTAGATGAAACCCTATACTGATGGGCTCCTTGATTAAGGCCCAATTACAGGCCTAAGAAGATTATTGGATATAGATCCAATAATATAATGTTAGTAGGTTATTGGATGAAGATCCAAAACCCACTAAGGAAGGAGCTCTAGGATTTTGGTGGCTCTCTATAAATAGGAGGGAAGAATCATGATTGATGGGCTGCAGATTTAGCCATCACCTCCTATTCTCCTCCCTCCCTCTGAGCAAGAGTTGTGAGATTAGATTAGAGGAGTTTCACTATAGAGATCCATCGTGTGGATACCGCTAGAGAGGAGGATGCTTGACCTCCTTCATCTTCTCCATCCGGATTTGGAATACAGGGATATATGATCTCTTTAGGTAAAATCAATCTCTAAAATATCACAGTTTTATTAGTTTTTACATTTTTCTCATGACCCCAATATTTTGCATGATGATTTGATCTCTATGGGAAATCGATTTTTTTTATTTTGATTTCCACTACACATATGATGCACCCGCTGAGGTTTCCCAACAGTGGTATCAGAGCCAAGGTTCATGTGAAAATTGGTTTTACACTACGTGTGATGAGATTGAATTGCGTAGAATTGTTCTACGCACTTATTGCAATGATTGACAGCGAAAGTAGGCGCTTCTTGTGGGGGAGGGGCGGTCACATGCATGTTGTCTGCATGCGGAGGTGGTTGGCCACGACCTGGCTACCTACAAGGCGGCCACCGTGACCTGCAGTGGCCCCGTGAGGGGTTGCGCTGACCCACTAGTAGGCGGCGGCGTCGTCGTGGGGTGGTCGCCTTGGCGGTGGTTGTCGGCCATGAGGCGTGATCATAGGGCGGCGATGAGGGTGAAGGAGGTCTAGGACATCTTTTTGAGAAAAAAAATGATTATGACCCTCAGAATTTATGAAATTTCAGCTCTATCCTCTTTATACATAATTCCTTAAATGCCCTCAATATTTTTAGAAATTTCAAAGATTGTTCTCTCATCCAGAATACCGAAAACACCCTAAACAATTCTAGAAATTCTGAGGACTGTACTCTTATCTAGAATTATAAAAATACCCTTGACAATTTTGAAAATTTCGAGCATGGCTTGATTTCTAAAAAAATAATTAATTAAATAATTTAATTAATTATTATATATATCTAGTAATCCTATATATGATGTGATGTACATGTGATATATTATGTGAATGATGATCATTGAACCATGTGTTGTGATGTGTGTAATTATGATTATTATTATTATTGGGGCCTATAAGCCTACGTTTTTTTTATTTATTATTGGGCATTCACGCCTGTGATTATTTATAATTATATGGAGAGGTGCAGCGGGAGCATGGAGGTTACAACGGGACCCACGATGCCGTGGCAGGAGATCACGATGAATGGTGATGCAACGATCCGATGGAACCGATGATGACGAGATCAACAATCACAGGGCATGGAGATGCGCCAATGCACACATAGATCCTATAGTGAGTGATTAGGCCTATTGGCTCGGGCTTAATCATATTAGGTGACGGCTCATGATCATTTGGTGTGGCTTGCATATATGATGTGTTATACATATATATACATATGATGTAGAAATATATTAAATATGTATGTGTGTGACACGACATATTAGGAGACCAATACAAAACAAAAACCCCTCTTACGATAATATTAAGTTGGTAAGCATGAGGTAATAAGATTTACCCACATGGCCTTCCATCGTTATAGGAAGAAATTGAATCATGACATAGGTTGAGTTGGTCTAGTCCCTCGAGGCTCACCTATCTACATGATCGAGATCTTGCCTACGATATAGAGATGTCACCGGTGACCTAAGGACATGGTATGCTTAGTTGAGTCCCTCAAGAGCATATCATCAAATCAGACTCATCTTATAATGATGGGATGACTTAACTGAATATCATGGTTGGTTAAGTTCCTCGAGACCATGATGGTTCAGAGGTCGAATAAGATGGGAATCACAAGGAATTATGATTGGCAAGAGTTGCCTATCTTTTGGGCTTAGTGTAATTGGTCGAGTCCCTCGAGGTTGCACTAAGATGCCAATTGGATCATGATCCTTACTAGGAGTCTGTCGGAGACTTCTAGTCTCATGTGTCGAGGGTGTTGCGTGATTCGCTAAGAAAATAGTGAGAGTAAATTAAGATAGAAGTCCATATCTTAATTAGTATTTTTTACAAAATCTGCATGTTATTTATTTTTGTTATATCTTATTTTGTCAGAAACATGTCGCTCACAAACTCCCTATGTGGCATACTTGATGACAACCGCCTCACTGGTCCAAACTATATAGATTGGCTCCACAATTTGAGAATTATTCTTACGGTGGAGAAAATCGCATATTTCCTTGATACAATTCTGCCCACGCTGGAAGAAGGGTTAAGCAAGGATGAGATCGCTCGGTATGTGAAGTATATAGATGATTCCACGTTAGCAAAATATTACATGTTAGCCTCCATGACTCCTGAGTTACAAAGGCAACATGAGAGCATAGATGCAGATTTTGTCCTTCATCTCCACTAGTTGTTTGAGAAATAGGGAAGAACTCAAAGATATAAGATATCTAAGAAACTCTTCCAAGCCAAGATGATAGAAGGGACATCGGTTGAGAACCATGTCCTGAAGATGATAGAGTGGATCGAGAAACTCACAAGTCTAGGAATAGTCTTAGAGGATAACCTGTGCGTTGATCTTATACTTCAGTCTGTACTAAATTCATTTTCTCACTTCATCATGAATTTTAACATGAGCAAGTTTTAGGTGACTCTCCTTGAGCTCCTCAATATGCTGAGGGAAATTGAGAGTACCATCAAGAAGGAGAAGCTAGTTCTCTATATTGGTGAGACCAAAAAGAAAAGGAAGGCCAGCAAGACCCTTAAGAAGGGCAAGGGCAAAGAAAGACCAGGTAAGGCAAAGGTTGCCAAGAAATACCCGGGAAAGGACAAAGGACAATGCTTCCACTATGGCCAAGATGGACATTGGAAGAGGAATTGCAAGGACTACCTTGTAGAGAAGGCGAGGCAGAAGCTTGGAGAAGCTTCATATATATTCATGATCAGTCTTCACTTGTCATATTTTTATGATAACACATAGGTATTGCATACCGAGAGTGTTTATCATATATGCAATTCGTTGCAAGTTCTAGCAAGACCTAAGAGATTGGCTAGAGGTGAGATGAACCTCAAGATGGGCAATGGAGCAAGAGTTGCTATAGTTGCTGTTGGAGAGGTCACCCTACATCTGCTTGGTGGAGCTATCATTGCATTAGATGCATGCTATTTTGTTCCTTCTATTATCAAAAATATTATTTCTATCTCTTGTTTGACAATTAGTGGATATAAATTAGTTTTTGAGAATAATAGTTATTTAATAATTATGAATGATGAGATCATCACTAGATGGACCCTTATAAATGACTTATTGTGTCAGACACTTCTCCACATATCATGAATATAAATATGTCTAAGAGGAAAAGAGATGAGGTGAATAATGTATACCCATGACATTATAGGCTAGGTCATATATATGAGGAAAGGATTCAAGAGTTGCTGAAAGATGAATACTTAGATCCATTTGACTATGAGATATTTGCAACTTACGAACCTTGCCTTCGTAGGAAAATGACCAACTCTCTTTTCAGTGGATCTGGAGAGAGAGCCACCGAGTTATTGGAACTCATACATAGTGATGTATGTGATCCCATGTCGACTCAAGCTATAGGTGGTTACTCATACTTCATTACATTCACTGATGATTTCTCTAGGTATGAACACGTGTACTTAATGAAGTATAAAACTGAGGTCTTTAAGAAATTCAGAGAATATAAGAATGAGGTAGAGAACCAAATTAGAAAGAGTATTAAGGCTCTTCAATCAGATCGAGGAGGAGAGTACTTGAGTACGGAGTTCACCAATTTCCTCATGGACAATGAGATTCTATCCCAGTGGACAACTCCTTATACACCTCAGCTCAATAGTGTATCAGAAAGGAGGAATCGCACGCTGTTAGACATGGTACGATCCATGATGAGTTTCGCTGACCTACCCGTTTTATTCTAGGGGTGCGCCCTAGAGATTGCCGCTTACCTTCTGAACAGAGTTCCATCAAAGTTGATAGTATCTACACTATATGAGATATGGAAATGAAAGAAACATAATCTTAAAATTATTAAGATTTAGAGCTGTCCTGCCCATATTAGAAGACACAACCCCGATAAGTTGGAATCAAGGACAGAATGGTGCACATTCGTGGGATATCCAAAGGAAAATTATGGATATTATTTCTATCAGTCCGAGGACCGAAAGGTCTTTGTTACTAAGAGAGCTGTGTTCCTTGAGAATGAACATATTCTTGGTGAAAATAGTGGGAGTGAGATAGAATTGAGCGAGGTTGGAGACTTAGCTGAAGCACCATTCCAGAAACCGAGTTTGTTTAGGCACCTAACACACAAGTTCCAACTTTACGCAGGTCTAATAGTATCTCACCCTCTTAAAAGATATGTAGGACATATCAGTGGAGATGACTCTCAGGATGTTGATCCTCATACCTCTGAGGAGCCTATTATAAGTATAGACTCTGGAAAGTAGCATGAAGCCATGAATTCTAAGATAGATTCCATGTACTCTAACAAGGTTTGGAACCTTGTGGATGCACCTGAGAGTATTATACCCATCGGCTGCAAATAGATATTCAAGAAAAAGATTGAAGTAGATGGAAAGATAGAGATATATAAAGCAAGACTGGTAGCTAAAGAATATTGCTAAAGACAAGGAGTTGACTATAACGAAACCTTTTCACCTGTAGCTATGCTTAAGTCCATTAGAATTATTTTGGCCATTGCAGCACACTATGACTATGAGATCTGACAGATGGATGTCAAAATAGTATTCCTCAGTGGTAACCTCAAATAAGATGTGTATATAATACAACTAGATGGATTCATATCCAAAGAGAGTCCAGATAAAGTGTGCAGGTTGCTTAAATCCATTTATAAATTGAAGCAAGCTTCCTGAAGTTGGAATATAAGATTTGATGAGGTGATCAGATTTTATGACTTCTTTAAGAATGAAGATGAGCCTTATGTGCACAAGAAAGTAAGTAGGAGCGCTATCACCTTCTTGGTACTATGTGTGGATGACATCCTAATCATTGGGAATAATATATGAATGCTCTCCATAATAAAGGCTTAGCTATCCAAAAACTTTTCCATAAAAGACTTAGGGGAAGCATCCTATATTTTTGGGGATTCGGATCTATAGAGATAGATCCAAGAGGATGCTTGGCTTATCCCAGTCTAGGTACATAGACTCCATTGTCAAAAGGTTTGGCATAAAAAATTCCAAGAGAGGCCTCATACCGATGGGATAGAATTATTCTCAGGTCTCAATAGAATTGTTCTGAGAAGGTTCCATCTGATTAGAGCGATCATGACCCAAAAAGATATAGCAATGTAAATAGTTCCATCCGAAGATAACATTATAGATCCACTAATGAAGCCACTAGCTCATATTATATTTGAGCGTCAGAAGAGTCAGATGGGGATCAAACATATAGGAACTCAGGTCTCAGTAGAATTGTTCTGAGGAGGTTCCATCTGATTAGAGCGATCATGACCCAAAAAGATATAGCAATAAAAATAGTTACATCCAAAGATAACATTGTAGATCTACTAACGAAGCCACTAGCTCATATTATATTTGAGCATCACAAAGGTCTAATAGGGATCAGACACATAGGTGATTGGCTTTTGGTCAAGTGGGAGATTGCTGGTTATAAGTGCCCAACAATCCAATCACGTGAGTAATGGCACATGTGGTACACTGTGTGATTTTTTTGCTTTTGATTAATATTAGTATATTCTCATATTATATTATTTATTACATATATATTGTGATGTCCTTGATTTTGTGCAATGGGAATCAGATCGTGATAACATCACGATAATGAGATTGATTTACCTTTAAACACAGATCCTAAATAATCATGGTCTTAAGTTACTCAAGAGGGATATTGAGATAACTAATTGGTGTACTATATACCGTCCATATGATTGAGGTAGCCGGTCTCATAGCCACTTGTGTGGAGATACTAAGGATATAGTATAGGTGCTCATTAGAGAATAAGTTCACTGATTGATCCGTTTATGGAATGCTGTATAATTAATGATACCTAATGTCAGATAGCGATTCCATAGTCCCAGTTATGTATCTGGTCCTTAGACTTGAGACACCAAGGATGCCTTGTATAAGTACTCCTTTCTTTGATGCCAGACTTATAAATTTGGAAAGTTCTAGATCTGGTATAACTGGTTATCGGGATTTGTAGCCAACCTTACGAAGACAATTGAGTGTTAATAGAGGATCATCCACTCTCGGTATCATGAGAGGAATATCCCATATATGCTTGCGCAGATAAATCCATAGCCAGGGTTATTCGGATTGAGAGAGAAAGAGTTCTTCGGTAGAATCCAAATAGAGCAAGACAAACTAATTCCGTATGTGACCTATGTCTAATATACGGTCTTTGGGATATTATTTAGATGAGGGATTATAAATACATGATAACTATGAACAAACAGGTCCGATGGATTTGATCCCCCCTGTACCATTTGGGGACTATGGCGTAATAGCCTAGTATATCCATAGTCGATAAGTCGAGTGAATTATTATGAGGATAATAATTCAATATATCATAAGGAGTTATGATGGGAGTGACTCACGGCTAGCTTGGTATCAGGCTTAGAGGTCACACACGTATGGTGGATGCTTCAGCGAATAGAGGATTGGATGAAGATCCAATTAGTCCATATTCTCATTAGATGAGATCCTATGCTAATGGACTCCTTAATTAAACCCAATTATAGGCCTAAGGAAATTATTGGATAGAGATCCAATAATGTAAGGTTAGTGGATTATTGGATGGAGATCCAATACCCACTAAAGAAGGAGTTATAGGGTTTTGGTGGCTCTCTATAAATAGGAGGGGAGACTCATGGTTGATGGGCTGCAGCTTTAGCCACCACTTCCTATTCTCCTCCCTCCCTCTAAGCAAAAGTTGCGAGATTAGATTGGAGGAGTTTCGCTGTAGAGATCCATAGTGTAGATATCGCTAGAGAGGAGGATGCTTGACCTTGTTCATCTTATCAATCAGAATTTGGAATACAATGATATATGATCTCCCTAGGTAAAATCAATCTCTCACACATCGTGGTTTTATCAGTTCTTACGTTTTTCTCATGATCCTAATATTTTGCATGACGATTTGATTTGCGTGAAAAACTGATTTTTTTGTTTTGATTTTCACTGCGCATATGATGCACCCGCTGAGGTTTCCTAACAGTATTGCCCAAACTACAGGAAAGCATTATTTATACTTTTCGGGGCTTTCTGATAGTGATACTACTATTAGCCGATAACGATACCATCCAACGACGGTGGTACCACCTAATGGTGGTGGTTCAGATTGGTGATAGTACAACTAGAGCTCAGATTCTTAGGCTCTATTCGGGGTAGTACCTACCGCCTAGTGACGATAGTGGTACTGCTAGTACCCTGAAAACTAGGGATTTGAAATTTTGGTTTCAAATCTGAAGTCGTTAGGGATCTATAAATACATCACATATTCTTGCTTGATGAAACACAAATAAGAGTGAAAAAATGTGAAAAAAGAAAGAAGTCTTGAGGTTAAAGTATTGTAAACTCTTGTAAGGGTTTGAGTCTCTTCCTTCTTGAGTTTAGCGGTTATTATAAGGTTTAAGGTCTTGTAAGAAAGAGTTTATAATGGTTCTCTCTTGAGCCTAGTAAAATGAGAAGTGTTATAACAAGGGTAGTTGATCTTCACCCATTGAAAGGAAGATCGATATTGAAAGCTGATGGCTTCGAGAGAAGAGGAATCAAGAGTTGACATAAGTCGGGACGACGGAACCACTATAAATCAGTTTATATTTTCTTTTTGATTTTCCTTATTATTTGCTTACTTATTTATTTTATTTAACTACTTACAATTTCAAGTAAAATATATTTCCGATTCATATTTTCTTTCAAATTTTAGCACTAATTCACCCCTTAGTATCATTACGATCCTAACATTTCTTATCTAAAAATCTCAAAATAATTATCGATTCCATAACCAAATCAACTAATTCGATTGAAAATTAAACTAATAATATGATAAAAAATGATCATAATTTATCAAATATGATGAAAAGAAGCCAAATAAGCTAGTTTCGCCAGAAGTGTTTTGGTCAATTTGATCAATATGAAGGTAATTTGATAAAAAATATTAAACAAATATTCATTGGTCAGAATATTATCATTCAAAAGAAAGTGTTAGCATCAAGAAAAACTAAAAAACTGGAAGATCATATTTAGGTGTTCTTAGTTTCTATTTACAAGAAGAGAATTTCTTGTAAATAGAAATCTGGAAGAGAATTTCTAACAAAAACCTCTTATTTTAGATTTTTCAGGTGAGCCTTTTTTGCTTTTCTCCGTGGATACCAACCTTTTCTTACTTCTAAAAATGCTCTTAAGAGGTGAACAGGCTCAGTTACAATATATTTGTATATTTGTATAAGCTTATAGTATCTTAATAGAGGTACCAAAAATATTATAATTTTATTAAAACATTTTATAACTAAAGCTAAGGTTTTTGCATGTTTTTTGTTCTCATACTAATAAGAATTTGTATTTCAAATCTCACATAGGATGATGAGTTAGTTAGTATTATAGTTTTGAATCATTATTACTTAGTATTTTCGTATAGGTTTACAATATATTTTGTAGAGGTGCTAAATACATCATAGTCTTATTAAAAATAAGATAATTGTATTTGTTCAGAATTGCTCTAATGCAAAATATGAGAATCTTCTTATCTTATAGGAGCATTTTGAAATATATGAAAAGTGAGGATATTGATAAGGAAAAATAAAAATGATGACACACCACAAAAAGCCAAAAGTGAGAGGCTTTTCAGAATCCATCTAGTTTATTTGGATATTATTATGTATAACCTTTTTTACTATTTATAATTTTATTTTAATTTTTTTAAATATTTCTAATCTATCTCTTAGTAAATGAGCATAAATATCCCCATCAGCTTCTTCTCTTTTTATTTTTATTTTTTTTCTTCTTCCTCTTCCTTTTTCTCTTCCTCTTGATATTCTTCTTCTTCCTCCTCGAAGATGACGTTGAGCAAGGTTGGATGGCGATGAGTGATGTCAAGCAGAGTCAAAAAGCATTAAGTATGATTGGATGACATTGATCAATATTGACAATAAACGACATCGATAGCGAGTGGCATCAATGGCAATTGATAATGGTAGCAAGCGATATTACCTCCGACTATACTTGTGATAAGCATCGATAGATCAATGCATGAGCATCAATAGTGTTGGCAATTAGCAAAGAGACATTAGAGGGGTGGCGAGCGACGTCCATTGCAAGTAGAGTCTACGGTGATGGTCTCGATAAAAAGTGGTATTGGAGCAAAGATGATATAAGGGGGTGTTGGAAAAAAAGATTAAATCAGTAATATCGAGATTATAAATAGTGAAATAATATTTTATTATTTTTAACGGATTGTCAATAGGGCGTATTAAGCCCTTTTTTTTTTTTTTGTACTGAACTTGCGATTGGACGGTATGATCCACCGAGCCAAGACTTGGTTAGGTGGCCGCATGCATTTCGAAGATCTGAATCCTATGTTTGCTGACCCGGTCAGACCGTCAACGCGAGCTGGTTCTATTTTAGCTTCTTCCTACCATACCTATGTAGCCTCTCGACGAGGTCGGCATTGACTCGATAAATATAGCACTCTTCCTTCCCTTTTTTTTTGACTCAAATCCTCACGCCTTAATCATCTATAAACAGCCAACACGCCTTCTCATACCTCATCGCTCTTCCTCCCCCCTTCTTACCACCACCAATCTTTTGTGCTATGGTTTCTAATTGATGATGGATACCTTCTTCCTGTCTCATGGCTCGCCGATGCTGTCCATCGACGAGGGAATGCAGGCGAGGCACTTCATGCAGTCATGGAGGGATCAGGTTCTACCGGAGGTGCCCAAGGCCATCCTCATGGTCTCTGGTCACTGGGATGTGCCGGAGCCCACCGTCAACGTGATCAACGGCCCCAACGACACCATCTACGACTTCTATGGCTTCCCCAACTCCATGTACCAGGTCATCATCCCCTCCCTCTGCTCTTCTTATGCGCCTCTTTCCCTGTACTCGTCTTTTCTCTCTTTCCTTCTCTCTCTGTGAAAACTAGATAATTTTTCTTGTTTCCTCAAAAAAAGAAAATATCTTCTTTTTCATGGATTGGAGTTGGCCGGGTTGCATAAGATCTTGTGATCCCTTGATTTTAGAGGACTTGTAATAATTGTCATATCTCAAGATCCTGGTTGAATCTCAAGAAGGCATGTGATGCATCAAATTTGTCCATGAAAAATGTGGATCTTCGATCATTGTCTGATTAATGAATACAAAACTTGCTCTCATGATTACAATTGAATCCACTTCAAAAAATTATTAGGGAGACTTTTTAATTGTAATAATATTTGATGGCAAGCAAAAGTTTTGGGTGGGCAATAAACTAATGATTAGGTGGTGGCAGTTGGTAGACCTAAAACTCATGGTTTTCTTTACGAAGGGCCCACCAATTCAATGACATCTTACTTTTGAGATTAAGATAGCTTTTCCGTAGCCAGTAAAGTGGGTGAATGGTCTACTAAATAAGTCTTCTTTCCACGTAATGCATTCACATAATTAACGAACCACAAACAAACACTAATCTATCTACATCATGAGCATGTATAGAAGCACTTAATTGCACGCCTGCATCAGCTGTGGTGCAACGCAACCTGGTTTCCTTCCTCATGCATGGCGTATCCACGTTTCATGCTAATTAAACATGCATGTCTTGCCATTTCCATATGTCGAAGAGGATCTTAATTGTTGATCTCAAGACATGGTTAAGTGCATAGAGATGAGTAAGGCAGCATTTCATGTCCTCCGGAAGGAGAGCATGTGAAAACTAAGAAGCTTGGAATTGTGACAGCTTAAGTATCCGGCACCAGGGACTCCTGCTTTGGCGAAGAGGGTGAAAGAGCTGCTGCAAGAGGCAGGCTTCGGCCGCGTCAAGGAAGACAAGAACCGCGGGCTGGATCACGGTGCCTGGGTGCCGCTCATGCTCATGTATCCGGCGGCAGGCATCCCGGTGTGCCAACTCTCCATCGACTCGGCCAAGGATGCTGCGTACCACTACAGGATGGGGAAGGCCTTAGCGCCCCTCAAGGAGGAAGGCGTCCTCCTCATCGGCTCCGGCAGTGCCACGCACAACCTGAGGGCTATCGGACGAGATGGTGCACCTCCGGCCAGCTGGGCCGTCGACTTCGATAACTGGCTCACAGATGCTCTTCTTAATGGAAGGTGTGACATGTATATATGTGCTTGTTGGCGTTTTGATCACTGCATTGAGCTGACTTCTTGATGCTGTTTGGTAGGCATGAAGACGTGAACGACTACCTGGTGAAGGCGCCCTACGCGAAGATGGCACACCCATGGCCGGACCACTTCTACCCTCTGCATGTGGCGCTTGGGGCGGCCGGCGAGAATACGAAGGCCGAACAGGTCCATCAGAGCTGGAGCAACGGCACACTTTCTTATTCCTCTTATCGGTTCAAGGCTGCTGAATGATGTGCACCGAAGCCCCGAATAAATATGAATTGCATATTCTCAAAGAAATTATCTCGTTCTATATGTGACTAATTTCACCACTGTTGATCTTAATTTGAGGCTTATCTACTGCTTGTTTGTTGAACATTCTCTGAATAACTACTAATAAATAAGAAGTCCTCTGTGGCTTTACATGCTCACGAATCAGAGTTCCTCTTGCCTGAATAAGACTTTCATCATTGTCCAACAAAAATAATCCGACTCCCCTGTTTCTCCCCTGTTTTGATTAGTGCTCCGGCAATCTACCACCTTCAGTGATGTTGATAGATCTATTGACTCTGTCAATCATTCCTCAGCTTCTTCTCAATGATCATCATATAAGATTAGGTGATCTTTTATTAATTAAATAAGATATATTAGGGATTATTTATATCTTGATAAAAGATATTAGTCAATATTAAATAAAATTCATATTACATTGTGATATTTTAGGGGATATTCTTGATGGAAGGAACTCTCCTAATAACTTACCCTAGACCCTTTGCTCTCACCTATAAATAGACAGGACCTACTATAAGCCCAATGTACGACACAACAAAGAACGACAAAGGGATAAATAGATCAAGAGATTACGGTTATCCTCTTGATCTTCAAAAATCATCAATTAAGGTGGTCCTGTGAAAGGATAAGAAGAGAGGAGAAGAGGTCTAGATTTATTCTAATTCCTCTTACAGATCGATATTCGGTGTTATTCAGATCCGACGGGCGGTGCTCTTAAGATCTAATTGGATCTCAATCAGATAGAATCTAAAGGTACTCATCGTAAACAGATCTAGTATTGTTTTATTTCAATCCTGGCATAATAGTTTTTTTTTCCTGCATAATAGTTTTTTTTCCTGCATAATAGTTTTTTTTCTGCATAATAATTTGCATGATTATAGTTTTTATGCTAATAATTGGTATTAGAGCCTAGGTTTAGAGATAAAAAATATTATATTTATTATTTTTGTTTACGATGCATTGATCTGAATATCTTATTAATTTGTTTTCCTATCTGTTAATTTTAATCGTTTGCTTGCGAACGATTCTTGATGGTTGTTGTACATCGTGGAAAAGACGCAACAATCTTGCTACGTTTTTTTTGGCTGGATCTACCTACGGCAGCATCGAGTGTGCGTATAGATCAGTAGCATTGGCGACGCCAATCGGTCGGCGAAGAAAGCGATCGCCGCGAAGGTAGTCGCGTGTAGTAGAGGCCATAGCGGCGACCTCACATGCCACTGCGTAGCGTTGGCGATCGCGAAGGTTCGATCGCCGCTACGGCCAGCCGTTGTCTTGTTGGCACCGCCGCAGTGGCGGCGACATAAGGGAAGATTAGGTTTTTTTTTTCTTAAAAAAATTACAGTTTTGCCATTGAATAAAAAATATAATTTTACCATTAAGTGGAAAATAACTATTTTGCCATTAAGCTTAAATTATAGTTTTACCATTCATCAAAATTACAATTTTACCCTTTGGATGAATAGGATTATTTATAGTTTTACCCTTATGATTTATTAATCCTATAACCCTTTTAAAAAATTTGTAATTCTTTTTTATTCTTTTAGAATTACAGTTCTACCATTATAAAATTAAGAAATTATGGTTTATTTTCTTAATTATAAAATTGATCAATATATAATCTAATAAGATTTAATTATGATTATATATTTGATTATTCAATGATTATATTTTATTTTTGATCAATTTATTTAATTGGACTTATGGGCTTATCTAATTAAATAAAATTAATTAGTTAAAAAATTATAAATTATTATTATTTTTAGTTTTCTCATATAAATTATTAATTATATGTGTTAAATCTAACTATTAGTTTTTTGATATTTATTAAGTTATTTATATGTAAATATTAGTAATTATGAAATAATATTTATTTTCATATAAATGCATGATTTATGTATTATCATGATTACAGTTATCATATGAGTTTTTTTTTTGCTGATTAAGTGTTCATAATTATTATGATTATTATCCTATTATTGAATTGTCTCAACATAAATTAGTTTAAATGAACTTGATGAATATTATTTGTAGTTCATCTCCTTAAGTTATGCCGACTGGTAGCTGCCAAAGTAGCCTGTGATGGTAGGCTTATAAGATATAAAATATAATTAAAGTCTTATCATTTATAGGATAATTTAATTTATATTTTATATTATTTCATTGGTCTTGTAGTCACCAAAGTGGCCTAGATCAATGATTTATAAAATTACATTAAGGAACAAGTCCTCAATGACATTAAGAAAATAATATTCAAAATTACATGTATAATTAGGAGATTTAGATAATCCCAAAGGATAATATATTTTAAATAATTATGTGATGGAGTAGGATGATACTATTTTTGATATCCTTGCAGTTTAGAATTGTATACCCAAAGGTAGCAAAACTATTCCACAAGGATGGTATTAGTCCTCCATAAATGATCTTGTATGAATACTAGATATGTCACTATTTTTACCCAAAGGTTAAATATTGATGATATCAATAGTTCATCATATTTTGGTAAAACTTAAAGCATTAATATTATTTTATATTCTACAGTGGTATTCCCGTCCATACATTCTCATGCTTCTAGTGTCCCTATACTCTCTGGATCAAATTATTCAGAATAGTTAGAGCACGTGCAATTCACATTGAGTGTACTAGATCTTGATTTGGCATTGCTTGTTGAAAAACTCGCAGAATTAACTGATAAAAGTACTGTGGAACAAGTCAATAAAATGAAGGCTTGGGAAAGATCTGATAGGCTCAGTTTAATGTTCATAATGATGACAATTATAAATAAGATAAAGACTTCATTACCGGTTGCATCTAGCACACGTGAATATTTAAAGGTTATTGAAGACAGTTTTAAATCTGCTGATAAGTCATTAGGTGACACATTAATAACAAAACTGACTACAGCTCAGTATGATAGTACTCGAGGAATTCAGGATTACATCCTCAATATGGCTGACAAAGCTGTAAAACTTAAGACGTTGGGAATGAATGTTGATGAATCTTTCCTTGTGCAGTTCATTCTTAATTCTCTTCCTTCTCAATTTGGCGCATTCAAGATTCACTACAATATAAATAAGGATAAGTGGGACTTGAATGAGTTAACTAGTATGTGTGTTCAGGAAGAATTAAGATTAAAGCAGGAAAGTTCATATAATGTACTAACTACTACTCAAGGAGTTGGTAACAAGAAAAAAAAATTGAAGCATCATCCATTAAAGAAATTTGCTAGGTCTGGAAGTGTTAGACAGACTATTGAAAGGAAAGCTATTACAGTAAAGTGCTTCTTTTATGGCAAGAAAGGACATGTAAAGAAGGATTGCATTAAACGTAGGACTTGATTCAAGAAGAAAGGTATAAACTCAACCTTTGTATGTTTTGAATCAAACATTGCAGAAGTTCCTTCTAATACATGGTGGATTGATTCTAGCGCTTCAACTCATGTTACTAATAATATGCAGGGATTCCTTTCAATCCGGAAACCAAAAGAACATGAAAGATTCATAATTATGAGAAATTATCTGAAAGCAAAAGTGGTAGCAGTAAGGACTTATTACTTACGCCTAGAGTCATGTCATCTAATCAATCTGAAAGACACATGTTTTGTTCCTATAATTTCTAAAAATTTAATTTCTCTGTCTAGAATTGATGACTTAGGATACTGTGTTTCTTTTGGTAATAGTAAACTCAGTATATTTTATGATTCAATAAAAGTTAGTTTTAAAATTTTGTGTGATGGTTTGTACAAAATTAATTTGAATCTTGAGTTTGCAAATACATTATTGACCCTACAATCAAGTATTGGAATGAAATATAATTCCAATAATGAAGGATCTTCTATATTGTGGCATAGATGTTTGGGGCATATCTCCAAGGAAAGAATTCAAAGATTAGTGAAGGATAATATTTTACAAAATTTAGACTTCACTGATTTTGATGTTTGCATAGATTTCATTAAAGGAAAGCAAACTAAGCATACAAAGAAAAATGCCACAAGAAGTAAGGAACTTCTTGAAATTATTCATACTGATATTTGCGGACTACTCCATATTCCTTATTTTAGTGGAGAAAGGTATTTCATCACATTTATAGATGACCTATCCAGATATGGTTATGTTTATCTAATACATAAAAAGTCTCAGGCCGTTGATATTCTTGAAGTGTATATAAATGAGGTCGAATGATAATTAGATAGAAAAGTTAAAATTATCAGATCTGATAGGGGTGGTGAATTTTATGGCAGATATGATGAATCCGATCAGAATATTGATCATTTTGCTAGATTCCTAGAACAATGGGGTATTTGTGCTCATTATGCATTACCAAGTGTACCACAGTAGAACAATGTTGCTGAAAGACGAAATCGTACTCTTATAGATATGGTTAGGAGCATGATGAGTTATTCTTCTATACCTGAGTCAATGTGGGGTGATTCTCTTAGGACAACTATGTATATCCTGAACAGGGTTCCTAGTAAATCAGTTCCATCAACTCCATTTAAGTTATGGACAGGTGGGAAACCCAGTTTGAACATTTACATATTTGGGGGTATCCTGCAGAGATAAGAGTCTTCAATCCACACGAAAAGAAATTGGATCCAAGAATAATTTCTGGATATTTTATTGGTTACCCAGAATGATCCAAGGGATACAGATTTTATTGCCCTAATCATAATATGAGGATAGTAGAATATGGTAATGCAAAATCCTAAAAAATGGAGAAATTAGTGATATTGAGGAGATTTAGGCTTCTTCTCCTATATTATCCCCTATTTGAGAAATTGTTGTTTCTCAAATCAATGAGAGAATTGATGAGGGTGAACAACAAAATAATATTGATGAATTCTCACATGATGTTGATGTCACTGCTGATAGTCTTGTAGAACAATCATAATTAGCAGATTTGAGAAGATCTCAAGGAAAAAGAAAATATGCGATTTCTGGTGATTATGTGGGATATCTATAAGAATCAGATTTTGATATAGGAATAAAAATAGACCCCTTATCATTTTCAAAATCCATAGAAAGTAATGATTTTAAAAAATGGTATGATGCAATGAAAGATGAGTTAAAATCAATGGACCAGAATAATGTTTGGGAACTCATTGAATTGCCTAATAATTATAAAAGAGTCGGTTGTAAATGAGTCTTTAAGACTAAACATAACTCGATGGGCAATATCGAATGATATAAAGCCAGACTTGTGGCCAAAGGTTTTTCTCGGAAAGAAGGCATTGACTACCATGAGACCTTCTCTTCAGTTTCTCGAAAGGACTCATTGAGAATCATCATGACATTAGTAGCTCATTATGATCTTGAGTTACATCAGATGGATGTGAAAATAGCATTTCTGAATGAGGATCTAGATGAGAAAATCTATATGGAACAATCTGAAGGATTCATAGAAAAGGGAAAGGAAAATTGGGCTTGCAAACTTAAGAAATCCATTTATGGCCTTAAACAAGCTTCTAGACAATGGTATATAAAGTTTCATGATACCATTACTTCATTCGGATTTAAGAAAAATACTGTTGATCAGTGTATATATCTGAAAGTTAGTGGGAGTAAGTTTATTATATTGGTCTTATATATGGATGATAGCTTGCTAGTAGTGATCTTGGTTTGTTCCATGAAACCAAGATATTTCTCAACAAGAACATTAAGATGGTTGATATGAATGAGGCATCCTATGTTATTGACATTAAGATATTCAGGGACAGATCTCAAGGTTTGTTAGGATTGTCTCAGAAATATTATATTAATCAGATCTTGGAAAGGTTTAATATGCAGCTTTATAAAGCCAATAATACACCTATTACTAGAAGTAAAAAATTCAGCCAAAACCAATGCCCGAAGAATGGCTTAGAAATAGATCAAATGAAGAATATTCCTTATGGATGCATAATTGGAAGTCTATTATATGCTCAAACCTGTATAAGGCCAGCTATTAGTTTTACAGTGATAATGCTGGATAGATACCAGAGTAACCCAGGAATGAAACATTGGAAAGCTACAAAGAAAGTAATGAGATATCTGCAAGGGACAAAAGATTATATGCTCACATATAGGAAATCAGATCAACTTGAAGTAATGGGACATTCAGATGCTGATTTTGCAAATTGTCTCGATAGCAGGAAATCCACTTCAGGATTTGTGTTTATGCTGGCTGGTGGGATAATTTCTTAGAAAAGTGTAAAACAATCACTTATTGCATCATCTATGATGGAGTTGAATTTGTGGCATGCTTTGAGGCCACAAATCAAGCTTTATGGCCGCGAAATTTTATCTCAAGACTTGGTGTGGTCGGCTTAATTGCCAAGCTGCTGAAGATATTTTGTGATAATACTACAGCAGTTTTCTTCTCTAAGAATGACAAGTACTATAGTGGTTCCAAGCACATTGAGATAAAGTACTTGGTGATTAGAGAAATAGTCCAAAAACAAAGTGTCAATTGAAAATTTAAGCATCACTATGATAATTGCTGATCCAATTACGAAAGCTTTGCAGTGTAAAATATTTAAAGAACATATTCTTAGAATGGGACTTGTGAGGAAGCCATAAAGGATATGGTGATGTATGTTTAAGTGGATGCTATTATTGACATTTTTTTTTGCATAATTAAAGTTATTTATTTATGCTATCCTGTTTGTATTTATGTTTATGCATATTATGGTTGAATGCAAGAAACATGATTGTCTTGACAATATAAATTACAAGGATCATTATAGACTATATAATGAAAGACTAACAGTGTTGTAGTACATAGAAGGAAGTGTGACATTGATGACATACAACCGTTATGACTCATATTGATAGTTGGACTGAATATAGTATTATTAGGCTTATTAGACTTATTGGCTTATTTTTTAAATCATGGTGTAAAATGCTTTTCAAAATTTTTAGAATCCAATTATATAATATTATTTTCAAATAAATTTTATTTTGTTTATTTTGATTTTGGATATCTTTTATATCTTATCAATTAATGGGCCAAGTGGGAGAATATAAGATTATGTGGCCCTTTATTAATTGAATAAGATATATTATAGATTATTTAGATTTTGATAAAAGATACTAGCCAATATTAAATAAAATCTATATTATATTGGGATATTTTAGGGGATGCCCTTGATGGAAGGAACTCTCATAATAACTTACCCTAGACCCTCTACTCTTGCCTATAAATACATAGGACCTACTATAAACCTAATGCACGATATAATAAATAACGACAAAGGGGTGAATAGATCAAGAGATTACGGTTATCCTCTTGATCTCCCAAAACCATCAATTAAGGTGGTCCTATGAAAGGATAGGAAAAGAGGAGAAGGGGTATAGATCTATTCTAGTTCGTCTTGTAGATTGATATTCGATGTTATTAAGATCCGACGAGCAATGCTCTTGAAGATCTAATTGGATTTGAATCAGATGACATCTAAAGGTACGTATCGTAAATAGATATAGTATTATTTGATTTCAATCCTGGCATAATAGTTTTGTTTCTGCATAATAGTTTGCATGATTATAGTTTTCAGGCCAACACACCAACCTTCTGCTAAGTGATTTTCACCGATCGCTATCGATTTCCTCTTCTGCCAAGAGATGTTTGCTGATCCTCCTCTATTGATCTACCACCAACTGACATATTTGAAGCCATCATAGTTGACCATCGTTGATCCTCTACTGCTCCTCTACTGATCTGTCATCAACTTGTCACGGACAAAAATATAAACAGGGTGCTCGATGTAATACTTATATATGTTCGTGTCTTTCGGTTTTTGTTTATACTTTGTATAACAAGTAGCGAGGTAGCAGTAGGCTCGGTAGCCCTAGTTTGGTTAGCTTTCATTGTCAGTTTTAACTTGTAAATAAGAGTTGTGTCATGTGAACACTTATGGGGATTTTGGCCTGTAATAGACCATGATTCTTTGTATGCAATTGTTCAAAGCTTGTGAAGTCTATGATTATAATTTGCATTAACTATATAAAAGTGTTCTGAAATGGTTGTTTATGGATCCCGTATGAAATACTTTTTCTAACTCATTTTCTCTTTTATAAGTCCTAAGAGACTATAGGAGGTTTTAGGGAGGCTGACCTTTGTAGACGAGCACATAATGGTGCTACATGACTTAGGCAAAACCAGCTAAGTTCATGACAAAATGGTATAAGAGTAGAACAAGCACATGTAGAAACACTTGTCATGTAAATATGAGAGATCAAGCTGGGCTACATGGAGGGCAGCCAATATACGTGACCGTTTAGGGGAAATAGATATTGAGATATAGGGAAAGGAGCTGCTCAGAGGAGCAAGCATCCGGGATTGACATTTAGAGGAATGACTAATCCTTTGCACGAGAGGCACCACGAGGACAAGCAAGCTAGGAAGAATGTGTTGGGAAACCTAGCGGGAGCATCATATGTGTAGCGGAAGAAAGAAAAAAAAAATGTTTACCACATATATCAAGTCATCATGCAAAGATTAATGTTCAAAAAATTATAAAATAAAAAATTGTGATACATAAGAGATTGATTATCTAGGGAGATCATATATTTTTAAAATTTCAGATCTAGATAGTGAGGATGAAAAAGGTCAAATGTCCTCCTCTCTAGTGGTATCCATATGATGGATCATTGTAGCGATACTCCTCCAATCGTAGCTCAAAAATCATAACTCTTGTATACCTTCTCGTAGCACTCGTGAAAGAAGATCACTTATTTCTTCATTACCCTCTTGCAGAAGGGAGAGACTGGTCAGCTGAAAAGATGAGGGAGGAGGAGAATAGGAGGGGGTGTGATAGGACTCCAGCAGGGTTGAGTCTTAATCTCCATAGAAGTAGTCAATGAAACCCTATTAGATTGTAATAAAGCCACTTCTATCTTATAAAGGAGTATGGTTAGGGTTTAGATTAGTCTTTAGGGCTTAGTGACCGTCGCCCCCTTACTGGGTTGGTTGGCCAGAGTTTCCCCTTGCTTAGGTCGGCTATATAGCCAACCTAGTCGCCCCCTGTTCCTATTAAGGTAGGTTGGCTATAAGAGGGGCAAAGGGATAATTTTACATAAGTAACCATCCCCTTAGGCTAGGGTTTTGATCCCTATATAATGATGTAGTCACCCACTCTATGGAATCAAGCAATTATCAATTTTATTTCAGCCTTGTGCCGAATCTAGGAGGGAGGAACCCCTACAACGTTCTAAGGGTTGATCCCCCTCAAGGATCAAAATCTATAGAGCTCCATTTGGGGTGCTATCATCTAGTATCAGAGTAGCAATCTTGCTGCCCCTATAGCTATCTCAACCACCTCCACCTTCCCAAGCAATTCCCACAATTGCTACGACACATGCCTCCACCTTGTCACGAACGGTCGTCGCTCAACCGTAATGCCTTTGCTCCTTGAACCGTTCGTCACTTTTTCTTGCTTGTACATATGTTTGGCAGCTTGTTTTGCCTTGAGTTTACATGTTTTTACCTAAGAAATATGAGCGAAAGTAGTGTAGAAGGCTGCGAGCGATCGCTCACTGAGCCAACCAAAACAGCCCCATTTTGGGTCTTTTTCATGTGCCACGACAACCTTTTTGAGCGGTGCGAAATGTCAGCCATTTCAGCACCTTGGAACCCCGGTGGCACCGGGCTGGATGGGGTTCGGGTATATGTCGAGCGTAGGCTTTCATCAGCAATTGAACTTGTCTTGCGTCCGATACCTTGGGAACCGTCGTTTGTGGACTTGCGACCGTTCCTACAACCCTCCAAAGTCCTGTTTCGCTCTCTTTCTCTCTTTTCTTTGCTGCACTCAAGGTGTTCGATAAATTGCTTACGACTTTCCGCTTGAGGCGTCGGGATGTGTCGCCGCTCAATTAATCAACTTCTTCTTTGTAGGTCCTACGGGCCTTAAGAGGTTGTAAGAGGGCTGACCCTTTGCGGACGGAAACGCATTGGGCGTTGTATGACTTAGGCAATCAGCTAAGTCCGGAATAGTGAGCAAGGTTGCTCTCGACTTAGGCAATTTCAGCTAAGTCTTGGGAGTTCATGAGGGTGCCGCAGCTTAGGCAAACTTTAGCTAAGCCCGTGTGTGGTATCGAGCAAGCAATTCATACGAGCAGAAGAAGATTCGCAATCTCGCCATGGTGAAACATCGTGGTGAATCGAGCAAGATGGGGCAAGCTGGACCCTTGCTCCAAGCAGTCGCAGGTGGACTGCAAGTGCAAACTTGCTCGCAAACTATGGGAGTCACTCATGAGGAGCTCTATAGTGAACAAGACGAGCGTGAAGTTGGGTATTCTCCACGAGGGGAGGAGGTGCCATCTGCAGCGCCAACCGGGAAAAAGGGTCAGAAGGAGAGAATTATAGCGGCGGAGACCCGCCTTGATGTTCTTGAAGCGAGCGTGGAGGAACTCTACCAAGGCCAGCGAGGGCTACTTAGGGTAGAGAGCTCGCTAGAAGAAGCTGAATCTCGGATCGAGAAAGTTGAATCTATGATGGATCAACGAGAGGACACCAAAGATTCCGTCGACACCTACATGAAGTTGTGGCGGAACTCACGGCGAAGGTGATGGTGTTAACAAGGACTCTTGATGCGGAGGGAGCAACACCGCTGCGCCACCACAAAACTTGAGGCACGAGGCGGTGCTACGGAGGTGCTAGAGATGCCAAAGAGCTCGAAAATTTCTTGTTCGACATGGAGCAGTATTTCCGTGCTACAAGGCTTGATTCGAAGAAACCAAAGTTGCTATAGCAACAATGTATCTGAATGGGGATGCAAAACTTTGGTGGCGAACCCGTTGGGAAGAGATCCAACAAGGCCGATGTCAAGTGGATACATGGGGAGACTTGAGCGAGTTGAGAACCCAGTTCTTCTGGAGAACACGAGTTTGTCGCAAGAAGGCGAGACAACTCCGCCAAAGTACAACAATTCGAGACTATGTGAAACAATTTTCAGCACTGATGCTGGATATACGGGACATGTCTGAGAAAGACAAACTATTCAGCTTCCTCGATGGCTTGAAGCCATGGGCACAACAAGAACTACATCGAAGGAATGTCACTGATGTAGTCGGGCAATTGCGGTAGCGGAAAGGCTAACGACTTTGTTTCTTGGAGGATTTGAGAAAGAAGAAACAATCTTGAAATCGCCCATCTAAATACTCTCGGCGAAGGAGTCGGGCGAGCAAAGAAGAAGAATTTCCACAAGGGACCGGGCTCAAGAGGTAGAGTCCCAAAACCTACTGGATGCTTCTTGTGTGGAGGACCGCACATGGTGAGGGAGTGCCCACAAAAACAGGCACTCAATGCGTTGACGGCATCGATTCTACCCCGTAAGTCAGACAAGGGCAAAGCAATCGCCCTTAGTTCGAGTAGTTCTGACTCCGGTAGCGACAGTGAGACGTCGCAAGGACCCAGGATGGGAGCAATGCGTTTGTTGAATGCATTGCGGGGTCAAGTGGGGGAGAATACAATGGTGAAGCCACCGAAGGCAGGAAGCAGCGAGTTGATGTATGTGGACATCAAGCTTAATGGCCGAACAACCCGTGCAATGGTGGACACGGGCGCGACCCACAATTTTATTGCCGCGAAGCTAAGCGGTAGGACTAATCTTGGAGAAGAGCCCAAGTCGTATGAAGGCGGTGAACTCGGAGGCCAAGCGGATCTCCGGACAAGCAAAGGGGTCCCCATCAAGATCGGGACATGGAATGGGAGCACAGACTTGATGGCGGTGCCATTGGGCGACTTCAAGTGATTCTCGGAATGGAGTTTATGCACGCAAAGTTGGTGCCAATACCGTTCTTGAACTTCTTGTGTCTAATGGGAGGCGATGATCCTGCATGGTTCCAGTTCTCGGTAGGAACCAAGGACCTACAACAAATATCGGCTTTACAATTGAAGAAAGGGGTGCGAAAAGGTGAATTAACCTTTTTAGCTGCTATGAAGCTAGAGACACTTGACGGGGAGGCCATTCAAGAACCTGCTATTGTAGCGAACATCCTGAAGGAGTTCTCAGATATGATGCCAACAGAGTTGCTGAGAACTCTACCACCACGCAGAGGCGTGGATCATCGATTGGAGCCGGAGTTAAGCCTCCAGTGAGACTACCATACCGCATGGCCCCTCGAGTTGGCGAATTGAGGAAGCGGTTAGATGAAGCGCTAGCGGTGGTCTCATCCGGTTCAAGCACCTTCGAGCCCAGTCCTTTTCGGAAGAAACAAGATGGGAGCCTCCGATTATGCATTGATTATCGAGCCCTCAACAAGATGACGGTGAAGAACAAGTACCCTATCCCACTCATCGCGGACTTGTTCGATCAATTGGGCAAGGCAAAGTACTTCTCCAAACTCGACCTTGGTCGGGGTATTGGCAGTGCGCAGAAGGTGATGAGGCGAAGACTACTGTGTGACCGGTATGGAGCATTCGAGTTTTGGTGATGCCTTTCGGCAACCAACGCTCCCACATTTTGCACTCTCATGAATCATGTTCAAAGAATATCTGGATAAGTTTGTGGTCGTCTACTTAGGCGACATCGTCTATAGCCAAACACTTGAGGAGCATGTTAGACACCTCGAACAATTTTCAAAGTTCTCGGGAGAACACCTTATTCGTGAAGAGGAAAAGTGCTACCAGCAGATTTTATTCTTGGGGCATCGAATTGGGAATGGGTCCATTCGAATGGACAAGGCTAAGGTGCAAGTGGTGGGTGGCGAACACCAAAGAAGGTGCGAGTTGAGATCCTTCCTTGGGTTTGTCAACTATTATCGGCGCTTCATAGCTGGATATTGAGCCGACCCAGCATGCTAAAAAGGAGCGATCTGGAGATGGTCGGACAAATGTGAGGCGGCATTTCAAGACCTGAAGACTGCTGTGTTAGAAGAACCTGTACTCAGATTGCCGGACTATGGAAAGTCTTTTGAAGTCCATACCGATGCTTCTGACTTTGCTATTGGAGGAGTTCTTATGCAGGAGGGTCATCCAGTGGCCTCACGAGTCGCAAGCTCAACGAGACCGGCGATATCACGTACATGAGAAGGAGATGACGGTAGTCCACGTCTGAGTGTGGCGACACTACCTTCAGGAGCACCATTTGTGCTAAGGACCGACAATGTCGCATTGAGTTACTTTCAAACTCAAAAGAAACTCTCCCCAAAGCAAGCACGATGGCAGGACTTCTTGGCTGAGTTCGACATGGTGATGGAGTACAAACCCGGAAAAGCAAATGTCGTGGCCGATGCATTGAGTCGGAAAGTGGAGCTAGTGAATGCTATACAGTTGGCGGGTGGAGGCCAAGCAAGTCAATTGCGCTCAACTTTCTTTCCGAGGATCGTGGTTGGGCATCGAGATCCTCAAGCGGTGGCTCGATTCAACTCATTAAAGAGGGCAAGGCACGACGATTTTGGGTCCAGGAGGGACTCATCTACACCAAGGGAACAGAGTTTATGTCCCACGGCGGATAACTTGAGGCGTGAACTCTTGAAAGAGTGTCACGATTCCCTTTGGGCTGGACATCCGGGTATCCACCGAACAATGGCTCTCGTGGAGAGGGCCTTCTATTGGCCAAAGATGGGGAGATGTGGAGGAATATGTTCGAACATGCCTTACTTGTCAGCAGGACAAGATAGAAGGCGTGGGACTTTTGGAACCGCCGTGCAGAAAGGCCATGGGAGAGCATTTCTTTGGACTTCATATCAAGCTTGCCCATGAGGGGACTTGGATCGGTACTCGTGGTAGTTGACCGATTTTAATCAAACATTCATTCTGCACCCTACATTGCTCGGAGGAGGCGGCTAAGTTGATGATGAAGAATGTGGTTAAGTATTGGGAGTCCCACACAACATCATTAGTGATCGGGATTCTCGGTTCTTGGGACGATTCTGAGTTGTTCAAGTTGTTGGGGTCGAAATTATACTTCTCCACAAGCCTCCACCCTCAAACGGCCAAGAGAGAATTAACTCGCTCTTGGAGCAATATCTTGACTACGTGAGTGCCAACCAACGGATTGGGTGAAGGTTGGACATCGCCCAGTTCTCCTATAACTTGTAGCGGAGCTCTGCATCCAACAAAAGCCCATTTGAGATTATTACGGGACAACCCATCAACTCCTCATACCACAGTTATTGGTTATACAGGAGTAGCCCATCACCTATCACTTCGTAAGGAATGGCATCGTAATGAGATATTGCGGGCTTACTTGGAGAAGGCGGCCAAAAGATGAAGAAATGGGCGACTTGGGAAGGCGACCACAAGAATTTAAAGTTGGTGACATGGTGTTGGTGAAGCTCCAACCGATCACTCCAATTCTTTAGACACAAAGTGCATAAAGGATTGATGCACGAAGTATGAAGGGCCTTTCCCAATCATCGAGGTAGGCAATGTCTCATACAAGTTGCAAGACATGGTTCAGAATTCACAATGTCTTCCATGCGAGCAACTTGAAAGCCTACCACGATCCGAGATGATTCGAAATGTTCCAACTCGACTACTCCCACGAGCCTCTTACGAAAGCGAGTTGAAACCATTCTAGCGGATCGTATAATAAAGCTACCCAATGGGCGCAACATATAGAGTACTTGGTGAAGTGGCAAAAGCTTCCTCAAGCGAAGCTAGTTGGGAGCCGAAGATGCCCTACGACATGAAGAAGCTCGCATCAAAGCCTACCAACAAGCGTCGGCGAGGCGTCGGCAGTTTAAGTGGGGAGAATGTCACGAGCGGTGTCTCAACCGTAATGCCTTTGCTCCTTGAACCGTTCGTCACTTTTTCTTGCTTGTACATATGTTTGGCAGCTTGTTTTGCCTTGAGTTTACATGTTTTACCTAAGAAATATGAGCGAAAGTAGTGTAGAAGGCTGCGAATGATCGCTCGCTGAGCCAAAAGCATTAAAACAGCCCCATTTTTGGGTCTTTTTCATGTGCCACGACAACCTTTTCGAACGGTGCGAAATATCAGCCATTTCAGCACCTTGGAACCCCCCGGGTGGCACAGGGCTGGATGGGGTTCCGGGTATATGTCGGGCGTAGGCTTTCATCAGCAATTGAACTTGTCTTGCGTCCGATACCTTGGGAAGTCGTTTGTGGACTTCGACGTTCCTACAACCCTCCAAAGTCCTGTTTCGCTCTCTTTCTCTCTTTTCTTTGCTGCACTCAAGGTGTTCGATAAATTGCTTGTACTTTCCGCTTGAGGCGTCGGGATGTGTCCGCTTAATTAATCAACTTCTTCTTTGTAGGTCCTCACGGGGCCTTAAGAGGTTGTAAGAGGGCTGACCCTTTGCGGACAGGAAGCGCATTGGGCGTTGTATGACTTAGGCAATCCCAGCTAAGTCCGGAATAGTGAGCAAGGTTGCTCTACGACTTAGGCAATTTCAGCTAAGTCTTCGGGAGTTCCGCGAGGGTGCCGCACGGCTTAGGCAAACTTTAGCTAAGCCCGTGACAACCTTCCACCCCAACGGTAGATTAAATCAGTCTATTGCTGCCCCTTGTGTTTGATCTAGAATTATGGTATATTTTTATCATCCACACCTCTTCAATATTGCAAGATTCCTTACTTTATATGTCAAAGATTTTTTTAAATTTTATCCGTTGCAAATTTTGTTCGTCGCAAACGTTATTATCATTGCAAAGGCGGAACACTATAGAAATTTTCTACCGATTATTGCTTCTTGAAACTAAACTTTTAATCATCCTTTTTGCCTAAAACTTTTATGTAATTTCATAGATTGTCTTAGCTTTCATCTAAGACTGATCTCGTGAAAAAACTCATTCTGGATCTGGACTTATAGCACTGTGATTCTTCATTATATAGTATTAAAATTTTACAATGCAGAATCTACCTTCTGTTTATTGGCCTCTTGAAACCAAACTTTTGTTTATCCTTTTTAGCTAAAATTTTACACAATTCTCAAGATCAAGCAGCTTTCATTTGGATTTGATTTCATGAAAATACTTCTTCTGAAATTAATTTTTTTATGTAATCTTTGACCATCATATAGTTTTGAAATTTTATGACGAAGGAATCTACCTTTTATCTTTTGCCCTATTTCCCTACTATTATGCTGCCAAAATTTTGTCAAACTTTTTATGGTATTAACAATATATGAACAAAGGGTTTCTATATAATTTCCTTGAACTTTCCTCTGGAATTTACATTGAGAAGTCATCGTCTCTCTAACGTAAAACCAATTCAGCATGATAGCACATCGCAACACTTCTTTTCACCAAATTCTATCAGATTTGTGTGTTGTTTTTTATGGGATTTCATATTCTGTTTTTCTCATCTCTAAACCCTACTATTCTTACTAAATTCTCTTTCAAATATTACCCTAAATTGAATCCAAATAGCCCCCAAATTAGCCACCTAAATCAGCCTATTTCCTTATCGATCCATTTATCTTTTTAGCTAACTTTTCTTACCGAGACACCTACCTTTGCTGCCATCTATCCCAGATCTAAAATTTATTTTCCTAACCTTTATCTACTACTATCATAGCCCTAAAACTATACCAATTTGCAGCCTAAACTCCACAAAACCATAGCCCCAAATCTGCTCTAAACCGTAACCTATTTCCATCCAAACTGATTCACCTTCCAACCGACCACCCCCTTCTCCAAAATTCCTATGGCACTAACCCGACAATAGAGAAAAGATCTCAATATTACAGATCTAGAGGCGTATACTATGGCATTAGAAGGCTATTGATGCAAAGCTTGAAGCCTTTGGAAACCGCATTAAAGAGCAGATGCGATCCCTTTTCGCCGAATTAAGCATTGGCCGATTGTTAAACCCTAGGAAATCATAACATGGAGAAACTTTAGATTGGTGAGATGATCCTCAAGAACATGGCTACATCACCTCTGATCTCAATAATCCATGTATGAAGGTTGACTTCCCTAGATGGGAAGAAGGAGACCCGATCGGGTGGATCTCACGTGCAGAGCGCTATTTTTGATTCTACCGAACCACCGACCCTACACAAGTAGAGATTGCTGCCATCCACCTCAAGGGAGATTCTATTAAGTGATTTAATTAGTTTAAGCATACCCATGGAGGACTCTATTGGCAGTAATTCAAGGAAGGACTGCTAGATTGTTTCGGACCAACCAATTTCAACAATATCGATGGACAATTGGCAAATATTCGTCAAACCTCTATAATACAAGAATATCAAATAAGGTTTGAGAGTTTATCTAACCAAACTAAGAATTGGTTTGAGAAATAACTTTTATGTACTTTTATTGAGGGCCTAAAGCCGGAGATCCGAGGAGAAGTAAATGCGCGACAACCGTACACTCTTATGACAATGATTTTCTATGCGCGTATCCAAGAAGAACAATTGAACCATGAGGTACGAAGGACAAGGGTTGCTCCCGACCAGCCATGCCGAGGCCTATTGCCCCCTCTACTGCCATTCAAGCCCCTACACTAAAAAAGTTGACAAGAGATGAGCTTCGCGAATGATCGGCCAAGGAGTTGTATTGGCATTGCGACGAACCATGGAGCCACAAACATCACTGCAAAAAGGGTCGGCTCCTCGTGATTGAACCAGTAGAGGATAAGGATAAAGAAACATCTGAAGAAGCCCTTGAACCTAAAGAAGAAGCCATGGAGGAAGAGTCCCAACCGGCCAACTACCTAGTGCATGCATTGGCCGGCTATTCTAACCCGCAGATGATGAAAGTTGGAGGACTTCTAAAACAATAACTCATCACCATTCTTATTGATGCGGGTAGCACTAATAACTTCCTCAATAGTAAGGTTGCTATACATTTGGCGCTTAAAATTGAAGGTTGCAACAAGTTTGACATAAAGGTCACCGACGATCGAATCTTTAATTACGACCAACGACGCCCATGAGTGAAACTACTCCTCCACAACCAAGAAGTGATAGCTGATTTCTTCTTCCTACCCATCAATGATTATGAAGCTGTACTCATGATCGAATGACTCATAACACTAGGTGGTATCTCCTAGAATTTTTCTAAATTAATTATGAAATCTTATTGCAAAGGGAGATAGATCACGTTACGAGGCAAGCGTAGGAGCCAAATTTCAATCATTTCATTGCAACAAATGGAGAAAGTTTTGCACAAAGCACATGGTGGATTTTTGATGCATATTCAACAGCCCTCTATGGGGGAGAATGTACAAAACTCAGATCCTAAGCTTGCCCTTTGCTTGAACGAATTCATAGATGTTTTCTTGGAGCCGCGCGGGCTACCCCCTAACCGGCCGTATGACCACTACATTCCTATTTTACTAGGCAAACTTCTAGCAAATTTATGACCATACCACTATCCTCACTTGTAGAAGGGCGAGATCGAGAACATTGGAAGAGATGCTTGACACCGGGGTGATTCAACCGAGCTGTAGCCTTTACTCCTCACCGGTGTTGCTAGTGCATAAGAAAGATGGTATGTGGCGGATGTGCGTTGACTAGTGGGCTCTAAACACCATCACCGTCAAGGATAAATAAATATCCTATCGCATTCATAGATGAACTCTTGGACAAATTAAAAGGAGCCCGAGTCCTCACTAAATTGGATCTCCGATCCGGATACCATCAGATTCGGGTATGCACTGAAGATATTTTAAAAACTACATTCTGCATGCATAATGTCCTTGCTCATGTCCTTACTGAAGAAAGACTCCTTCTTATGGTCAGATAAAGCCTCTGCAGCCTTCGAATGACTCAAGACAACAATGATGATGACGTCGGTTGTAATTTAGGCTATTCTTATGCAAGATGGTTGAGTCCTAATTTACACCGAGGCTTCCCCACACTTCATACAAGATTTTTACAAGAGATACTAATTACTACCAAATTTAAAATGGATATAGGTCTATGGCACGAAAGATGAGTTAAACTAGAAGAATTGTAATTCATGCTTATGTTAGATTGGGCTCTCATCATCTTGAACCATACCAGAGGATAATCACCATTCTAGAAGAAAGATTGGCTATCACTAAAGACTAACCATGTGGCAGCCCATGCAAGGAAGAAACTTCCCCTTGACAAACGTCGGAGCAGAAGAAATTTTCTTCAGAAAGATCAAGTTTCCCTTCATCTCTAGCTCCATTAGCATGAAATTCAAGCATCAAAAAAGTGATTTCCCTATTTCTTTGGGCCTTGCAAAATTAGGGATTATATTGGGGCCCCAACCTGGATATCATATTCGTGCACTAGATCAAAATTATAGTTGATCCTCCAAGTATCCCACCTCAAATGGAAATTTAAAGATGGTGACTTAGCTCAAGTTCTTCCAACTGACACCTAAGCTAATGAGCAGCTGAAGACCCGGTTCCCTGAGTTCATGGAACTTCAGCCTTTAGGACAAGACTGATTTTAAGAGGGTGAGTTTGATAGGACTCCAACAGGGTTGTGTCCTAATCTCCCTAGAAGTAGTCAATAAAACCCTGCTAGATTGTAATAAAGCCACTCCTATCTTATAAAGGAGTATGACTATAGTTTAGATTAGCTCTTAGGGCTTAGTGGTTGTCGCCCCCTTACTAGGTTGGTTGGCCAGAGTTCCCCCGTGCTTAGGTCGGCTATAGAGCCAACCTAGCCACCCCCTATTCCTATTAAGGCAGGTTGGCTATAGGAGAGGTAAAGGGATAATTATACTTAGGTAAGAACCCTCTTAGGCTAGGGTTTTGATCCCTATATAATGATGTAGCTGCCTCCTCTTTGGAATCAAGCAATTATCAATTTTATTTTAGCCTTGTGCTGAATCTAGGAGGGAGGAACCCCTACAGCGTTCCAAGGGTTGATCGCCCTCAAGGATCAAAATCTATGAAGCTCCATCTTGTCACGGGCTTAGCTAAAGTTTGTCTAAGCCGTGCGGCACCCTCGTGGCACTCCCGAAGACTTAGCTGAAATTGCCTAAGTCGTAGAGCAACCTTGCTCACTATTCCGGATTTAGCTGGGATTGCCTAAGTCATGCGCATGCGCGTTTCCTGTCAAAGGGTCAGCCCTCTTACAACCTCTTAAGGTCCCGTGGGACCTACAAAGAAGAAGTTGATTAATTTAGAACGGCGGCGGACACGTCCGGCGTCTATGTACAAGTAATTTATCGAACACCTTGAGTGCAGCAAAGAAAAGAGAGAAAGAGAGCAAAATAGGACTTTGGAGGGTTGTAGGAATGGTCGCAAGTCCACAAACGATGGTTCCCAAGGTATCGGACGCAAGACAAGTTCAATTGCTGATGAATGCATACGCCCGACATATACCCGGAACCCCATCCAGCCCGGTGCCACCCGGGGGGTTCCATGGTGCTGAAATGGCTGACATTTCACACCGCTCAGAAAGGTTACTGCGGCACATGAAAAAGACCCAAAAACAGGGCTGTTTTGGCTCCGCGCAGTGAGCGATCGTTCTGCAGCCTTCTACACTACTTTCGCTCACATTTCTTAGGTAAAACACGTAAACTCAAGGCAAAACAAGCTGCCAAACATATGTACAAGCAAGAAAAAAGTGACGAATGGTTCAAGGAGCAAAGGCATTACGGTTGACGGCGTTCGTGACATTCTCCCAAAGCCGACGCCCTCGTCGGCGCTTGTTGAGCTTTGATGCGAGCTTCTTCATGTCGTAGGGCATCTTGCTCCCCGGCTTCGTTGAGGAAGCTTTTGCCACTTCACCAAGTACTCTATTTGCTGCGCTCCATTGGGTAGCTTTATTCTACGATCCGCTAGAATAGTTTCAACTCGCTTCTCGTAAGAGGCTCTGGTGGGGGGTAGTCGAGTTGGAACATTTCGAGAATCATCTCGCGGATCTGAGTGGTAGGCTTTCAAGTTGCTTGCATGGAAGACATTGTGAATTCTGAACCATGCTGGCAGTTGCAACTTGTATGAGACATTGCCTACCTGCGATGATTGGGAAAGGCCCTTCATACTTGCGTACCAATCCTTTGTGCACTTTGTGTCTAAAGAATTGGAGTGATCTTTGGTTGGAGCTTCACCAACACCATGTCACCAACTTTAAATTCTTGTGGTCACCTTCCCAAGTCTGCCCACTTCTTCATCTTTTTGGCCGCCTTCTCCAAGTAAGCTCGCGCAATATCTGCATTACGATGCCATTCCCTTGCGAAGTGATAGGCTGATGGGATACTCCCTGTATAACCAATAACCAGGGTATGAGGAGTTGATGGCTGTTGTCCTGTAATAATCTCAAATGGGCTCTTGTTGGATGCTGCAAGTTATAGGAGAACTAGGCTATGTCCAACAGCTTCACCCAATCTCGTTGGTTGGCACTCACGTAGTGCCGAAGATATTGCTCCAAGAGCGAGTTAATTCTCTCTGTTTGGCCATCCATTTGAGGGTGGAGGCTTATGGAGAAGTATAATTTAGACCCTAACAACTTGAACAACTCAGTCCAGAATCATCCCAAGAACCGAGAATCCCGATCACTAATGATGTTGTGTGGGACTCCCCAATACTTAACCACATTCTTCAATATCAACTTAGTCGCCTCCTCCGCTGAGCAATGTAGGGGTGCAGCAATGAATGTTGCATACTTCGAAAATCGGTCAACTACCACGAGTATCGATCTAAGTCCCCTTACTGTGGGCAAGCTTGATATTAAGTCTAAAGAAATGCTCTCCCATGACCTTTCTGGTATGGGCAGCTATTCCAAAAGTCCCACTGGCTTTTGCTGCTCTGTCTTGTCCTATTGACAAGTAAGGCATGTTCAAACATATTCCTCCACATCTGTCCCCATCTTCAGCCAATAGAAGGCCCTCTCCACGAGAGCCATTGTTCGGTGGATACCCGGATGTCCAGCCCAAAGGGAATCATGACACTCTTTCAAGAGTTCACGCCTCAAGTTATCCGCTCGTGGGACATAAACTCTGTTCCCCTTGGTGTAGATGAGTCCCTCCTGGACCCAAAATCGTGATGCCTTGCCCTCTTTAATGAGTTGAATCAGAGCCACTGCTTGAGGATCTCGGTACAGTCCAACCCTGATCCTGGAAAGATAGTTGGAGCGCAATTGACTTGCTTGGCTTCCGCCCTCCAACTGTATAGCATTCACTAGCTCCACTTTCCGACTCAATACATCGGCCACGACATTTGCTTTTTCGGGTTTGTACTCCATCACCATGTCGAACTCAACCAAGAAGTCCTGCTATCGTGCTTGCTTTGGGGAGAGTTTCTTTTGAGTTTGAAAGTAACTCAATGCGACATTGTCGGTCCTTAGCACAAATGGTGCTCCCAGAAGGTAGTGTCGCCACACTCGTAGACAGTGGACCACCGCTGTCATCTCCTTCTCATGTACAGGATATCGCCGCTCGGTCTCGTTGAGCTTGCGACTCTCGTAGGCCACTGGATGACCCTCCTGCATAAGAACTCCTCCAATAGCAAAGTCAGAAGCATCGGTATGGACTTCAAAAGACTTTCCATAGTCCGGCAATCTGAGTACAGGTTCTTCTAACACAGCAGTCTTCAGGTCTTGAAATGCCGCCTCACATTTGTCCGACCATCTCCAGGACTGCTCCTTTTTTAGCAACTCCGTCAGTGGGGCTGCGCGCTTCGAATATCCAGCTATGAAGCGCCGATAATAGTTGACAAACCCAAGGAAGGATCTCAACTCTGGCACCTTCTTTGGTGTTCGCCAGTCCACCACAGCTTGCACCTTAGCCTTGTCCATTCGAATGGACCCATTCCCAATTCGATGCCCCAAGAATAAAATCTCTGTTTGGGCGAAGTAGCACTTTTCCCTCTTCACGAATAAGGTGTTCTCCCTGAGAACTTTGAAAATTGTTCGGAGGTGTCTAACATGCTCCTCAAGTGTTTGGCTATAGATGACGATGTCGTCTAAGTAGATGACCATAAACTTATCCAGATATTCTTTGAACAGCTGATTCATAAGAGTGCAAAATGTGGCCGGAGCATTGGTTAAGCCGAAAGGCATCACCAAGAACTCGAATGCTCCATACCTGGTCACACAGGTAGTCTTCGCCTCATCACCTTCTGCGATGCACACCTGCCAATACCCTGACCGAAGGTCGAGTTTGGAGAAGTACTTTGCCTTGCCCAATTGATCAAACAAGTCCGCGATGAGTGGGATAGGGTACTTGTTCTTCACCGTCATCTTATTGAGGGCTCGATAATCAATGCATAATCGGAGGCTCCCATCTTGTTTCTTACGAAGAGGACTGGAGCTCCGAATGGTGCTTTGGAATTACGGATGAGACCACCGCTTAGCAGTTCATCTAACTGCTTCCTCAGTTCTGCCAACTCTGGAGGGGCCATGCGGTATGGTGGTCTCGCTGGAGGCTTAACTCCCGGCTCCAGCTCAATCTGATGATCCACGCCTCTACGTGTTGGTAGAGTTCTCGACAACTCTTGTGGCATCACATTTGAGAACTCCTTCAGGATGTTCACCACAATGGCAGGTTCCTGAATGGCCTCCCCATCAAGTGTCTCTAGCTTCATAGCAGCTAAAAAGGTTAATTCACCTTTTCGCACCCCTTTCTTCAATTATAAAGTCGATATTTGTTGTAGGTCCTTGGTTCCTACTCGAGAAACTGGAACCATGCAGGGATCATCGCCTCCTATTAGACACAAGAAGTTCAGGAACGGTATTGGCACCAACTTTGCTGCGTGTATAAACTCCATTCCTAGAATCACTTAGAAGTCGTCCAATGGCACCGCCATCAAGTCTGTGCTCTCGTTCCATGTCCCGATCTTGATGGGGACCCCCTTTGCTTGTCCGGAGATCCGCTTGGCCTCCGAGTTCACCGCCTTCATACGACTTGGGCTCTTCTCCAAGATTAGTCCCAGTCGCTTAGCTTCGCGATCGGCAATAAAATTGTGGGTCGCGCCCGTGTCCACCATTGCACGAGTTGTTCGGCCATTGAGCTTGATGTCCACATACATCAACTCGCTGCTTCCTGCCTTCGGTGGCTTCACCTTTGTATTCTGCCCCTCTTGACCCTGCAATGCATTCAACAAACGCATTGCTCCCATCCTGGGTCCTTGCGGCGCCTCACTCTGAGTCGAACTACTCGAACTAAGGGCGATTGGTTTGCCCTTGTCTGACTTACGGGGTAGAATCGATGCTGTCAAAGCATTGAGTACCTGTTTTTGTGGGCACTCCCTCACCATGTGCAGTCTTCCACACAAGAAGTATCCAGTAGGCTTGGGGACTCTACCTCTTGAGCCCAGTCCCTTGTGAAAATTCTTCTTCTTTCACTCGCCCATAGACTCCTTCGCTCGAGGGTATTTAGATGGGCGATTTCCCAAAGATTGTTTCTTCTTTCTCAAATCCTCCGAAGAAACAAAGTCAGTTAGCCTTTCCGCGGCTGCAATTGCCCCGACTACATCAGTGACATTCCTTCGATGTAGTTCTTGTTGTGCGCATGGCTTCAAGCCATCGAGGAAGCTGAATAGTTTATCTTTCTCAGACATGTCCCGTATATCCAGCATCAGTGCTGAAAATTGTTTCACATAGTCTCGGATTGTTGTATTTTGGCGGAGTTGTCTCAGTTTTCTTCTTGCGACAAACTCTGTGTTCTCTAGTAAGAACTGAGTTCTTAACTCTCGCTTCAAGTCTCCCCATGTATCCACTTGACGTCGGCCTTGTTGAATCTCTTCCCAATGGGTTCGCCACCAAAGTTTTGCATCCCCATTCAGATACATTGTTGCTATAGCAACTTTGGTTTCTTCAGAATCAAGCCTTATAGCACGGAAATACTGTTCCATGTCGAACAAGAAATTTTCAAGCTCTTTGGCATCTCTAGCACCTCCGTAGTAACGCTCTGGTGCCCTGAAGTTTTGTGGTGGCGCAGCGCGGGTGTTGTTCCCTCCCGCATCAAGAGTCCTTGTTAACACCATCACCTTAGCCGTGAGTTCCGCCACAACTTCATGTATGTGTCGTATAGAATCTTTGGTGTCCTCTGTCAGTTGATCCATCATAGATTCAACTTTCTCTATCCGAGATTCAGCTTCTTCTAGCGAGCTCTCTACCCTAAGTAGCCCTCGCTGGCCTTGGTAGAGTTCCTCCACGCTCGCTTCAAGAACATCAAGGCGGGTCTCTGTCGCTATAATTCTCTCCTTGTGACCCTTTTTCCCAGTTGGCACTCCAGATGGCGCCTCCTCCCCTCGTGGAGAATACCCAACTTCACGCTCGTCTTGTTCACTATAGAGCTCCTCATGAGTGACTCCCATAGTTTGCGAGCGAGTTTGCACTTGCAGCCCACCTGCGACTGCTTGGAGCAAGTGTCCGGCTTGCCCCATCTTGCTCGATTCACCACGATGTTTCACCATGGCGAGATTGCGAATCTTCTTCGCTGTTCGTTTGAATTGCTTGCCTGCTCTGATACCACACTGTCACGGGCTTAGCTAAAGTTTGTCTAAGCCGTGCGACACCCTCGCGGCACTCCCGAAGACTTAGCTGAAATTGCCTAAGTCATAGAGCAACCTTGCTCACTATTCCGGACTTAGCTGGGATTGCCTAAGTCATGTAACGCCCAACGCGTTTCCTATCCGCAAAGGGTCAGCCCTCTTACAACCTCTTAAGGTCCCGTAGGACGTACAAAGAAGAAGTTGATTAATTCAGAAGTGAGTGACGGACACGTCCCGACGTCTCGCAAAGCGGAAAGCTGTACAAGCAATTTATCGAACACCTTGAGTGCAGCAAAGAAAAGAGAGAAAAAGAGCGAAATAGGACTTTGGAGGGTTGTCGGAGCGGTCGCAAGTCCACAAACGACGGTTCCCAAGGTATCGGACGCAAGACAAGTTCAATTGCTGATGAATGCCTACGCCCGACATATACCCGGAACCCCATCCAGCCCGGTGCCACTCGGGGGGTTCCATGGTGCTGAAATGGCTGACATTTCGCACCGTTCAGAAAGGTTGCACGGCACATGAAAAGACCCAAAAGGGCTGTTTTGGCTCTGCGATGATCGTTCTGCAGCCTTCTACACTACTTTCGCTCACATTTCTTAGGTAAAACACGTAAACTCAAGGCAAAACAAGCTGCTAAACATATGTACAAGCAAGAAAAAAGTGACGAACGGTTCAAGGAGCAAAGGCATTATGGTTGAGCGACGACCGTTCGTGACAATCTGGGGTTCTATCAGGGTGAACAAAGCTACAACCTATCAGTATTATGCCACCCCTGCCTCCTATTTATAGAAAGCGACCTAAAAATCCTAATGGATCCTACCTTTGTGAGTATTGGATCTCTATCCAACTACCCACTAATCTTGGATTATTGGATCTCTATCTAATAATCTCAATTGACCTCTAAACTAGGCCTTATGTAAGGAGCCCATCAATGTTGGGTCTTATCTAATACAAATAATGGCTAATTGGATAACTCATATCCAATCCTCTACTCGTTAAAATATCTATCATATGTGTGTGACCCTCTAAGCCCAATACCGAGCTGGTCGTGAGTCTTACTTGTCAGAGCTCCTTCTGAGTTAGTGAATTGTTATCCCATAACAATTCACTCAACTTATCAACTATGATGATACTAAGCCATTACGCCATAGTTCCTAAACGGTGTAAGAGATCTTATCAATTGGACCTATCTGTCCTTAGTTATTATATATCTATAGTCCCTTATCCATATAATATCCCAGAGACCGTATATTGGGCATGGTATTATCATGCCTTATATGAAATCCATTTGAGACTTACTCTAATCGGATTCTCTTAGATAACTCATTCTCTCTCAGTACGAATGACCTTGGTCAAAGATTTGTCCGAGCAATAACACATGAGATATTCCTTTTGTAATACTAAGAGTGGATAATTCTTTATTGATACTCGATTACCTTCATAAGGTTGGCTACTAATCCTGATAACCAGTTGTACTAGATTTGAAACTTTCTAGACCTATAAGTCCAGTGTCAAAGAAAGGAGTACTCAAACAAGGGATTCTTGGTATCTCGAGTCTAAGGATCAGATACACAACTGGGACTATAGAATTACTGTCTGACAATGTATATCATTAATCATCTAGCATTTTATAAGAAGATCAATTAGTGAATTCATTTTCTAATAAGCACCTGTACTGTACCCTTTGTTCCCCATACGAGTGGCTATGAGACCAGCTGCTTCCATCATATGGACATATATATAGTATACTAATTTGTCCGATTGTCTCGATAACTCTCTCAAGTAACCTATGACCAAAATTATTTAGGATCTGTGTTTAAAGGTAATCGGTCTAATAAGCACCTGTATTGTACCTTTTGTTCCCCATACAAGTAGCTATGAGTCCAACTGCTTCCATCATATGGACATGTATATAGTACACTAATTTGTTTGATTATCTCGATAACTCTCTCAAGTAACCTATAACTAAAATTATTTAAGGTCCGTATTTAAAGGTAATCGGTCTCATTATTATGATCTCATTATGATTTGATTTTCATTGCACAGGACCAAGAATATCATAATATATATATTCATCAAACACTATAATGTGAGAATATACCAATAATAATAATATAAAAAGACTGTGCAGCATGTCACACATATCATCACTCACGTAATTTAGCTTGTAGAGCACCTATAACTAGCAGAGTATGTAGCACACAAATATTGAGTTCGAGTTATGGATTGATGTTAGCAACCAAACTTAATGGTGTTTGATGGTGCTCAAGGCAAGTAGGGCACTTGGTAAATAATGAGACTGTGCAAAGTGGGATAGGTTGCACAACAACTAAAAGAGTTATGCAAAGTTCATAGTGGTGAGGGGAATTCTTAATTTGAAGAATTTGGTACTCATGCAAGGGCTTTGTTAGAACCCCATAAGATTCTAAGCTTGGGTTGACCTCTGTAGGGGATCGACCCTCTTTGGAACTTTATAGGGGTTCCTCCCTCCTTGGTAGTCGGCCATAATAGCAGAAAAGATATATTAATTATTTTAAAAAATATTGGTGGCTACATGCTTTATATAGAGTCTCAAAACCCTAATTTCTAATAGAACTTGTACTCAAAGTAAACTAAGACTCTAACTCCTAATAGAACTCATACTCCAAGTAAACTAAGACTCCAACTCCTAATCAATCTCCTACTCCAAGTGAAACACTCCCATCTCAAACCCTAGCTGCCTCCTCTCAGCCCTAGCCGACTTCTTATTAAGGTGGGAGGCCAAGTGGGTTGATTACAAGCTTGACTTAGTTGACTCTGACCCGAATCAAAATCCGACTCCTAAGCAGACTCCAGTTCAGTCGAATCCTAACCCTATTAGGATTTAGGCTGATTTTTTATAATGGGCTCAAATCTCTTCCTAGTAGACCTAATATCAGGTCAAAACTAGCCAATAAGGCTCAATCTAAGCACTCGACTCAATTGACTAGGACCCGACTCAACAGGGGCCCTAACAAACTTGCCCTCTTTATATTAGCCTTGTCTTCAAGGCTGAGACTCCATGACTTTGGCTCCTAATCTATAACTTCTCATTAGCCTCCCTTATGGCTATTAGGATCCTAGTTGAGTCGGGTCCTAATTGATTGAGTCGAGTCCTTAGATTGGGTCTTGTTAGCTAGCTTAGACCTGACATTAGTTCGGGTAGGAGGAGATTTGAGTCCACTATAATAAATCAGCCCAAATCCTAGTAGGGTTAGGATTTGACTGAACTGGAGTCTAGTTAGGAGTCATAGTTGGATTTGAGTTGGAGTCAACTAAGTCAAGCTTATAGTCATCCTAATTGGCCGCCCACCTTGATGAGAGGAATGTTAGGACCCTGCTACGGTCGGGTCCACTGGTTTATAATTAATTCGAATTGAATCATGTTGATTTGTTCAGTCATAGTCAGTTATAGGTTGGGTGATCCAAATTTAGTCAATTATAAGTTAGTTATTATTTTCAGTTAGGATAGAGTCAGTTATTATTTTCAATTAAAATTTTAATTAATTTCTATCAATTAGTTAAGAGTCCAAGTTTAGTGGGACTCTAAGTCCAAGCCTAGAGGAACTCTTGGTAGAACACTATAAATAATAGTGTAAACTATTTTATTTTAAGCAATCAATAAAGAAGTTGTGTTTTAGCTAATAGGCAAAACCCTAGAAGGGCCGATCCCCTATAGAGATCAAGGAGGTCGATCCCCTCGAAGTGATCAAGGATGCTTGATCTCCTCGAAGTGATCATTTATCCCTCTTCCTATTCGATATAAACCTAAGGGTTTCTATCATTGGTATCAGAGCAGTGTTCCTACCCACTTTCATTGCGGTCGGTCATCATCCACACCATCGCTGCTTCCCTTGCCATCTACACTACCATCACCATCATCATCATCGTTGCCATCTTCCATCCTTTGCTACTACTGCCATATGCAAACCCACATCATCACCTTCCTCCCCACCTATGCACAGCAGCGTTACCACTGCTGCCTTCTGCTCCCCTGTCATTGCCATATCTGCTACCCCATTCTTCCTCTCCTCCTTGCCACTACCGCTACTGTCGTTGCCCTCTTACAACACTGGTCACCCCCTGCTATCACTGCCACTGCCCTCAACCTCTTCATCGTCGAAGATTTCGCTATTGCTACCACCGTCGCTAGCATCCCATTCGCCGTAATTTTCCTATCACTCCCTCTCCAACTTTTCCCCACTGGCTGCCACTATTGTTGCCTCTCCTGCAACCTTCGTCTGTCATTGCCATCACCAATGCCCTCCCTGTCATGCGTTCAAAGGATGTAGCCCATCCACTGTTACTGTCTCCTCCTCTACTGCCATCGACACCACCTCATCCAGCTAAGCCTACTGCCTTTCCTCGCTGACCATTATTGTCCCTCCTTGGCCGTTGCTCCACCTGCTTGCCGTTGTTGCCCTCTTCCTTCCCCTACTCTCCGTGGCAATTTTCCAACCACCATCAGCACTAGCCACAATCGCTGCCCTCCTCCTTCTCTCCTTTATTGCAGTCCTCCCCTACTGCTGTTGCCCAGTTGTGCTGCCACCTCCTCAACAGTTGTTGCAGCCCCCATATCGTCGCCAGCCACTTACTCCTCGACTGTTGCTTCTCCTCTGCTTCCTCACCCTGCTTCCTTCATTGCTGACCATCGGAGACACCACTATTGCTCTTCTTCACTATCGCTGTCACCGATGCATATCCCCCATTGATCTACTATAGCAATCAACATTGCCTTTAGCAGATTGCAACAGTGATCTACTTGCTACCTGCACCCCATTGCCCACAGCCTCGACAGTAGTGATCCCTCGCTACCGCAAGCACTCACTTCCTTGTAGCCACATCGAATGGGACATTGCTGATGTCATTGACCTAACACCGGAACAAGAATTGAAGATTACAGATCTATACTCTTACACAATGACAATCAATAACTCAATGAAAGTAAGATTTAAAGCCTTTGAAGCACCTAAAGATTACAAATCTACACTCTTACACAATGACGATCAATAACTCAATGGAAGCAAGATTTGAAGCCTTCGAAGTGGGAATGGAAGAAGGATTGCAAGAACTCTTCAGTGAATTCAGAAGAAGTCTATTAGATAGCCCTAATAAATCTCAACGTAGTTCCAATCTCAAGGGGAGCCGATATAAAAAATATGAGCATGAGCAAGACACTGGATACCCATGCATGAAGTTTCCTAGATGGGAAGATGGAAACCCTATCAGTTAGATCTCACGCACTGAAAAGTTTTTTCATTTCAACAGAACCCCGGAAGAATCCATGGTGGAGATAGCTTCCACTCAACTCGAAGGTGACGGGATCCAATGGTATGATTTATACAAGATATATCATAGAGTCCCATCATGGGGATAGTTTAAGAGAGAGCTCCTCATTTGCTTTGGACTATCGGAGTATGAGAAGCTCACCAAAATCTACCAAACTTCCACCATGCAAGAATATCAGAGCAAATTTGAATGAGTATCAAATCAAGACAGAGATTGGTCCAAAAAGTAATTGGTAAGAATATTTATCTACACTCTTACACAATGACAATCAATAACTCAATGGAAGCAAGATTTGAAGCCTTCAAAGCGTGAATAGAAGAAGGATTACAAGAACTCTTCAGTGAATTCAGAAGAAATCTATTAGATAGCCCCAATAAATCTCAACGTGGTTCCAATCCCAAGGGGAGCCGATATAAAAAATATGAGCATGAGCAAGACACAGGGTACCCATGCATGGAGTTTCTTAAATGGGAAGATGGAAACCCTATCGATTAGATCTCACGTATTGAAAGGTTTTTTCCTTTCAACAGAACCCCGAAAGAATCCATGGTGGAGATAGCTTCTACTCACCTAGAAGGTGATGTCATCCAATGGTATGATTTGTACAAGATATATCATAGAGTCCCACCATGGGGATAGTTTAAGAGAGAGCTCCTTATTTGCTTTGGACTATCAGAGAATGAGAAGCTCACCAAAATCTGCCAAACTTCCACCGTGAAAGAATATTAGAGCAAATTTGAATGAGTATCAAATCAAGACAGAGATTGGTCCAAAAAGTAATTGGTAAGAATATTTATCAAGGGACTTAATCTGGAGATTAGGTGCTAAGTTAAAGCTCACCACCCACATACCATAATGGCTGCCATATCATTTGCTCACGTGCATGAAAAAATAATTAATATGGACATTTGCCGAAATTAAAGCTTCGATAGATATGTCATCAGCAAGCCGCCTACCCCAAGTTGAGACCCTATTTAATTGATCAAAAGGTTATAATATGTGGTGAATATTCTAGACTGAAGTACTCTCAAAGTTTAATGCTGCTCAACCTTGAGGACAAGGTTGATTTGAGGAGGATGGGTCTGTTAGGACCCTACCAGGGTCGGGTCTAACGATTCATAATTAATTCGAGTTGAGTCATATTGGTCTGTTTAGTCAAAGTCAGTTATAGGTTGGGTGAGCCCAATCGAGTAGTTATGAGTTGGTTGTTATCTTCAGTTAGGATAAAGTCGATTATTATTTTCAGTTAGAAGTTTATTTAATTTCTATTAATTAGTTAAGAGTCCAAGTTTAGTGAGACTCTAAGTCCAAGCCTAGAGGGACTCTTGGTAGAACACTATAAATAATGGTATACTCTTTTATTTTAAGCAATCAATGAAGAAGTTGTGTTTTAGCCAATAGGCAAAATCCTAGGAGGGCCGATCCCATATGAAGATCAAGGAGGCCGATCTCCTCGAAGTGATCAAGGCGGCTTAATTCTCTCGAAATAATCATTCTCTTTAATATAAACCTAAGGGTTCATACTAAGGAAGTAGGCTAACGTTGATGAACTTAGTTCCTTCTAGAATTAAGACTTTTCTAGTAGAGTTTCATTTAAAGTAGGAGTTGGAGTTATAGTTTTATTTCTAATAGGACTTTTATTAGGAGTCCTCATGTTAGAACCCATGCGGATTCTAAGCTTGGGTTATCTCTATAGGGGATCGACCTCCTTGGAACTCTATAGGGGTTTCTCCCTCCTTGGCACTCAAGCCATTGGCTATAGAAAGATTGATCTATTCATGATAAAAAGTGGATGATTATAAGGCTATTTATAGGCCTTCAATCCCAAATTCCTAAGAGGACTCCTACTTCAAGATTCCTACCTTTAAGCAACTCCTAATGCACCTCTAATTCTAACTTCCAACCGGCCTAACTAGGGGTGGCTGGTTGCTTATTATTTTCCTAACCCTTTCCTAACTTTATCCCCTTCTTAACCAACCCCTCTTTAACTAGGATAACGGGTGGTTAATTAAGGTAACTTGCATCTTACTCTCCCATCAAATATCTTCCTTAACTAATCCTAACCTAGCCGGCCTCCTACTTTTCTTAATAGGGGTTGGCTAGATAAGATTTACATAAATGTCCCTTAGATTTTACATAATTGTCTTCTTCCATGAAACTAAATTAGGACTCCCCTAGCTAGAGTCCTAACAGACTCGTCCTCTTCAAATCAGCCTTGTCCTCAAGGTTGAGGCTCCATAAACTTTAGGTCTCGATCTGTAATTCTCCTTGAAGCTTCCTTGTGGTATCTACGATAGGCACACGTGATCCGATGGTCCAGTATTATCTTGTATCTCTCTATCAGGGGTAGTAGTATTTGGATGATGGTGCATCATGATCCTACGATCCCATGCAATCATCAGCTGAACTTGAACCTTCTCATCAGTTGGGATGTCAAGTGGATAGATCTAGGTTGAGTCATCATTTCTAAACTTTCATTTGTGGTGAGATACTTGGAGGATCAATTGTATTTTTAAATTAATGTACTGATCTGATCTATAAGTCATGACTCCATTATGATCCCCAATTTTGCAAGGGCCAAAGTAGCAGGAGGACCAATTCCTTGAGGCTCGAATTTTCTGTTGGTACGGTTGGAGATAAAGGAAACCTTGATCTTCAACAGCAAACTTTCTTCTGCTCTAGTATTTGTTGGGAGACTATTTCTTTCTTGCATGGGCTACAACTTAGTTATTATTAAATAGTAATTGAGCCTTCTTTTGGAATAATTACTATCCTTTGATAAGGTTCCTAGTGGTGTGAGTCCATTTTGAGTCCGAGGAGGGTAGGAGCTGTAATTTTACCGAGCATGTTTTCATCTCTCCATTGTACTGCTAAACTATATCATGCCAAACTTCAAATTTAGTAGTAATTAGTATCCTTTTATATATCAAAAGCATCATGTGAAATATAGGGAGAGCCTTAGTGTAGATTAGGTGTCGGCCAGCTTGCAAGAGGGTGGTGCCGATCTCAACTCCTATTTTGTTTGCTCCAATTTCAAACACCTTATATTGATTTGATAATGCTAAGACTGATATAGATGGCATTATGGCTGTGAAGGCCCCGTAGATGGTGGACATGTGGATGCTTTCCTCCTATTCCTTTAGAATTTTTATCTCCATCCAATTATAGATTCCATGCTGGTACTGTTGCTGGAGGGATTTGATCTTCTTATGATCGTCAATAGAGAAGACTTTGAACAACATAGTTCGCTCCTAGGAGAGGTAGTGGAAGTAGCTCGAGATCTGGGAGTGCTGCATCAAAAGCCATAGCTGGTTCAGCTAGATATGACACTTCAGGTAGAGCTTATCCGTGCAGACAAAGAGACAAAGCTTTTGGAGATAAAGTGTCATTGCAAGGGAAGGTCATGGCCGAATGATCTGTGTCTCCTGCGTCTCCTAGATAATCCTTTTAGCTTCGGCCCTCTAAGAATGTGGACAACAATAGAGCTAAATATATGTTGGTGGTTTCTCTTGTAAGATCATCAGACGAAGGTCGTGCAGTCTAGTAGGATGAAATCGGCTCAGTTCGGTGGAGGTAGCAAACTTCTCTAAGCGTTGTGTCTTTTCTTCACTCCCACGTTTCCTGTTAAGGTCACCTACTTTACTTTGCTATTCATAAGGTCATTGGGGCTCTTGGTCTTGATGAGGATGGTGATCGACTACTGCTTAAGAGATTCTTCATCTTTCATTGCTTGTGGGTTTATTTGGCCGGCCAGAGTGTGAGTCATGCAATCGGCTGACTATGGGTCCTCCTTCATGTTATCCTCCTTAGGTTCAAGGTCATCTTCTTTAGATTCTTCTATAGGTTCTATCATGGAAAGCTTCCCTCTTTTGCAGTGATGGTTGCAACTCCAAAGTTCATTGCAATGCCAACAAAGGCCCTTCATGAATCTATTGCGAAATTCTTCTCTCGTCAATTTCTTTAGCAGCGAAGCATAACTGGGAGTAGGGGGTGCTGAAGGTTTATATGTTGCTGGTCTAGGAGTAGTTTTCATCCTTCAAGCATCTTAGTTCAGTCGTTCCTCTTGGATTCGGGCGAAAGAGATTGTAGCCTTCACGATGGGGGGCTGTCGTGCTTTAACCTCTCCTTTAATTTCTATCTTGAGTCCTTCAATGAACATCTCTAATAATTATCTGTCAGACCATTCATGAGCAAAGTAAGATAATTCCTTAAACCTGGTTTAGTATTCTTGCATCATGGAGGTTTATCGGATCTTGGCAAGTTGTTCATTCATATTCTTGTTCTTGGTCGGCTCAAAGTGGTTCAGTAGTGCATACTTGAATTGTATCCATGTTAGAGTCCTATAGTTGTATTCAAGCCAATTGTAGCATCATATAACATCTCCTTCAAGGTGGATGACAACGGTGTCCACCATGGAATTCTCCGGTGTTTTATCATGGGCTTAGCTAATGTTTACCTAAGCCGTGCGGCACCCTCGCGGCACTCCCGAAGACTTAGCTGAAATTGCCTAAGTCGTAGAGCAACCTTGCTCACTATTCCGGACTTAGCTGGGATTGCCTAAGTCATGAAACGCATGTGAGTTTTCTGCGCAAAGGGTCAGCCCTCTTACAGCGTCTTAAGGTCCCGTGGGACCTACAAAGAAGAATTCGATTAATTGAGCGGCGGCGGACACGTCCCGGCGTCTCGTAAGCGGAAAGCTGTACAAGCAATTTATAGAACACCTTGAGTGCAGCAAAGAAAAGAGAGAAAGAGAGCGAAATAGGACTTTAGAGGGTTGTAGGAGCGGTCAAGTCCATAAGCAAGGTATCGACGTAAGACAAGTTCAATTGTTGATGAATGCCTCACGACATATACCCGAACCCCATCCAGCCGGTGCCACCGGGGTTCCAAGGTGCTGAAATGGCTGACATTTCGCACCGCCAGAAAGGTTGCCGTGGCGCATGAAAAAGTCCCAAAAGCAGTTTTGGCTCCAGCGATGGCGATCGCTCGCAGCCTTCTACACTACTTTCGCTCACATTTCTTAGGTAAAAGCACGTAAACTCAAGGCAAAACAAGCTGCCAAACATATGTACAAGCAAGAAAAAGTGACGAACGGTTCAAGGAGCAAAGGCATTACGGTTGAGCGACGACCGTTCGTGACATTCTCCCCACTTAAGCGCGCCCTCATCGACGCTTGTTGGTAGGCTTTGATGCGAGCTTCTTCATGTCGTAGGGCGTCTTCTGGCTCCCAACTGGCTTCTGTTTGAGGAAGCTTTTGCCACTTCACCAAGTACTCTATTTGCTGCGCTCCATTGGGTAGCTTTATTCTACGATCCGCTAGAATAGTTTCAACTCGCTTCTCGTAAGAGGCTCTGGTGGGGGGTAGTCGAGTTGGAACATTTCGGGAATCATCTCGCGGATCTGAGTGGTAGGCTTTCAAGTTGCTCGCATGGAAGACATTGTGAATTCTGAACCATGCTGGCAGTTGCAACTTGTATGAGACATTGCCTACTCTGCTGATGATTGGGAAAGGCCCTTCATACTTGCGTACCAATCCTTTGTGCACTTTGTGTCTAAAGAATTGGAGTGATGCTGGTTGGAGCTTCACCAACACCATGTCACCAACTTTAAATTCTTGTGGTCGCCTTCCCAAGTCTGCCCACTTCTTCATCTTTTTGGCCGCCTTCTCCAAGTAAGCCCACGCAATATCTGCATTACGATGCCATTCCCTTGCGAAGTGGTAGGCTGATGGGCTACTCCCTGTATAACCAATAACCAGGGTATGAGGAGTTGATGGCTGTTGTCCCGTAATAATCTCAAATGGGCTCTTGTTGGATGTAGAGCTCCGCTGCAAGTTATAGGAGAACTGGGCTATGTCCAACAGCTTCACCCAATCTCGTTGGTTAGCACTCACGTAGTGCCGAAGATATTGCTCCAAGAGCGAGTTAATTCTCTCTGTTTGGCCATCCGTTTGAAGGTGGAGGCTTGTGGAGAAGTATAATTTAGACCCCAACAACTTGAACAACTCAGTCCAGAATCGTCCCAAGAATCGAGAATCCCGATCACTAATGATGTTGTGTGGGACTCCCCAATACTTAACCACATTCTTCATCATCAACTTAGCCGCCTCATCCGCTGAGCAATATAGGGGTGCAGCAATGAATGTTGCATACTTCAAAAATCGGTCAACTACCACGAGTATCGATCCAAGTCCCCCTACTGCGGGCAAGCTTGATATGAAGTCCAAAGAAATGCTCTCCCGTGGCCTTTCTGGTATGGGCAGCGGTTCCAAAAGTCCCACTGGCTTCTGATGCTCTATCTTGTCCTGTTGACAAGTAAGGCATGTTCGAACATATTCCTCCACATCTGTCCCCATCTTCGGCCAATAGAAGGCCCTCTCCACGAGAGCCATTGTTCGGTGGATACCCGGATGTCCAGCCCAAAGGGAATCGTGACACTCTTTCAAGAGTTCACGCCTCAAGTTATCCGCTCATGGGACATAAACTCTGTTCCCCTTGGTGTAGATGAGTCCCTCCTGGACCCAAAATCGTCGTGCCTTGCCCTCTTTAATGAGTTGAATCAGAGTCATTGCTTGAGGATCTCGGTACAGTCTATCCCTGATCCTGGAAAGAAAGTTGGAGCGTAATTGACTTGCTTGGCCTCCGCCCTGCAACTATATGGCATTCACTAGCTCCACTTTCCGACTCAATGCATCGGCCATGACATTTGCTTTTCCGAGTTTGTACTCCATCACCATGTCGAACTTAGCCAAGAAATCCTGCCATCGTGCTTGCTTTGGGGAGAGTTTCTTTTGAGTTTGAAAGTAACTCAATGCGACATTGTCTGTCCTTAGCACAAATGGTGCTCCTAGAAGGTAGTATCGCCACACTCGTAGACAGTGGACCACCGCTGTCATCTCCTACTCATGTACAGGATATCACCGCTCGGTCTCGTTGAGCTTGCGACTCTCGTAGGCCACTGGATGACCCTCCTGCATAAGAACTCCTCCAATAGCAAAGTCAAAAGCATCGGTATGGACTTCAAAAGACTTTCCATAGTCCGGCAATCTGAGTACAGGTTCTTCTAACACAGCAGTCTTCAGGTCCGACCATGTCACCCAAGGAAGGATCTCAACTCTGGCACTTTCTTTGGTGTTCGCCAGTCCACCACAGCTTGCACCTTAGCCTTGTCCATTCGAATGGACCCATTCCCAATTCGATGCCCCAAGAATAAAATCTCTGTTTGGGCGAAGTAGCACTTTTCCCTCTTCACGAATAAGGTGTTCTCCCTGAGAACTTTGAAAATTGTTCGGAGGTGTCTAACATGCTCCTCAAGTGTTTGGCTATAGACGATGATGTCGTCTAAGTAGACGACCATAAACTTATCTAGATATTCTCTGAACAGCTGATTCATGAGAGTGCAAAATGTGGCCGGAGCATTGATTAAGCCGAAAGACATCACCAAGAACTCGAATGCTCCATACCTGGTCACACAGGTAGTCTTCGCCTCATCACCTTCTGCGATGCGCACCTGCCAATACCCTGATCGAAGGTCAAGTTTGGAGAAGTACTTTGCCTTGCCCAATTGATCGAACAAGTCCGCGATGAGTGGGATAGGGTACTTGTTCTTCACCGTCATCTTGTTGAGGGCTCGATAATCAATGCATAATCAGAGGCTCCCATCTTGTTTCTTCTGAAAGAGGACTGGAGCTCCGAAAGGTGCTTTGGAACTGCGGATGAGACCACCGCTTAGCAGTTCATCTAACTTCTTCCTCAGTTCTGCCAACTCTAGAGGGGCCATGCAGTATGGTGGTCTCGCTGGAGGCTTAACTCCCGGCTCTAGCTCAATCTGATGATCCACGCGTCTACATGGTGGTAGAGTTCTCGGCAACTCTGTTGGCATCACATCTGAGAACTCCTTTAGGATGTTCGCCACAATAGCAGGTTCCTGAATGGCCTCCCCGTCAAGTGTCTCTAGCTTCATAGCAGCTGAAAAGGTTAATTCACCTTTTCGCACCCCTTTCTTCAATTATAAAGCTGATATTTGTTGTAGGTCCTTGGTTCCTACTCGAGAAACTGGAACCATGCAGGGATCATCGCCTCCCATTAGACACAAGAAGTTCAGGAACGATATTGGCACCAACTTTGCTGCGTGCATAAACTCCATTCCAAGAATCACTTGGAAGTCGTCCAATGGCACCGCCATCAAGTCTGTGCTCCCGTTCCATGTCCCGATCTTGATGGGGACCCCCTTTGCTTGTCCGGAGATCCGCTTGACCTCCGGGTTCACCGCCTTCATACGACTTGGGCTCTTCTCTAAGATTAGTCCCAGTCGCTTAACTTCGCGATCGACAATAAAATTGTGGGTCGCGCCCGTGTCCACCATTGCACGGGTTGTTCGGCCATTGAGCTTGATGTCCACATATATCAACTCGCTGCTCCCTGCGTTCGGTAGCTTCACCTTTGTATTCTCCCCTAGTTGACCCCGCAATGCATTCAACAAACGCATTGCTCCCATCCTGGGTCCTTGCGACGCCTCACTGTTGCTACTGGAGTCAAAACTATTCGAACTAAGGGTGATTGCTTTGCCCTTGTCTGACTTACGGGGTAGAATCGATACCGTCAAAGCATTGAGTGCCTGTTTTTGTGGGCACTCCCTCACCATGTGCGGTCCTCCACACCAGAAGCATCCAGTAGGCTTTGGGACTCTACCTCTTGAGCCCGGTCCCTTGTGAAAATTCTTCTTCTTTTGCTCGCCCCCAGACTCCTTCGCTCGAGAGTATTTAGATGGGCGATTTCCCGAAGATTGTTTCTTCTTTCTCAAATCCTCCGAAGAAACAAAGTCAGTTAGCCTTTCCGTGGCTGCAATTGCCCCGACTACATCAGTGACATTCCTTCGATGTAGTTCTTGTTGTGCCCATGGCTTCAAGCCATCGAGGAAGCTGAATAGTTTGTCTTTCTCAGACATGTCCCGTATATCCAGCATCAGTGCTGAAAATTGTTTCACATAGTCTCGGATTATTGTACTTTGGCGGAGTTGTCTCAGTTTCCTTCTTGCGACAAACTCTGTGTTCTCTGGTAAGAATTGAGTTCTCAACTCTCGCTTCAAGTCTCCCCATGTATCCACTTGACATCGGCCTTATTGGATCTCTTCCCAACGGGTTTGCCACCAAAGTTTTGCATCCCCATTCAGATACATTGTTGCTATAGCAACTTTGGTTTCTTCAGAATCAAGCCTTGTAGCACGGAAATACTGTTCCATGTCGAACAAGAAATTTTCAAGCTCTTTGGCATCTCTAGCACCTCCGTAGCACTGCGACTCTGGTGCCCTGAAGTTTTGTGGTGGCGCAACGCGGGTGTTGTTCCCTCCCGCATCAAGAGTCCTTGTTAACACCATTACCTTAGCCGTGAGTTCCGCCACAACTTCATGTAGGTGTCGTACGGAATCTTTGGTGTCCTCTGTCAGTTGATCCATCATAGATTCAACTTTCTCGATCCGAGATTCAGCTTCTGCTAGTGAGCTCTCTACCCTAAGTAGCCCTCGCTGGCCTTGGTAGAGTTCCTCCATGCTCGCTTCAAGAACATCAAGGCGGGTCTCCGCTAATTCTCTCCTTGTGACTCTTTTTCCGGTTGGCGCTCGGATGGCGCCTCCTCCTCGTGGAGAATACCCAACTTCACGCTCGTCTTGTTCACAGAGCTCCTCATGAGTGACTCCCATAGTTTGCGGCGAGTTTGCACTTGCACCCACTGCGCTTGGAGCAAGTGTCCGGCTTGCCCTATCTTGCTCGATTCACCACGATGTTTCACCATGGCGAGATTGCGAATCTTCTTTGCTGTTCGTATGAATTGCTTGCCTGCTCTGATACCACACTGTCATGGGCTTAGCTAAAGTTTGCCTAAGCCGTGCGGCACCCTCGCGGCACTCCCGAAGACTTAGCTGAAATTGCCTAAGTCGTAGAGCAACCTTGCTCACTATTCTGGACTTAGCTGGGATTGCCTAAGTCGTAGAGCAACCTTGCTCACTATTCCGGACTTAGCTGGGATTGCCTAAGTCATGAAACGCCCAACGCGTTTTCTGTCCACAAAGGGTCAGCCCTCTTACAACCTCTTAAGGTCCCGTAGGACGTACAAAGAAGAAGTTGATTAATTCAAAAGTGAGCGACGGACACGTCCCGACGTCTCGCAAAGCGGAAAGCTGTACAAACAATTTATCGAACACCTTGAGTGTAGCAAAGAAAAGAGAGAAAGAGAGCGAAATAGGACTTTGGAGAGTTGTAGGAATGGTCGCAAGTCCACAAACGACGGTTCCCAAGGTATCGGATGCAAGACAAGTTCAATTGCTGATGAATGCCTACGCCCGACATATACCCGGAACCCCATCCAGCCCGGTGCCACTCGGGGGGTTCCAAGGTGCTGAAATGGCTGACATTTCGCACCACTCAGAAAGGTTGTCGCGGCACATGAAAAAGACCCAAAAACAGGGCTGTTTTGGCTCTGCGCAGTGAGCGATCGTTCTGCAGCCTTCTACACTACTTTCGCTCACATTTCTTAGGTAAAAACACGTAAACTCAAGGCAAAACAAGCTGCCAAACATATGTACAAGCAAGAAAAAGTGATGAACGGTTCAAGGAGCAAAGACATTACGGTTGAGCGACGACCGTTCGTGACAGTTTGGTGAGAACGGAAGTAACATTCAGTGCACGAAATCCATCCTGTCGGGTCTCCTTCTTCCTATCGAGTGAAGTCCTCCCTCATGTGTGGCTGCCTCATATTAGTGGCTTGTTCTTTGTTTTTGAGAGTCCTTTCTGAACTTGCACTTTGTTATAATTTTGTTGGGCTCAGAGATCGGCCTAATCCAAATTCGATGAATTAGGCGCGCAATCTGTCCTCCACGCGTGATTGAAACACCTCCAAGTTGGCATTGATTGAATCTTGAGATGCCATTCTACATGCCTCCAGATCTGAGATGTTAATATCCTTCTCCTGTTGTTGGGTCAGTGATATGAAAAGGTTGGGTGGATTGATGGCCAAAAGAGTGATAGGACTCCAGCAGGGTTGAGTCCTAATCTCCCTAAAATTAGTCAATAAAACCCTGCTAGATTGTAATAAAGCCACTCCTATCTTATAAAGGAGTATGGATAGGGTTTAGATTAGCCCTTAGGTCTTAATGACCATCGCTCTCCTAGATTCCCCCTGCTTAGGTCGGCTATAGAGCTAACCAAGTCGTTCCCTATTCCTATTAAGGTAGGTTGGCTATAGAAGGGGCAAAGGGATAATTTTACTTAGGCAAGCACCCCCTTAGCCTAGGGTTTTGATCCCTATATAATGATGTAGCCGCCCCCTCTCTTGAATCAAGCAATTATCAATTTTTATTTCAGCCTTGTGCTAAATCTAGGAGGGAGGAACCCCTACAACGTTCCAAGGGTTGATCCCCCTTAAGGATCAAAATCTATAAAGCTCCTTCTGGGGTTCTATCAAAGAGGGGGTGGATCAAGGATAGATGACTGTGGTTTGGGCCTGAAAAGTAACTTATTTTGGTTGCTACTGGGGCTATGATTTAGGGCTGTTGTAGGGGTCATATAGGGGGTGTAACGACTGAGGTTTAAGGTTAAAGAAATGGATTAGGGTTGCTATTGATGATAGCAACAGATTTGGTAGGAACTGGGTGTGAATGCAACAAGTAGTACCAAAGGTAGTGCAACAACATTTTTTGATAAAGAGGGTGTTGTTGATGCTGCTGTTTTGGACTATTGCAGAGGATGTAAGGGGGGTTCAGTGATAGAGGTTTAAGGTTAGAAGGGTAGCTTAGGGTTACTATTAATGGCAGGAACCAGTTTGGTAAGGATTGGTGGCCAAAAGGGTGACAGATCAAGGTTGCCATTTAGGGTTGATAGCTTACGGTTTAGGTTACTATTGGTGCTACAGTTTGAGGGTGCTGTGGAGGCTGCAAAGGATTTTTATAGTAGTGGTTTGAGGTTGGGAAGAAAGGTTTAGGGTTGCTATTGGGGCAGCAACTAGTTTGGCAAGGTTCGATGGCCATGGAAGATAAGGATCAGTGGAAGGTTCGGTGGCTGTGGAAGACTGTTGTTTGGGCTGTGGTTTGGGTTAGTTATAGAAATCGAAAAAAGGCTATGATACTTGTGTCTTAAGGCTATAAGGGTGCCCTAACGATGACATGGGTGGCAGCAATAATTTCAGCAAGGATTAGATATGGGAGTAGCAAAAAACTCTGAAAGGTAGTGCTGCAGAATTATGCGTTAATAGGCTGCGATAGTCACTGTTTTGGGCTACGGTTTTGGGTGCTATTAAGGTAAGGAAAATATGTTATGAGGGTTACGTCTTAAGGCTAAAGGAATGCCCTAAAGACATCTTGAGTGGTGGCAGCAAGTTAGTTGGGTTTCGGTGGGTTAAGAAGAAGAAGAAAGGCAAAGATGCAGCAGCAGAGTTTTCATCAAAAAAATTCTAGCAGTGAAGACATAATTTTTTCTATAAATTCTCAATGAAAATTTGAGTAAAACTCAAAGGGAATCTACTGGTAAGGAAGAGGTAATATCGTCAAAAATTTCATGGAAGGAAATGATAGCAAGAGGTTTGACAAAATCATTACGAGAAGGTGTTGCTGTAGAATTTTTTCGGCGAAAGATTTCATTAGTATAGTGGAAAGGTACTGTAGCAGATTTTTACGTCTAAACTATAGCAATTTGGATGTAAAATATGAGCAGGTTATCTTGATGATTTTTTAATGAAACCAAAGGGAGATATAAGGATAGGAAGTTATAAAGCCATGGCAGAAATTTTGTAGAAATTTGATTAGTAAAAACGCAACAGCAAATCAAATAGTAAGGGATGTGCGGTTGGAATTCTACGGTATAACTTACATCATTAAGATGAAAACTTTGTGATGAAAAGTTTACGCAGCAATATGGGAATATTTTTTTTGGGTTTTTGGATTATGGATAACTAAATTACAACAGGAGTAAGGTAGAAAACCAGAACCTGTTGCAATTCACGGCGAGATCAAAGGATGATCTGTGATAGTGGAGATGATGGTGGAGTTTGGTGACGATCTTCTAGCAATTGTGGGAATTGCTTTGGACGGCTCTGGGGGGTTGATGGATGACTGTGCAAGGGCAGCGAGACGTGAAAAACACTGCTCTGATACCAAGTGTTAGAACCTTTACAAATTCTAAGCTTGGGGTGATCTCTATAGGGGATCTGCCTCCTTGAAACTTTATAGGGGTTCCTCCCTCCTTGGTACTCAAGCCATTGGCTTAAGAAAGATTGATCTATTCATGATAAAAAGTGGATGATTACAAGGCTATTTATAAGCCTTCAATCCCTAATTCTTAAGAGGACTCCTCTTCAAGACTCTTACCATTAAGCAACTCCTAATGCACATCTAATTCTAACTTCCAACCGGCCTAACTAGGGGTAGCCAGTTGCTTATTATTTTCCTAACCTGATAGGACTCTAGTAGGGTTGAGTCCTAATCTCCCTAAATAGTCAATAAAATCTTGCTAGATTGTAATAAAGTTACTCATATCTTATAAAGGAGTATGGTTAGGGTTTAGATTAGCCCTTAGGGCTTAGTAGCCGTCACACCCCTTACTGGGTTGGTCGGCTAGGGTTTCCCCCTGCTTAGGTCGGCTATAGAGCCACTTAGCCACCCCCTATTCCTATTAAGGCATGTCAGCTATAGGAGGGGCAAAGGGATAAATTTACTTACGCAAGCACCCCCTTAGGCTCGGGTTTTGATCTCTATTTAAAGATGTAGCCACCGCTGCCTCTTGAATCAGACAATTATCAATTTTATTCCAACCTTGTGCCGAGTCTAGGAGAGAGGAACCCCTACAACGTTCCAAGGGTTGATCCCCCTCAAGGAGCAAAATCTATAAAGCTCTTTTTGGGGTTCTATCATCTGGTATTAGAGCAGCGATCTTGCTGCCCCTGTAGCCATCATCTACGCCTCCACCTTTCCAAGCAATTCCTATAACTGCTTTTGACGTTGCCTCCATTGTCGCCCACCAAGCCACAGATCCATTAATTTGCTACCTTCCTCTGTGTCAACATCAAAGATCTAGTAAAAACTCTAAAGCCCACGCCTCTTGCTACTACTATTCCTCTATCTTATACATAGGAGAAGTTTTTCTAAAATTTTCTTGCTGCAAAACTGTACCATCACAAACGTTATCATCGTTGTGAAGGTGAAATGCTGTAGAAATTTTCAACTAAATATTGCTTCTTGGAACTGAACTTTTAATCATCCTTTTTGGCTAGAACTTTTGTACAATTTTGTGGATCATCTTAGCTTTCATCTAAGACCAATGTCATAAAATAACTCCTTCTGGATCTGGACTTGTAGTACTGCGATTCTTTATTGCACAGTGCTAAAATTTTATGATGGAGAATCCGCCTTCCGCTTATTGACCTCTTAAAACCAAACTTTTGTTCATCCTTTTTGGTTATAATTTTTATACAATTCCAAAGATCAACTTGGATTTCATCTAGATTGATTTCTCAAAAATACTCCTTCTAGAAATAGTTTTCTTGTGCAATCTTTCACCAGTACACAGTTCTGGAATTTTTACGATGAAGGATCTACCTTTTATCTTTTGCCCTATTTCCCTACTGTTATGGGGCCAAAATTTCACAAAACTTTTTACTGGTATTCCCAACATCTAATCAAGGGTTTCTATATAATTTTCTTAAATTTTCCTTTATAAAATTATGTTGAGCAGTTATCATTTCTCTGACATAAAATCTGTTCGGTAGGACTGCATATCATCACACTTTTTTTCATCGAATTATATCGTACTCTTTTTGTAGAATTTTAGACTCTCTTTTCCTCATCACCAAACCCTACCATCCTTACCAAAAACCTTTTAAAACCCTCCCCTAAACTGAAACCAAATAGCCACCCAAATAAGTCCTAACCGCAGCCTACTTCCTTATCGATCCACTTATCTTTTCGGCCAACTTTCTTTACCGATACACCTACCTTTGCTACCATCTATCCAAATCTAAAATCTATTTTCCTAACCTTCATCTGCTACTATCATAGCCCTAAAACCACACTAATTTGCAACCTAAACTCCACAAAATAGCAGCCCAAAATCACACCCAAGACAGCCATAAATCACACCTAAAAACCGAAGCCTTCGGTTCACCAAACTTTCAGCTGCCCAATCTCCCTTATACCTTTAATCGTCATGCATCTTTTGCTGCCCAACGCTGCCAATAGCGACCACTTGCTACTATCCTCCTTGATCACAGCTAGTAGTGATCCTTATGGCAAAAAGCTATCAGCAGTGATCTTTCGCTGTAATTTGTTTACATCTCAACCTACAACAATTATTTGCTGCCAACTATCTTAACCGTGGCCAGCAATAAATTAAACACAGTAGTAGCCATCTCTCACTCCATACTACTACTGCCCTCCTCTGCAACAGTTGTGTACATCGCTACCCCGTCTTCCTCCTATTGCAGTTGCACCCTTGTTGCAACCGATGCCACTTGCAGCCACGAAGTTACAGCGCAGTCGCAACCGACGTTGCTGCTGCCCTCTTCTTCCTCCATTGTCACTGCTATCCTTGGATGCCATCCTCCACTTAGAGGCTTCACCCTCGCAGTCCCGACATTGCCTTCAACCTGAAAATTGTAGCTACACTTTTCAATCGGTTTGTTTACAGGTTGGAGATCCCTATATCATGATATCGCTGGGCTTATTTAAAGCCAAATCAGAGGATTTCGAGACACGTATGGATGCTAAATTATGCGCTCTCTTCAAGGAGTATAGATTAGGCTAATCACCAAGCCCAAGAAGATCATAACATGGAGCAAATTTTGATTGTAAAAAGAACCAATCAGAGATAAGAAGCAAGGATAAGACATGACAACCCTATATCTCGATGACGTCGATCTCCTTTGTACAACTTTAAGAAGGGCACCTCAATTAAGATGCTTAGAGTATGAGAGCCACATCCTAACCAAAAGCATATAAACCTTCATCACCAATCAATTACAATAACCTTAACGAAGAACTAACGAAGATCCGTCAAACCTCTACCATCCAAGAGTACCAAATCAGGTTTGAAAGGTTAACTAATCAAACGCATGATTGGTCTGAAAAATAGATATTGAGAACTTTCATTGAGGGCTTGAAGCCAGAGATTCAAGAAGAAGTTAAAGCGTGAGAACCGTATACACTTAAGGCAACTATCTCCTTTGCATGACTACACGAAGATAGGCTAAACCAAGATTCTTGGAGTACCAAAGCTGTCGCATGACCAGCAGTCGGTCACCTCAGCCAAAAAAGTTAACAAGAGAAGAGTTTTATGACATATCGGTAAAGGGCCTATGTTGGCATTGTAATAAACTGTAGAGCCGAGACCACCATTGTAAAAAAGAGAGACCTCTACTGGTTGAGCCCACTGAAGAACCTAAACTCAAAGAAATAGCTCTCGAGTCCGAGGAGAAGGATATAAAGGAAAAACCACAATCAGCTGCCTGCACCTTTCATGCTCTACCACATATATTTGACATTGATGACTTCATCAAGCATTAGCCCATCACCATCCTCATGACACCAGGAGCTCCAACGACCTTATGAATGACAAAAGAGAATAGGTGACCTTATGTGGGAAAGAAGAGAACGAAGAAAAGATGAACTCGACACAACGCTTGGAGAAACTCACTAAAATTTCAAGCACGTCTTGTCACAGGCTTAGCTAAAGTTTTCCTAAGCCGTGCGGCACCCTCGCGGCTCTCCCGAAGACTTAGCTGAAATTGCCTAAGTCGTAGAGCAACCTTGCTCACTATTCCGGACTTAGCTGGGATTGCCTAAGTCATGAAACGCCCAACGCGTTCTTTGTCCGCAAAGGGTCAGCCCTCTTACAACCTCTTAAGGTCCCATAGGACCTACAAAGAAGAAGTTGATTAATTGAAGCGGCGGACACGTCCGACGTCTCGCACAGCAGCAATTTATCGAACACCTTGAGTGCAGCAAAGAAAGAGAGCGAAATAGGACTTTGGAGGGTTGTAGGAATGGTCGCAAGTCCACAAACGACGGTTCCCAAGGTATCGGACGCAAGACAAGTTCAATTGCTGATGAATGCCTACGCCCGACATATACCCGGAACCCCATCCAGCCCAGTGCCACCCGGGGGTTCCAAGGTGTTGAAATGGCTGACATTTCGCACCGCTCCGAAAGGTTGCCGCGGCGCATGAAAAAGTCCCAAAAATAGGGCTGTTTTGGGCTATTTTGGCTCCGCGCAGTAAGCGATCGTTCTGCAGCCTTCTACACTACTTTTGCTCACATTTCTTAGGTAAAAGCACGTAAACTCAAGGCAAAACAAGCTGCCAAACATATATACAAGCAAGAAAAAAGTGACGAACGATTCAAGGAGCAAAGGCATTACGGTTGAGCGACGACCGTTTGTGACATTCTCCCCCACTTAAACTATCGACGCCCTCGTCGACGCTTGTTGGTAGGCTTTGATGCAAGCTTCTTCATGTCGTAGGGCGTCTTCTGGCTCCCAACTGGCTTCTGTTTGAGGAAGCTTTTGCCACTTCACCAAGTACTCTATTTGTTGCGCTCCATTGGGTAGCTTTATTCTACGATCCGCTAGAATAGTTTCAACTCGCTTCTCGTAAGAGGCTCTGGTGGGGGATAGTCGAGTTGGAACATTTCGGGAATCATCTCGCAGATCTGAGTGGTAGGCTTTCAAGTTGCTCGCATGGAAGACATTGTGAATTCTGAACCATGCTGGCAGTCGCAACTTGTATGAGACATTGCCTACTCTGCTGATGATTGGGAAAGGCCCTTCATACTTGCGTACCATTCCTTTGTGCACTTTGTGTCTAAAGAATTGGAGTGATGCTGGTTGGAGCTTCACCAACACCATGTCACCAACTTTAAATTCTTGTGGTCGCCTTCCCAAGTCTGCCCACTTCTTCATCTTTCTGGCCGCCTTCTCCAAGTAAGCCCGCGCAATATCTGCATTATGATGCCGTTCCCTTACGAAGTGATAGGCTGATGGGCTACTCCCTGTATAACCAATAACCAGGGTATGAGGAGTTGATGGCTGTTGTCCCGTAATAATCTCAAATGAGCTCTTGTTGGATGCAGAGCTCCGTTGCAAGTTATAGGAGAACTGGGCTATGTCCAATAGCTTCACCCAATCTCGTTGGTTGGCACTCACGTAGTGCCGAAGATATTGCTCCAAGTGCGAGTTAATTCTCTCTGTTTGGCCATCCGTTTGAGGGTGGAGGCTTGTGGAGAAGTATAATTTAGACCCCAACAACTTGAACAACTCAGTCCATAATCGTCCCAATTACTGAGAATCCCGATCACTAATGATGTTGTGTGGGACTCCCCAATACTTAACCACATTCTTCATCATCAACTTAGCCGCCTCCTCCGTTGAGCAATGTAGGGGTGCAGCAATGAATGTTGCATACTTCGAAAATCGGTCAACTACCACGAGTATCGATCCAAGTCCCCCTACTGCGGGCAAGCTTGATATGAAGTCTAAAGAAATGCTCTCCCATGGCCTTTCTAGTACGGGCAGCGGTTCCAAAAGTCCCACTGGCTTCTACTGCTCTATCTTGTCCTGTTGACAAGTAAGGCATGTTCGAATATATTCGTCCACATCTGTCCCCATCTTCGGCCAATAGAAGGCCCTCTCCACGAGAGCCATTGTTCGGTGGATACCCGGATGTCCAGCCCAAAGGGAATCGTGACACTCTTTCAAGAGTTCACGCCTCAAGTTATCCGCTCGTGGGACATAAACTCTGTTCCCCTTGGTGTAGATGAGTCCCTCCTGGACCCAAAATCGTCGTGCCTTGCCCTCTTTATGAGTTGAATCAGAGTCACTGCTTGAGGATCTCGGTACAGTCCAACCCTGATCCTGGAAAGAAAGTTGGAGCACAATTGACTTGTTTGGCCTCTGCCCTGCAATTGTATGGCATTCACTAGCTCCACTTTCCGACTCAATGCATCAGCCACGACATTTGCTTTTCCGGGTTTGTACTCCATCACCATGTCGAACTCAGCCAAGAAGTCATGCCATCGTGCTTGCTTTGGGGAGAGTTTCTTTTGAGTTTGAAAGTAACTCAATGCGACATTGTCGGTCCTTAGCACAAATGGTGCTCCCAGAAGGTAGTGTCGCCACACTCGTAGACAGTGGACCACCGCTGTCATCTCCTTCTCATGTACAAGATATCGCCGCTCGGTCTCGTTGAGCTTGCGACTCTCGTAGGCCACTGGATGACCCTCCTGCATAAGAACTCCTCCAATAGCAAAGTCAAAAGCATCGGTATGGACTTCAAAAGACTTTCTATAGTTCAACAATCTGAGTACAGGTTCTTCTAACACAATAGTCTTCAGGTCTTGAAATGCCGCCTCACATTTGTCCGACCATCTCCTGGACTGTTCCTTTTTTAGCAACTCCATCAGTGGGGCTGCGCGCTTCGAATATCCAGCTATGAAGCCCTGATAATAGTCTCGGATTGTTGTACTTTGGCGGAGTTGTCTCAGTTTCCTTCTTGCGACAAACTTTGTGTTCTTTGGTAAGAACTGAGTTCTCAACTCTCGCTTCAAGTCTCCCCAAGTATCCACTTAACATCGGCCTTGTTGGATCTTTTCCCAACGGGTTTACCACCAAAGTTTTGCATCCCCATTCAGATACATTGTTGCTATAGCAACTTTGGTTTCTTCAGAATCAAGCCTTGTAGCACGGAAATACTGTTCCATGTCGAACAAGAAATTTTCAAGCTCTTTGGCATCTCTAGCACCTCCGTAGCACTGCAGCTCTGGTGCCCTGAAGTTTTGTGGTGGCGCAGTGCGAGTGTTGTTCCCTCCCGCATCAAGAGTCCTTGTTAACACCATCACCTTAGCCGTGAGTTCCGCCACAACTTCATGTAGGTGTCGTACAGAATCTTTGGTGTCCTCTGCCAGTTGATCCATCATAGATTCAACTTTCTCGATCCGAGATTCAGCTTCTTCTAGCGAGCTCTCTACCTTAAGTAGCCCTCGCTGGCTTTGGTAGAGTTCCTCTACGCTCGCTTCAAGAACATCAAGGCGGGTCTCCGCCGCTATAATTCTCTCCTTGTGACTCTTTTTCGCGGTTGGCGCTCCAGATGGCGCCGCCTCCCCTCGTGGAGAATACCTAACTTCATGCTCGTCTTGTTCACTATAGAGCTCCTCATGAGTGACTCCCATAGTTTGCGAGTGAGTTTGCACTTGCAGCCCACCTGCGACTGCTTGGAGCAAGGGTCCGACTTGCCCTATCTTGCTCGATTCACCACGATGTTTCACCATGGCGAGATTGCGAATCTTCTTCGCTGTTCGTATGAATTGCTTGCATGCTCTGATACCACACTGTCACGGGCTTAGCTAAAGTTTGCCTAAGCCGTGCGGCACCCTCGCGACTCTCCCGAAGACTTAGCTGAAATTGCCTAAGTCGTAGAGCAACCTTGCTCACTATTCCGGACTTAGCTGGGATTGCCTAAGTCATGAAATGCCCAACGCGTTCTCTGTTCGCAAAGGGTCAGCCCTCTTACAACCTCTTTAGGTCCCGTACGACCTACAAAGAAGAAGTTGATTAATTGAGCGGGCGGACACGTCCGGCGTCTCGCAAAGCTGTACAAACAATTTATCGAACACCTTGAGTGCAGCAAAGAAAAGAGAGAAAGAGAGCGAAATAGGACTTTGGAGGGTTGTAGGAACGGTCGCAAGTCCACAAACGACGGTTCCCAAGGTATCGGACGCAAGACAAGTTCAATTGCTGATGAATGCCTACGCCCGACATATACCCGAAACCCCATCCGGCCCGGTGCCACCCGGGGGGTTCCAAGGTGCTGAAATGGTTGACATTTCGCACCGCTTAGAAAGGTTACCACGGCGCATAAAAAAGTCCTAAAAATAGGGCTGTTTTGGGCTATTTTGGCTCCGCGCAGTGAGTGATCGTTCTGCAGCCTTCTACACTACTTTCGCTCACATTTCTTAGGGAAAAGCACGTAAACTCAAGGCAAAAGAGTGGACACATCTAGACTACACTACTTTCGCTAGCATTAACTGAACGTGGCAATGTGTTCGTACTTGGAGTGGACACATCTAGAGTTGGGATCGACGTCAACCTTATGCAAGATGGTCCATGACACAAAAGAGGAGTCAGCCCAAAAGAATTACAATCCATGCTCACGCCAGCACATACAAAGAAGAAATGACCTCCCGATAAACTTCATAATAGATGAAAAATTACAGATCGAGTTTTCTTACACCTCCAGCCCGATCAATAGGAAACTTGAGCCTTAAGGAAGTGGTCTCCCTATTTCGTTAGGCCTTGCAAAATTGGGGATCACATTGGAGCCCTAACTTGAAGATCAGATCCGCGCATCAGATTAAGATTATAGTTGATCTGCCGGGTATCCTACCTCAAATGGAAATTTAAGAAAGATGACTCAGCCCAGATCCTTCCAACTAACACCCCAGCTGATGAGGAGGCCAAAGTTTAGTTGATAATAGCATGAGAATCATATAAGGAGTTGTAGACTCGGTTCCTCGAGTTCATGGAACCTCAACTTGGAGGACAAGAATGATTTTAAGAGGGTGAATTTGATAGGACTCCAGTAGGGTTGAGTCCTAATCTCTCTAAGAAGTAGTTAATAAAACCCTATTAGATTATAATAAAGTCACTCCTATCTTATAAAGGAGTACGGCTAGGGTTTATATTAGCCTTTAGGGCTTAGTAGCCGCCACACCCCTTACTGGGTTGGTTGGCTAGGGTTTCCCTCTACTTAGGTTGGTTATAGAGCCACTTAGCTGCACCCCTGTTCCTATTAAGGCAGGTCAGCTATAGGAGGGGCAAAGAGATAATTTTACTTAGGCAAGCACCCTTTAGGCTAGGGTTTTGATCCTTATTTAAAGATGTAGCCACCTCCCCACTTGAATTAAGCAATTATCAATTTTATTTTAGCCTTGTGCCAAGTCTAGGAGGGAGGAACCCCTACAGCTTTCCAAGGTTGATCTCCCTCAAGGATCAAAATCTATAGAGCTACTTTTGGGGTTCTATCATAACCCATTCCTAACTTAATCTCATTCTTACCAACCCCTCTTTAACTAGGATAAGGGGTGGTTTATAAATAAGCATATAAACTTCTCCTTTCTCATCAAGCAATGATCAATCTTTTTCAGCTATTGTGGCTGACTTCTAAGGAGGGAGGAAACATTATAGAATTCTAAGAAGGGCCAATCTCTTATAGATGTCAACCGAAGCTTAGAATCCTATGGGGTTCTAACACTTGGTATCAAAGCAGTGTTCTTGGTGCCTCGCTGCTCTTCCATAGTCATCTACCATCTCCCAAGCAATTCCTATAGTTGCTATAATTATTGCTAACTTCACCATCATCACCACTATCGCAGAAACTTCATCTGCAGCCTCCACCAAAATTGCATAAGGTTCTGGTATCTACCTTACTACTGCTGCATTTTACTTATCCAAACCCGCCATGAAAAAAAAATAGTTACATCTATCTTGCTGTAAAAAACCACTACAACGATCTCCATCGTTGACACAGTTTTCAACCGCATACCACTTTGTTGTCATGTTGCTTGTCAAAAGTTCACTGCCATATTTTCTTTAACACTTTGCATTGATCTGGCTTTCATCATCATCTATTCCTTGCTATAATCTTTTGTAATTTTTATATCTCATTACAAAATCTTATCATCACAAAGTTATCATCTTTATGATGAAAGTTACGCTGTAAGGTTTCAGCCACGTACTTACTACCATACCATCGATCTTTCTACCAATATTTTGTTATCGAATTCATCTTCATATTTTACGTCAGCTTGGCTTTCCCTACTAGCAGATTCTCACTGAATTCTTCTTTAAATCTTTAACATAACCGCTGAAAACTTTTTGTCACACTATTATTCTTTGACGTAAAATTCTGCTGCTGCATCCAATCTTGCTGCCATATTTGTCATAATATCACTGTTATTTATATTGCTACTATCCTTGTTGATTTCATGCTACCATATTCCACAAAATACTATTGCAAAATTGCTGGAACTTTTATCGTAAAACTATTATCTTTTAACGAAAAATTCTGCTGCCATACTTTTTAGTGTTTCTTATTTCATACACAATTGATCTCTGCTGAATTTGTTGCTGTCATATTGCTATCACTATTCTCATCTATCTTGCTACCATCTTCATCGATTTCTTATTATCAAAATCATCCATATATTGCTAGAATCCTTTTGTCGCAAGACTGCTGTTCTCGACGAAGAATCCTGCAGTAACATCTTTTGGCACTTCTTACGACAGCCACACCAAACCAGTTGCTACCCCCAATAGCAACCATAAACCTTCCTTCCGAGCCTCAAACCTCTATCACTGAAACCCTTTCCAACCCTCACAACACCCTCAAGCCATAGTACCAACAGTAACCTAAACCGTAAACTATCAATCCAAAATCGCAACCTTGATCCATCACCCTTTCAGCCACCAATCCCTACCAAACCAGTTTCTACCATCAATAGTAACCCTAAGCCACACCTCTATCCCTAAACCTCTATCACCAAACACCCTTATACGACCCCTACAGCATCTCCAAACCACAGCCCCCCAAAAAAATAAAAAAAATAGTAGCATATCAGCCCCAAACCATAGCCATCTACCTATGATCTATCATTTCTTTCGGCCACCTAGCCATCCAACTAATTCCTACCCTTAACCAGACAGCAAAGGGAGGACCTCAACATTACAGATCTGGAGTCATGCTATGGCATCGGTAGATCTGATTGGTGCCAAGTTGGAGGGCTTTGAGACACATATGGAGGATAGATTATGTGCTCTCTTCGTAGAGCTTAGATTGGGCTGATTACTAAGCCCAAGAAGATCACAGCATAGTGAGAGTTCTGATCACAAGGAGAACCCACCAGAGATAGAGGAACAAGTGACAGACTCATCGTATTATGCATAAGGGTGGACTTCCCTCGATGGGAAGATGAAGATCCGACTAGGTGGATTTCGCACGTGGATCGATACTTTCGCTATCACAGGACCCCGGAGGCTTCTATGGTTGATATTACCGCCATTCATCTAGGAAGAGAAGTTATTTAGTGGTATGATTGAGATAAGTACACCCACGAAGTCCCAACATGGAGGTAATTTAAAAGTGGGCTGCTAATCTGGTTTAGATCGACAGAGTATAAGAACTTGAATTGCCAACTCATGAAGATTCACCAAACCTCAACCGTGCAAGAATATCAAACTAGGTTTAAGCATCTTTCAAATCAAACTAATGATTGGTTTAGAAAGCCGAAGATCAAATACGAAGTTAAGGTGTGACAATAATATACATTGAGGGCCACCATCTCCTTCGCCAGCATCCATGAGGAACGACTGAACAATTATGCCCAAAGGACCAAGATCATGAATCGACCAGCAACCATCAAGCATTCAACCTCCCCTACTGCCAACCAAACCTCTCAACCCAAGGAACTTACCCGAGAAGAACTTTGAGAAAGATCGGCGAAATGGCTATGTTAGCACTATGACAAACCATGGAGTAGAGATCACTACTGCAAAAGGAGAAAGCTTTTGGTGATTGAACCAATCAAGGATCCAGAACCTGAGGATGTAGATCCCGAACATGAGAAGGAAGATACGAAGGAAGAACCACACCCAGCCATCAGCACCATACATGCCCTAGTCGGCTATGCCAACCCACAATTCATAAAGGTCGACGGATTCCTCGAACACTAGTCGATCACCATTCTTATTGACACTGAAAGCACCAATAATTTCATGGACAACAAGGTTACTACTCGATTAACTCTCTAGATTGAAGATTGTAGCAAGTTCGATATAAAAGTCACAGATGGCCAAATCCTCAATTGCAACCAAAAGTGCCCTAGGGTGAAACTAGTTTTGTAGCGCTAAGAAATCACCATCGACTTCTTCCTCCTACCACTTGATCATTATCAAGCAGTACTCGACATCAAATGGCTGTCCACTCTAGGTGATGTTTTTTGTACTTTATCCAAATTAATCATGAAAATTTTTAGCCATAGGAAATAGGTGATCCTATGAGAAAAGCGACGACGTCTCAACTATTTCTACATAATACATGTAGAGGGTGCTACACAAATCATATATCGGCTTTCTAATACAATTTCAAAGGATACAAATAGAAGAATCTATGATGAATGAAGATCTAAACCTCCCCTTATTGCTTGCTAAATTTTCAAATAAGTTTGCTATTGGGAAACCTCAGTGAGTGTATTATATACATAGTGGAAATCAAAACAAAAATCGATTTCCCATGCAGATCAAATCATCATGCAAAAGATTAGGGTCACGAGAAAAGACTGTAAAAATAAAAAAATCACAATGTGTGAGAGATTAATTTTACCTAGGGAGATCGTATATCGCTGTATTCTAGATCCAGAAGGAGACGACGAAGGAAGTCAAGTGTCTTCCTCTCTAGCGGTATCCACACGATGGATCTCTGCAACATAACTCCTCAAATCTGAACTGGCAACTCTTGTGTAGAGGAGGGAGGAGAATAGGAAGAGGAGGCCAAAGTTACAGCCCATCAACTATGAGTCTCCCCTCCTATTTATAGAGAGCCACCAAAAAACCCTAGGGCTCTTACCTTAGTGGGTATTGGATCTCCATCCAATAACCCACTAACCTTATATTATTGGATCTTCATCCAATAATCTCCTTATGCCTCTAATTGGGCCTTAAGCAACGAGCCCATCAATATAGAATCTCATCTAATAAGAATAGGGGCTAATTGGATCTCCATCCAATCTTTTATTCGCTGAAGCATCCACCATATATGTGTGACCCTCTAGGCCTGATACTGAGCTGACTATGAGTCGCTCCCATCAAAACTCTTTCTGATGTAGTGAATTATTATCTCTATAATAATTCACTTGACTCATCGACTATAGACGTACTAGGCCACTACACTATAGTCCCCAAACGGTACAAGGGAATCAAATTTATCGGACCTGTCTGTCCACAGTTACTATGTATCTATAATCCCTCATCCAACTAATATCCCAGAGACCGTATATTAGATATGGTACTGTCAGGTCATATACGAAATCAATTTGTCTTGCTCTAATCGGATTCTATCGGAGAACTCTTTCTCTCTCAATCCGAATAACCCTGGTCAGGGATTTGTCTGAGTAAACACATATGAGATATTCCTCTCGTGATACCTAGAGTGGATGATCCTTTATTAACACTCAATTGCCTTCGTAAGATTGGTTATCAATCCTGATAACCAGTTGTACCAGATCTGAAACTTTCCAGATTTATAAGTTTGGCATCAAAGAAATAAGTACTCATACAAGGCATCCTTGGTGTCCCAAGTCAAAGAACTAGATACACAATTGGGATTATGGAATTGTTATTTGACATTAGGTATCATCAACTATACAACATTCCATAATCAGATCAATCAGTGAACTCTTTCTCCAATGAGCACCTATACTATATCCTTAGTATCTCCACATAAGTGGCTATAAGATCAGTCACCTCCATCATACGAATGGGTATATAGTATACCGATATGTCTGGTTATCTTGATGTCCCTCTCGAGTAACTTATGATCGGGATAATTTAGGATCCATGTTTAAAAGTCAATCAATCTCATTATTATGATCTCCTCACGATTCGATTCTCATTGCACAGAACCAAGGACACCATAATATATATTCGACAGATAATATAATATGAGAAAATATCAATAATAATCATAAGCAAATAGATCGCACAGCATGTCACACATGCCATCACTCATATGATTGGCTCGCAGGACACTTATAACCAGGATTTGTTGAACCGATAAAATTGCCTCCTACCCGACCGCATGACCACCACAAGTTCATGAAGGACGATGGCAAGATCAATGCTCCCCTCATGACATTGCTGAAAAAAGATGTCTCCTCTAGCTAGATGAAGCTACAGCAGCCTCTGATGCCCTCACGGTTATGATTTTATCTACATCGGTGCTAGCCTTACCCGACTCCAATAAACTATTCGTGATCAAATATGATGCATCAGGAATCAAAATTGGTGCTATCTTCATCAAAATGGCCGACCCCTAGCCTATATCAGGAAAGCCCTCTCTCCATATCACTTGAAGTTATCAATCTACGATAAGGAAATGCTGACCGTTGCTGAATTTGTGGTTTGGCATGATATAAGTCAACGACACAAAGGAGAGATGAAAATAAGCCTTGAAAAATTACAGCTTCTACTCAATCCACACTCAGATTGGGCTCATATTACTATGGACTCTACCAGAGGGCTGCCATCATCTTAATGGAAAGCCTAGCTATCATTAAAGAACAACCATACACCAACCCACGCAATAAAGAAATAATCGCTCGACAAACAATGGAGTAGAAGGAAATTTGCTATTGAAGACTGAGTCTTCCTTTATCTTCAGCCCTACCAACAAGAATTTATGGAGACTCAAGCCTCAAGGAAGTGGTCTCTCTATTTCTTTGGACCTTACAAAATTAGAGATCACATTGGGACCTTGAATTATAGATCGAACTTGCATACCAATTCAGAAATACAACTGATACTCGAAATATCCCGCCTCATATAGATGTTTAGAGAGGACAACTCCACCCAAATCTAACCACTTGACATCCTAACTGATGAGGAGGCTTAGTTCCAATTGGAGATTACATGGGATCGCAGGATCACAACACATCACCGTCTATGCACTATTGTTGATAAAAAGATACAAGATAATGCTGGATTGTAGGATCATGATACGCCTACGACAAGGGTCATAAGGGAGCCTCATAAAGAGTTAAAAATTAAGACATGGAGTCGTGGAGTCTTAGCCTTGAGGATAAGGCTGATTTAAAAAGGGCAGGTCTGTTAGGACCTTAATTGAGTTGGGTCATAATCGATTGAGTCAAGTCCTTAGATTAGGCCTTGTTGACCAGTCTAGACCTGACATTAGGTCGACTAGGAGGAGATTTGAGTCTATTGTAATAAATTAGCCCAAATCCTAGTAGGGTTACGTTTCGACTGAACTGGAGTCTGGTTAGGAGTTGGAGTTGGATTCGGGTTGGAGTCAACCAAGTCAAGATTATAGTCAACCCAATTGGCCATCCACCTTGATAAAGGGAAGTCAGCTAGGGTTAATAAACTTAGTTCCTTCTAGAGTTAGGACTCTTCTAGTAGAGTTTCACTTAAAGTAGGAGTTGGAGTTAAGAGTTATATTTCTAGTAGGACTCTTATTAGGAGTCCTTGTTTAGGGGGTCTCTTTATGAGCCCTATAAATAAGAATGTAAATTCCTCCTTTCTTATCAAACAATAGATCAATCTTTTTTAGCCATTGTGGCTGACTACCAAGGAGGGAGGAACCCCTATAGAGTTCTAAGGAGGGTTAATCCCCTATAAAGGTCAATCCAAGCTTAGAATCCTATGGGGTTCTGGCAGTGGCCCCTATAGTAGGTGCATCATACTCCTATGGTCCAGCATCAGTAGTAGTGTCTAGACGGTGATGCGTTACGATCATATGATCTCAAGATGGAACTTGGCCTCTTCATCAACTTCGGTGTCGGGTGGATAGATCTGGGCTGAGTCGTCCTCTCTAAACTTCCACTTGAGGTAGGACACATAGAGGATTAGGTGTACTTTTAAATCCACATGTAGATCCGATCTATAGGGCACAGTTTCAACGTGTTCTCCAATTTTGCAGGGTCCAAAGTAATTGGGATACCACTTCCTTGAGGCTCGAGTCTTCATAGATTCTTACTGATAGAGTTGAAGATGAAGGAAGACTCGATCTTCAATAGTAAACTTCCTTCTACTCTGATGTTTGTCGGGCAATTATTTCTTTCTTGCATGGGTGACCATGTAGTTCTTTAATGTTAGCCAAGCTTCCCCTTGAGATGGTAGTTGTCCTATAATAAGGTCCATGATAATGTGAACCTGATATGAATCTGGAGTGAGTAGAAGCTGTAATTTCACTGAGCTTATCTTCTTCTCTCCTTTGCATCATTGTCTTGTATTATGCCAAGCCTCAATTTTAGTAACGATTAGTATCTTCTTATTATAGATTTAAAGCCTTGGGTGAGGTGGAGAGAGGACTATGATGTAGATTAGGGGTCGATCATTCTGCATGAGGATGGTGCCAATTCCAGCTACCAATGTGTCTACTTCAATTACGACCACATTGACAAAATCAGGTAGTGCTAGCACCGTTGTAGATGGAATCGTGACAGTAATGGCATCGAAGGTTGCTGTAGTTTCGGTTAAAGGAAGACAACTTTTTTTAGCAACATCATGAAGGGAATGATGATCTTGTCATCATTTGATGGGACTCCAACAAGGTTGAGTCCTAATCACCATAGAAGTAATCAATAAGAATCCTATGAGATTGTAATAAAACTCCACCTAGTAACTTCTATCCTATAAAAAACGGTGGCTAGGGTTTATTTGGGGCCTTAGCGCTTATTGGCCATCGCCCCCTTTATTGGGTTGGTCGGCCAGAGTTTCTAGCAGGTATAGGAGGCCTTGGTGCCATCATATCCGTTGCCCATCCCTATCAAGGTAGGGTAGCTATAGAAGGGGCAAGGGGGTAATTTTACTTAGGTAGCACCCCCTAGAGTTAGGGTTTTGAGCCCTATATAAGTTTGTAGCCTCCTCCTCTTTAATCAAACAAGATCTATTCTATTTCAGCCTTGTTGGCCGACCCTAGGAGGGAGGAACCCCTATAGCATTCTAAGGGTTGATCCTCCTCACAAATCAAATTCTATAGAGCTCCTTCTAGGGTTCTATCATCTGCTATCAGAGCCGTGTTCTTGCTGCCCCTACTGCCATCTCTGCCACCTCCATCCTTCCAAGCAATTTTCATAATTGCTGCAACATGCGCCTCCATCTTCCACCCCAAGCCGCAGACCAAATCAATCTGTTGCTGCCTCCTGCGTTTGAATTGGAGATCTAATATAATTTTGTCACCCACACCTATTTACTACTATAATCCCTTTACCTTACATGTTGAAGAAGTTTTCCCATATTTTCTCTATTGCAAAATTCTACTGTCTTCCATCTTTTCATCTATTTTCCTACCTTTATGCTGCCAAAATTTTATCAAACCTATTTATTGATATTAGCCACATATGAATTGAGGATTTGTTGATAAAATTCTATATATTTCCCTCGGATTTTCTCAGGAATTTACGTTGAGAATTCATTATTTCTCTAATGTAAATTGTATTCAGTAGGACAGAGTACGCAACACTTTCTTCATCAAATTCCATCAGATTTGGTTGCTGTCTCTTTCAGTTTTTTGGACTCTCTACTTATCATCTTCAAATTCTACCATCATCACCTAAAAACCCTACGAAACTACAGCCTCTAAATCTAGCCCTAACTGCAGCCTTCATCTCCATTGATCCACCTACCCTATCGGCGACCTTTTCTCCAGAAAAACTCTCATGCCCCTAACCTGGCAACAGAAGAAAAACCTCAACATCATAGATCTAGAGGACTATACCATGGCATTTGAAGAGGCTATTAATGCTAAATTTAAAGCCTTTGAGAACCGCATAGATGAGAAGATTCAGTCCCTCTTTATCGAATTCAACATGGGCCAACCACTAAGCCCAAAGAAATAGCAGCAAGGAAAAACCTTAGATCAGAAAGATGATTCTCAAGGTGAGGTTGTACCATCACTGATCTATGTACTCCACACATGAGAGTAGACTTCCCTAAATGGGAAGAAGAAGACCTAATCAGATGGATCTTGCTCGTGGAGCACTATTTTCGATTTTACTGAATCGCCGATGTTACCATGGTGGAGATTGCTGTCATCCACCTCGAAGGAGATACTATTCAGTGATTCAATTGGTTCAAGCACATCCACAGAGGTCTCTCTTGGTGACAATTTAAGAAGGGATTACTGAATTGCTTTGGACCAATCGATTACGAAAATATCGATGGATATTTGGTGACGATTCAGCAAACCTCTACAATACAAGAATACCAAACAAGGTTTAATTGATTATCTAACTAAACTTGTGATTGGTCTAAAAAGCAACTCTTAGAGACTTTTATTGAGGGCATAAAGCTGGAGATTCGAGGAGAAGTAAAGGTGCGACAACCATACACTCTTATGGCGATGATCTCCTTCGCAAGATTCCAAGAGGAACAACTAAACCACGAAGCACGAAGGACAAAGGTCACATCCCGACCAGCGATGTCAAAGCCTTCAGCCCCCTCTATTGCTATCCGAGCCCCTACACTAAAAATATTGATAAGAGACGAGCTTCGGGAATGATCTGCCAAGGGGTTGTGTTAGCACTACGACGAACCATGGAGCCGAGAACGTTGTTGCAAAAAAGGATAGCTCCTTATGATTGAACTAGTAGAGGATGAGGACATCGAACCATCTGAAGAAAAACTCAAACCTGAAGATGAAGCCATGGAGGAAGAGCCTTAATCGGGCGATTATGTAGTGCACGCGCTGATCAGCTACTCCAACCCGTAGACGATGAAAGCTAGGGGACTTCTCAAATAGCAACCCATCACCATCCTCATAGATATGGGCCATACAAATAACTTCCTCAATAGCAAGGTTGCTGCACATATGACATTTCAAATCGAAGGTTGCAACAAGTTCAATGTAAAGGTCCTACAAAACCAAGAAGTGGTAACCGACTTCTTCCTCCTACCCATCGATGACTATGAAGCTCAAAACTGAATGACTCATAACATTAGGTGACATCTCCTGGAATTTCTTTAAGTTAATCATGAAGTTTTATTGTAAAGGTAGGAATGTCACTTTATAAAGGCAAGCATGGGAGCCATATCTCCACCATTTCGAGGCAGGGGATGGAGAAGATTTTTCACAAGACATATGGTGGGTTTTTGATGTATATCTAGCAGCCATCATAGGAGAAGAATGTGCAAATCTCAAATCCTAAGCTTCTCGTATTGCTGGATGAATTCGTCGATATTTTCGTGGAGCTACATGGACTTCCCCCTACCCGACAACATGATCATCGCATCCCTATACTTCCAGGCAAACCTCCAGCAAACCTAAGGCTATACCATTATCCTCACTTGTAGAAGGATGAGATTAAAAATATCGTTAAGGAGATGCTTAACACTGGAGTAATTCAGCCAAGCTGCAGCCCCTACTCCTCGTCGGTGTTGCTAGTGTACAAGAAGGATGGTACGTGGCAGATGTGCATCGATTACCGAGCTTTGCACACCATCACTATCAAAGATAAATATCCTATATCAGTAGTAGATAAGCTCTTGGATGAACTAAATGGAGCTTGAGTCTTCACTAAATTGGATCTTTATTCCGGGTACCATCAGATTCGGGTATGTACTGAAGATATTCCAAAAACAGCATTCCGCATATATAATGACCATTGTAAATTTTTGGTAACGCAATTCGCACTCATGAATGCTCCCTTTACTTTACAAAGCTTGATGAATGACATCTTTCGGTGGTTCCTATGCAAGTTTATGCTGGTATTTTTTAATGATATCCTCATTTACAACCCTACGATTGATATATATTTTCAACACTTACGAATTATCCTAACGATTCTTCGGGAGAATATCCTTTATGTTAAACAATTAAAGTATAGTTTCTTATAGTATAAAGTGGAGTACCTAAGGTATATTATATCATAGGATGGAGTGGCGATAGACCCGATAATGATCGAAGCGATGCAAGGATGGTTGAGACCTATGAACGTAAAATCGTTGCGTGGCTTCCTTGGACTTATGGGTTACTACCAGAAGTTTGTGAAGGATTACAGCAAAATCAGTGCCCCACTCACTTTTTTACTGAAGAAGGACTCCTTCTAGTGATTGGACAAAGCTTCTATGGCCTTCGAATAACTAAAGGCAGCCATGACGACGACACCGATCCTAGTGCTACCTGATTTCAACTGACCCTTTATGATTGAGGCTAATGCATTCGGAGTTAGAATTGAAGCTATCCTAATGCAAGATGGCTGACCTCTTGCCTATACCAGTAAGGCCTTGTCTCCCTCCCACCATAAAATATCTGTGTATGATAAGGAGATGCTTACGTTCGTGCAAGCTATCACGAAGTGGAGAACCTACCTGATCGGCTGACGCTTTCAGATTAAGACTAACCACCAAAATCTTAAATACTTCTTAGAGCAGAAAATATCATCCCTAGAGTAGCAAAGATGGGTAATGAAACTCCTTGGTTTTGATTATGAAATTATTTATCGAAAGGGGAAAGAGAATGTTGTTGCAGATACTCTATCTTGGCTGACGAAGCAAGTCAAAATTTCAGTCATCTCCCTTCCTTCCATCGAGTTCCTCGAGGGCATTAGGGGAGAATGGAAGAATAATCCAAAGACCTGAGAAATCATAGAGAAATTAAAGAAGGATCTGGGTTCTGTGGGCCACTACACTTGGGATGCAAAAGACGTATGCTACAAAGGCTGAATTGTAATTGTTCCTTCTTCCCCTTGCATCAAAATTATTTTACATAAGATGCACTCTTCACCTTCAGCAAGACACTCTGTATTTCTGAGAATATACAAAAGGGTGACTCAAAACTTCTTTTAGAGAGATATGAAAAGATCTATTTATGATTATATATCTAAATATGACATATGCCAACAGCAAAAGGGCAAAAGGGTAAAATAATGGCAAGTCCAGGAAAGCTACAACCATTACCTATATCAGACTCAGCATGGACTAACATCTCCATTGACTTCATTGAAGGGCTGCCACTATCATAAGGTAAAAATATGATCTTTGTGGTGGTAGATCGTTTAACAAAATATGCTCATTTCTATGTTATGAGACACCCTTATATCGTTGCCAGTATTGCTCAACTCTTTGTGAAAAATATTGTTAAACTACATGGGATGCCAAGGCTAATTGTGAGCGACCATGACAGGGTGTTTACAAGCAAATTTTAGACCAAACTCTTCCAATTATAGGGCACCCAACCAAAGAAGAGCACATCCTATCATCTATAGACGGACAACTAAACAAAAGTGGTGAACAGATGCCTCAAGACTTATCTATGGTGCTTCACCAGTGATCGACCAAAAGAGTGGACAAAATGGCTTCCTTGGGCCGAATGGTGGTACAACACAACCTATCATTGATCAACCAAATATACCCCTATGAGGTATTGTATGGCGACCTCCCATTGTAATCTCTAAATATATAATTAGTGTGGCCAAAGTAGATTAGGTTGATTAAAACTTAATGGACAGGGACAAGTTGCTATAGCTACTAAAGGACAACTTAACTGATGCCCAAGCCTACATGAAGCAACAAGCTAACACTCATCAAAACGAGCAAAAATTTTCAGTAGGAGATTCGGTCTACCTTCACCTACAACCATACAAGCAGCTATTAATCAATACTAGAGTATCAATAAAGCTATCTCCTCGATTCTATGGACCATATCAAATCTTAGAGTGTATTGGGACCATGGCATACAGATTGAAGCTATCAAAAGATGCTAAGACCCACCCTGTCTTCCATGTATCCTTCTTAAAGCCCAAACTGGGAGAGCATGAGTCAGCCCAGACCCAACTGTTGGGCACTATAAATGATGATGAGATTCAAGCCCAACCACAAGCCATACTTGATTGAATGATTATGATGTGACGTCGACTCCCCTCAACTGAAGTACTAGTGCAATGGAACAACTTACGAACTGAATATGTCATATGAGAGTCTTATGAGGATATGAAGACCCGGTTCCTAGAGTTTATAGATCCTCAGTCTTGAGGATAAGACTGATTCAAAGAGGGTGGGCTTGATAGCATGCCAGCAGGGTTGAGTCCTAATCATCTTATATTTAATCAATAAGAATCATGTGAGATTATAATAAAACCCCACCTAGTAACTTCTATCCTATAAAGAAGGGTGGCTAGGGTTTATTTGGAGCCTTAGGGCTCATTGGTCGTCGCCCCCTTTACTTGGTTGGTCGGCTAGGGTTTCCAACAGGCATAGGAAGCCTTGGTGACATATAGTTGTCACATATCCTCTCAAGGCAGAGCAGCTATAAGAGGGGTAATGGGGTAATTTCACTTAGGTAGCACTCCCCTAGGATTAGGGTTTTGAGCCTTATATAAGCTTGTAGCCTCCTCCTCTTTTATTCAGGCAAGATCTATTATATTTCAGCCTTGTTGGCAGGCCCTAGGAGGGAGGAACCCCTATAACATTCTAAGGGTTGATCTCCCTCAAATATCAAATTCCATAGAGCTCCTTCTGGGGTTCTATTATCGTCCTTTATGAACTTGCAGTGGTAGTACAGCCGGGTAGGGGGTAGACCTTTCGATTCGACCTTTGAAAATTTAGCAAATAGCTGGGGAAGGTTTGAATCTTCATTCGGCACCAGTTCCTTCATCTGTAGCTTTCAAAGTTGTATTAAGAAGTTGATGTGTGATTGGTGCAGCACCTTCTCCACAGCATAGAAACTATTGTTGCTTCACCCCCGTGTTTTCCTCGCAGGATTATCATTTTTCCTTGGTGGAAAAATTTCATGATTAGCTTAGAAAAATTATAGAATACATCACCTAACAAGGACAACCCTTTGATGCCAAGCACTGCTTCATAATTTACAAGTGGTAGGAGGAAGAAATTAGTAGTGATCTCTTGGCCCTACAAAACTAGTTTCACCCGCGAGCACTTTCGGTCACACTTCAAGACATGGCGCGTTGCCATCTTTACATTAAACCTACTGCAATCCTCGATCTGAAGCTTTATCCGAGTAGCAACTTTGCTGTCCATGAAGTTATTGGTGCTCCCGGTATCGACAAGGATGGTGATGGGCTTTTGCTTGAGGAAACCTCTAATTTTCATTGTTTGCAGGTCTGCATAGCCAGTAAGAGCATGAACCATACAATTGATCAGTTGTAGATCTTCCTCCATGTTTTCCTCCTCCTCCTTAAGGTCCTCTTCCTATTCAGATTAATTAGTGGGTTCAATCAGGAGAAATCGTCCCTTTGTGCACGGTGGTCACGGCTCTATGGCTCGTCGCAATGCCAACACAACCCCTTCGTGAATCTATCGTGAAGCTCTTCTCTCGTAAATTTCTTTGGCTGAGGGGGTCGACTGGAAGTGGATGGGGCTGAAGTTTTGTATGTTGCTGGCCATGGTGTGGGTCACATCCTTCGAACATCTTGATTAAGCCGCTCCTTTTGAAGTCGAGCGAAGGATATCACTACCATCAATGTATACGACTACCACACTGATAGGACTCTAACAGGGTTAAGTCTTAATCTCCCTAGAAGTAGTCAATAAAAACCTATGAGATTGTAATAAAATCCCACCTAGCTACTTCTATCCTATAAAGAAGTGTGGTTGGGGTTTAGATTAGGGCCTTAGGGTTTAGTAGCCGTCACCCCCTTTATTGGGCTGGTTGGCTAGGGTTTTCCCCTGTTTAGGTCAGCTATAGAGCCAACCTAGCCACCACCTGTTCCCTCTAAGGTAGGTAGGCTATAGAAGGAGTAAAAGTATAATTTTAGGTAGGCAAGCACCCCTAGGGCTAGGGTTTAGAGCCCTATATAAGCATATAACCTCCACCTCTTTTTATAAAACAAGATCAATCTATAATTCAGCCATATAACCGACTACTAGGAGGGAGGAACCCCTATAGCGTTCCAAGGGTTGATCTCTTTCAAATATCAAAATCTATAGAGCTCCATCTGGGGTTCTATCATCTGGTATCAGAGCAGTGATATTGCTGCCCCTATAGCCATCTCAGTCGTCTCCACCTTCCTAAGCAATTCCCACAATTGTTGCGACACACGCCTTTACCTTCTACCCCAGCCGTAGATCAAATCAATCTGCCGCTGCCCCTTGCGTTTGATATGGAGATCTGATATATTTTTATCACTCATGCCTCTTTAATACTGCAAGATCCTTTACCTTACACAATGAAGAATTTCTCCAAATTTTATCCACTGTAAATTTCGTTCATCGCAAATGTCATTATTGTTGTGAAGGTGAAACACTACATAAATTTTCAACCACATATTTGCCTTTTGAAACTAGGTTATTTCTTCTTCTTTTAGGCCAAAATTTTCACACAATTTCGTAGATCAACTCAGCTTTCATCTAAGATTGATTTCTAGAAGAAATTCCTTATAAAACTAGTTTTATTGTGCCTTCTTTCATCATCACACCGTGCTGGAATTTTTATGATAAAGAATCTGCCCTCCGCCTATTGGCATCTTAAAACTGAACTTTTGTTCATCCTTTTTGGCCAAAATTTTTATACAAATTCATAGATCATCTTAGCTTTCATCTAAAACTAATCTTTGAAAAAAACTCCTTTTGGATCCAGACTTATAGCATTGCAATCCTTTGTCATGTAGTGCTGAAATTTATAATGAGAATTCTGTGATCTTGTTTGCAACAATTTTTCTACCATTACGCTGCCAAAATTTTCTTGATCCACATTAGTACTACTATCACCATCTAAACCAAAATTTTGATATTGAAATTCTCTATAATTTTCTTAGGTTTTTGCTAGAATTAACATTGAGAAATTGCTGCTTCTTCAACGGGAATTCTGTTCGACGGTACGACATATACCACAGCGATCTTTCATCAAAATTTTATGAGATCTCACTGCCATCTTTTCTAAATTTGAGACTCCCCCTATCATCTTCAATTCCTACTATTACTCCCCAAAAAACCCTAACAAAACAGTAGCGAAATAGCCATCCCAATTAGCCCTAACCGTAGCCTACTTCCTTATCGATCCACTTATCTTTTCAGCCAACTTTCCTTACCAATACACCTACCTTTGTTGCCATCTATCCTAGATCTAAAATTTTATTTCTCTAACTTTCATCTACCACTATCATAGCCCTAAAACCACACCAATTTGTAGCCTAAACTATACAGAACCATAGCCCCAAATCGCACCCAAAACAGCCATAAACCGAACCCGAAAACCAAAGCCTTTAGTCCACCAACCTTTTAACCGCCCAATCTCCCTTATCCCTTCAACTGCAGCATGCATCTTTCATTGCCCAATGCTGCCAATAATGACCTCTTGCTATCATCCTCCTTGATTATAGCCAGCAGCAATCCTTACGGCAAAAAACTACCAGTAGTGATCTTTCGCTGCAATCTGTTTACATCGTAGCCCACAACAATCATTCGCTACTAACTATCTTGATCACAGCTAGCAACAAATGGAATACAATAGCAGCTGCCTCTTGCTCCATACCACTGCTGCCCTCCTCTGCAATAGCCATGCACATCATTGCCTCGTCTTCCTCCTATTGCATCTGCACCCTTGCTGCAACCGATGCCACGAAGTCGCACCGCAGCCGCAACCGATGTTGCTACTGCCCTCTTCTTCCTCCGTCATCACTATTGCCTTCTGACTCAGATCTCTTGGCTGCCATCTTCTGACAAATATCAACCACTGAAAAAATTACAACCTTGATGACATTTCAACATCACTGAAAGACCGTAGCCGACATTACTGCTGCCATTTTCTTCCTCGACCGTTGCTGCTACCCTTGGCTGCCATCCTCCACTTGGAGACTTCACCACCATAGCCCTGACATCGCTGCCATTACTGCCTTCAACCTAAAGATTGTAGCTACACTCTTTAATCAGTTTGATTTGACAGGTTGGAGATCCTCACGTCATGACATCAATGGGCTTATTCGAAACCAAATTGGAAGCTCTTGAGACGCGTATGAATGTTAAATTACGCACTCTCTTTGAGGAGTTTAGATTAGGGTGATCATTGACCCCAAAAAGATCATGACGTGTAAATTTGGATTATAAAAAGAACCTCAGCGAAGAACTAGCGATGATCCGTCAAACCTCCACCATCCAAGAGTATCAAACTAGGTTTGAAAGGTTATCTAATCAAACTTATGATTGGTCTGAAGAACATATATTGTGGACTTTTATTGAGGGCTTGAAGTCCGAGATTCCGGAAGAAGTTAATGTGCGACAGCCATATACACTTAAGGTAGCCATCTCCTTTGCGCGACATCAAGAGGAACAATTGAACTATGAAGCTTGGAAGACTAGAGTTGCTCCCTGACCAGTGGCACCAAAGCTTTCACCTCCTCTTACTATCAGTTGACCCCCTGAGCCACAGAAATTAACAAGAGAAGACCTTCATGACGGATCGATAAAGGGCCTATGTGGGTATTGTGATAAATTGTGGAGCCTAGAACGCAAATGTAAAAAGGAGAGTCTGTTGATAATTGTGCCTACTGAAGAACCCAAACTTGAAGATATGACTCTCGAGCCTAAGGAGAAGGATACACCACAACCAACTACCTGCATGGTCCCTACCTTAGCCAGCTACACCAACCTGAAAATTGAAGACTGAAGTGTTTCTCGAGCAGTAGTTCGTCATCATCCTCATCGACGCCGGGAGCACACACAACTTCATGAGCAGTAAGGTTGCTACCCACTTAATGTTCCAAAAAGAATATTACAATAGGTTTGAAGTCAAGGTAGCTAACGGCCAAATTGTGAAGTGCAACCAAAAGTGCCCGCGGGTAAAACTGATCCTATAGGAGCAAAACGTAGTTGTTGACTTTTTCCTTCTCCCTCTTGATGGTTTTGATATAGTGCTTGGTATTGATTGGTTGTCCATGATTAGAGATGTTTTTTAAAATTTTACGAAGATAACCATCTAATTTTTCAAAAAAGGAAAGCAAGTGATTTTACGAGGGAGCACAGAGACTACAACCACAACATAACACTTGGAGGGGGTACTAAAAGAAAAATCCAATGGTTTCCTATTTAAATTCAAGGGTTTCATGAGATTGAAGATAAGAATCCTCTCCCACAGCTTGCTGAAATTTTGGGCATCTCCACCAAACCAAGCCGATTACCTCCTTTGAAGCTGTCTGACCCCTCTATGCTGAACAGGCTAAAACTTCTACTAGTTATTGCTCAGCCAGATTACTTCCTACAACCTTAGAAGGTCGAAAATAAAAGGGTTATCCAAGAGATGATAGAGACACAGATTGTTCGGTCATGCTTATTTCCCACTATGACACATCCTTACATCCTTTTCCCCAGAGATAAGCTACTTCTAAGGTGTTACATCTCATCGAACTTACCATGGTTGCTGATCTCAGGTGACTTACATGACTTTCCCCAGGATCGGACGATAATGCTTAAAGACTTTCTTGATGATGATCTCCGATCTACGGCCCAAGACCGTAAGAAAATTGAGCCCCTCCAGTAGCGAAATCAGAAAAGGGGAAGGATCATTCGTAAGACTCAACGAAGCATAAACATCATCCCTCTTATTGTAAAGAAAGATTCACCACCTTGGCCGAGTGGAACTATAACCTCACGACCATGATGTCATCTACACCAAATCGTGGCTAGATATTTATTATTAGTGTAGAATCATCCAAAGTGGGGGTCAAGACCATCCTCATGCAAGATGGTCAACAGCACGAAGAAGTGAAAATGAGCCCTGAAAAATCACCACTCCTACCCATCTCAAACTCAGATCAGGCTCACACCACTAGAGATTTTATCAGAGGACAACCCTCACTCCAAAAGAAGGCATGACTAGTGTTATAGAACAATCACGTGGTAACCCATGTAAGGAAGAAGCTACCCCGTGACAAACCTCGAAGCAGAAGAAAGTTTCCTGAGAAAGATCAAGTTCCCCTTCATCTCCAACTCCACCAGCACAAAATTCAAACCTCAAGAAAGTGATCTCCCTATTTTTTTGGGCCTTATAAAATTGAGGATCACATTGGGGCCCTAACCTGGAGATCAAATCCATACATTAGATGAAGATTATAGTTGATCCTCTAGATATCTCACCTCAAATAAAAATTTAAAGAAGACGACTCAGGCCGGATCCATCCAACTAACACCCAAGCTAATAATGAGGTCAAAGTTCAATTAATGATCACATGAGAATTATATGATGAGCTGAAGACCTAGTTCCTAGAGTTCATGGACCCTCAACCTTGAGGACAAGAGGGTGGGTTTGATAGGACTCTAATAGGGTTGAGTCCTAATCTCCCTAGAAGTAGTCAATAGAAACTTATGAGATTGTAATAAAACCCCACCTAGCTACTTCTATCCTATAAAGAAGTGTGGTTAGGGTTGAGATTGGGGACTTAGGATTTAGTACCCGCCGCCCCCTTTACTGGGCTGGTCGGCCAAGGTTTCCCCCTGCTTAGGTCGGCTATAAAGCTAATCTAGCCGCCACCTATTCCCTCTAAGGTAGGTATGCTATAGAAGGGGCAAAATGATAATTTTAGTTAGGCAAGCACCCCCTAGGGCTAGGGTTTAGAGCCCTATATAAGCATGTAACCTCCACCTCTTTTTATAAAGTAAGATCAATCTACAATTCAATCATATGGCCGACTACTAGGAGGGAGGAACCCCTATAGCGTTCCAAAGGTTGATCCCCCTCAAAGATCAAAATCTATAGAGCTCTATCTGGGGTTTTATCACACACCTTAACTTCTCCTCATATTTTCTACTTTAATCCTTCGATAAAGGTTCCTGATAATTATTTTTAGACCAATCATGAGTTTAGTTAGATAATCTTTCAAACCTGGTATGGTATTCTTAGATCGTAGAGGTTTGTTAGATCTTCACGAGTTGTCCCTTGATATTCTCGTACTCGGATGGTCCAAAGTAGATACATAGACCACTTTTAATTTGCATCCATATTGGGACTCCTTGAGTGTGTTCAAATCAATTATACCACTATATAGCATCTCCTTCAAGGTGGATGGCAGCGATGTCAATCATGAAAGCCTCCGGGGTTTGGTGATAATGGAAGTAGCGCTCCGCGTGCGAAAGCCATCCCATCAGGCTCTATCTTCCTATCGGGGAAAGTCCACTCACATGCATATAGATGGTGGATCTGTCGTATATTTTTATTTTTCAGGAGGAGTACCTTAAGACAACGACTCCATAAAGCTCAACAGACCGAGCAAGCGGCGAGGAGTCATCGTATAATCTCGCATGAGGTAATGTTGTGGTGGATACATTACGAGATCAAGTGGAGAAGCGACCATGGCAACATCAAATGAAGGCATACTTAGAGCCGATGTGAATATCATACTCAATAGAGGGTTGACCCATGGAATGGTAGGTGCGAGGACCACCATCAATTCAATGTTGATCAAGGGGTGGAGCAACTCAGGTGGACTTGGTGAAGTGCTTAAGCCACATGAAGGGAGTCAACATAGAAGATAAAACATAGAGTAGAAACATGAAGCTTTCGTTGGACATGGATCAAGGATATGAACTCTTATAGAGGCAAGAGCAGGATCATATTATTTTATGGGTTTTTTATTCAGATAGAGCAGACTCATCTTACATAGTGCTAAAGATGAAGGGTTATTTGAGGCACATGCACTTGATCTAAGAGAAGCATTTGATAGAGAGACTAAGTCGACTTAACTTGTGGAGGCAAAGTTGGTATCTTAAGGCCTTAGCATGGGGCAAGAGGATCAAGAGGTAGGCACTCTTGAAAAATATACTATAGTGCTGTCATTCGAGTTGTCATGAATAAAGCGATGCACAATGGAGATTGTGTTGATGGGGATAAAGGCCTAGGATCCAGATAATGGTTCACTAATTTTAGTGAAATCTATGGACTTCAAGGGCTGCTAGGCGATAGATTGTCCTAGAGTAGCACTTCGTCTAGGTGTGACTCAAGAATAGGTGGACGATGGTCAATTGTTAGAAAAGCAAACACAATCGGAGGTGGCAGAGGCCTCACATTAGAGAGATCATAGTGTGAGTTTATCCCACAAGAATATGAATGTAATGGAGATATCACGAGGCGGTGACATGGTGCAGCAAATCATGGTGAAATAGTTCAAGACAATACAGTATGCTAATAGAACCCCAAAAGGAGCTCTATAGATTTTGATCCTTGAGGGGGATCAACCCTTAGAACTTTGTAGGGGTTCCTCCCTCTTATACTCGGCACAAGGCTAAATTAAAATTATAGATTGCTTATTTCAAGAGGGGGGAGCGACTACATCTTTAAATATGGATCAAAACCCTAGCCTAAGGGGGTGATTGTCTAAGTAGAATTATTCCTTTGCCCCTTCTATAGTCAACCTGCCTTAATAGGAAAAGGAGGCGGCTAAGTGGCTCTATAGCCGACCTAAGCAGGGGGAAACCCTAGCCGACCAACCTAGTAAGGGGTGTGGCAGCTACTAAGCCCTAAGGGCTAATTTAGACCCTAGCCATACTCCTTTATAAGATAGGAGTGGCTTTATTATAATCTAACAGGGTTTTTATTGACTAGCACTAAGATGATTAGGACTCAACCCTGCTGGAGTCCTATCAAGTCCGCCCTCTTCAAATCAGGCTTGTCCTTAAGGCTGAGGGTCCATAAACTCTGAAACTAGATCTTCAACTCCTCGTGTAACTCCCATGTTGCATCTTCGGAGGGTAAGTTAGTCCACTTCATAAGTACTTCGGTTGAAGTGCATCGTCGACGCATCACAATCCTCCGATCAAGTATAGCTTCAGGTTGGGCTTTGATTTCGCCATTATTAGTGGTGCTCGGCAACTGAGTCTGAGCCTTCTCATGTTTTCCCAACTTTAGACTTAATAAGGACACGTGGAAGACGTGATGTATCTTAGTGTCATCTGGAATTTTTAGTTTATATGCCACAGCCCCAACTTGCTCTAAGATCTGGTATGGTCCATAAAATTGTAGAGACAGCTTCATTGATGCTCTTGCGTTGATTGATAGCTTCTTGTATGGTTGGAGCCGAAGGTAGACCCAATCTCCCACTGTGAATTCTCGCTCACTCCGGTGGTTGTCTGCTTGTTGCTTCATGCAAGCTTGAGTGACATTCAAGTTGTCTTTCAGTAGTTGCAGCAGTTTATCCCTGTAAATCAAATTTTGGTCGAGCTGATCTACTTTAGCCGAACCAAGCACATATCAGGGTATTATAGGGGCCGGTCGGCTATACAATACCTTATAAGGAGTATATTTAGTTGATGAATGAAATGTCATGTTGTACTACCATTCAGCCCAAGGAATCCACCTTGTCCACTCTTTGGGCCAGTCACTGATGAAGCATTGTAGGTATGTCTCGAGACATCTGTTCACCACTTATATTTGGTCGTTTGTCCGGGGATGATAGGTTATGCTCATCTTTAACTGGTTGCCCTATAGATCAAAGAGTTCTATCCAAAATTTACTTGTGAATACCTTGTCATGGTTGCTCACAATCGACTTTGGCATCTCATGCAGTTTTACTATATGTTCTATAAAAAGTTGAGCAATAATAGTAGTAGTATAGGGATGTTTCACAACACAGAAGTAAGCATACTTGGTTAGGTGATCTACCACCACAAAGATCATGCATTTATCTTGGGATAGTGGTAGACTCTCGATGAAATCCATACAAATGTCAGTCCATGCTGAGTCTGGTATGGGTAGTGGCTATAGTTTCCCCGGTCTTGCCACTATTTCGTCTTTGTGCTACTAACATATATCACATTTGGATCCATAATCATAAATTAATTTTTTCATACCCTTCCAAAATAAGTTTTGCTTCACCCTTTTGTAAGTCCTCAAAAATCTGGAGTACCCTACTGAGGGTGAAGAATGCATCTCGTGTAAAATAATTTGAATGCAAGGGGAAGAAGGAATAATAACAATTCGATCTTTGTAGCGTAAGTCCTTTGAATCCCACGAGTAGTGACTCATGGACCCTGGGTCTTTCTCTAACTTTCCTATGATGGCTTGGGCTTTTGGATTATTCTTCCATTCCTCCCTAATATTGTCAAGGAAGTCGGTGGAGAGAAGGGAGATGGCTGAAATTTTGGCTTGTCCCGGTAGCCGAGATAGGGCATCTGCAATAACATTTTTTTTTTCTTTTTAGTAAGTAATTTTATAATTAAAGCCAATGAGTTTAGTTACTCATCATTGCTACTCCGGGGAGGATATTCTCTACTCCAAGAAATATTTAAAGCTTCGGTGATCGTTCTTAATCTGGAAGCATCGGTCGATTAGGTAGGGTCTCCACTTTGTAACTACGTGTACGATAGCAAGCATTTCTTTGTCATACATAAACATTTTAAGATATGAGGGAGATAAAGCTTTGCTAGTGTAGGCAAGGGTCGGCCATCTTGCATTAGAACAGCCCCAATTCCAACTTCGGACACGTTAGCCTCCATCACGAAAGTTCGACTGAAATCGGGTAGTGCTAGGATCGGCATCATCGTCATGGAGGCCTTGAGTCTTTCAAAGGCTGCGGAGGCTTGATCTGACCACAAAAAGGAGTCCTTCTTAAGTAGGGATGTGAGTGGGGTACTGATCTTGCCATAATCTTTCACAAACTTCCAGTAATAGCCCGTGAGTCCAAGGAAGCCACATAGTGAATTTTATATTTGTAGGTCTTAGCCATCCTTGTATTGTCTCGATCTATGTCAAGTCTACCACCACTCCGTCCTCTATTATAATATATCCTAGATACTCCACTTTAGGCTGTAAGAAGCTGCACTTTGACTATTTAACATAAAGAGAATTCTCTCAAAGAACGGTTAGAACAGTTCGTAAGTGCTCAAAATGTATATTAAGTGTAGGGCCATAAATGAGAATATCATCAAAGAATACAAATACAAATTTACATTGAAACCTTCAGAAGATGTCACTCATCAAGCTTTGAAAGGTAGAAGGAGTATTTGTAAGTCTAAAAGGTATTACCAAAAACTCGTAGTGGCCATTGTGTGTGCGGAATGCAGTTTTCGAAATGTCCTCAGTGCATACCCGAATCTGATGGTATTCGGATCGGAGATCTAATGTAGTGAAGACTCAGGCTCCTTTTAATTCATCCAAAAGTTCATCTACGACTGGGATAGGATATTTATCCTTAACGGTGATGTCGTTTAGAGCCCAGTAGTCAGCGTACATCTACCACGTACTATCTTTCTTGTGCACTGGCAATACCGGTGAGGAGTAAGGGCTGCAACTCGATCGAATTACCCTGGTGTCAAGCATCTCTTTAACAATATTCTTGATCTTGTCCTTCTACAAGTGAGGATAGTGGTATGGTCATAAGTTTGCTTGGCAAAATAGGAATGCAGTGATCATGCGGTCAGTTAGGGGGTAGCCCACACGGCTCCGAGAAAACATCCACGAATTCATCCAGCAATAGGGCAAGCTTAGGATCTAAGTTTTGTATGTTCTGCCCCTTAGATGGCTGCTGGATATACATCAAGAATCCACCATGTGCTTTGTGCAAAACTTTCTCTATTCGTTGCGACGAAATGGTGGAAATATGGCTCCCGCGTTTGCCTCATAACATGACCTGTCTACTTTTGCAATAAAATTTTATAATTAATTTTGAAAAATTCTAGAAGATATCACCTAGCATTGTGAGCCATTCAATCCTAAGTATGGCTTCATAATCATTGATGGGTAGGAGGAAGAAATTAGCTACCACTTCTTGGTTTTAGAGGAGTAGTTTCACCCGAGGGCACCATTGGTCGCAATTGAGGATTCGACCATCGGTGACCTTTACGTTGAACTTGTTGTAACCTTCCATTTGAAGCACCAAATGTGCAACAACCTTACTATTGAGGAAGTTATTTGTGTTGTCCGTGTCGATGAGAATAGTGATGGGTTGTTGTTTCAGAAGTCCTCCAACTTTCATCGTTTGTGGGTTGGAGTAGCCAGCCAATTCGTACATCGCGTAGTCGGCCGGTTGGGACTCTTCCTCTATGGCTTCTTCTTCAGGTTCAAGGGCTTCTTCAGATGGTTCATTGTCCTTATCCTCCATTGGTTCAATGACAAGGAGCTGGCCCTTTTTGCAGCGATGTTCTCGGCTCCATGATTCATCATAGTGCCAACACAATCCTTTGGCCGATCGTTTATGAAGCTCATCCCTCGTCAATTTTTTTAGTGTGAGGGCTCGGATGGTAGTAAAGAGTGTTATAAGCCTCGGCAAGGCTGGTCAGGGAGTGACCCTGGTCCTTCGTACCTCTTGGTTTAATCGTTCTTCTTGAATACGCACAAAGGAAATCATCGTCATACGAGTGTACGGTTGTTGCGCCTTTACATCTCCCTGAATCTCCAGCTTTAGGCCCTCGATGAAAGTCCCTAATAGTTATTTTTTAGACCAATCCATAGTTTAAAATTAAAATTATTAATTAATAATAAAATTAAAATTAATAAATAATAAAATAAAAATTAATAATAATATATTAATAATAGAGTAATTATATAATTCTATTTATATTAAGTTAATTTATATATTAAGTTAATTTATGTAATTTAATTTAAGTTTCATAATTTAAGTTTCATTTAAGTTAAGTTAAGAGTAAGTCAAGAACGAATTTGATGTTCAAACCTTGTTTGCTATTCTTGTATTATGGAGGTTTGATGAATCTTTGCCAATTGTCTGTTGATGTTATCGAAATCGGTTGGTCCGATGTGGTTCAGTAGTCCTTCCTTGAATTGCTGCCAAGAGTCCATGGGTGTACTCAAACCAATTAAATCACTGAATAGCATCTCTCTCAAGGTGGATGGTAGCAATCTCCACCCGTGTGGCGTCGGCGGTTCGGTAGAACCGAAAATAGCACTCCACATGCAAGATCCACTCGATCGGGTCTCTTTCTTCCCATCTAGGGAAGTTAACCTTCATACATGGATTATTGAGATCCGAGGTGATATGGCCATGTTCTTGAGGATCGTCCCGCCGATCTAAGGTTTCTCCGTGTTGTGATTTCCTCAGGCTTGACGGTCGACCAATGCTGAATTTGGCAAAAAGGGATCGCATCTTCTCTTCCATGCGGTTTTCAAAGGCTTCAAGCTTTGTTTTGATAGCCTCCTCTGATGCCATAGTATATGCCTCTAGATCTGTAATATTAAGATATTTTTTTTGTTGTTGGGTGAGTGGCATGGGAATTTTGGAGAAGGGGGTGGCCGGTTAGAAGGTGAATCGATTTGGATGAAAGTAGGCTATGGTTTAGGGCAGATTTAGGGGGCTGTTTAGTTTCAGTTTAGTGTAGGATTTTGAAGGGTTTTTGGTGAAGATGGTAGGGTTTTGAGATTAGGTAAAGAGAGTCCAAAATCTCATAAAAAAAGCACTCAAATATGATAGAATTTGACGAAAAAAGTGCTGCGATGTGCTGTCCTGCTGAACCGATTTTACGTCAAAGAAACGATGACTTCTCAACATAAAGTCTAGAAGAAAGTTCAAGGAAATTATACAAAAACCCTTGATTCAGATGTTTTTAATATCAGTAAGAAGTTTGACAAAATTTTGGCAGCATAATAGTAGGGAAATAGGGCAAAAGACGAAAGGTAGATTCCTTCATCGTAAAATTCTAAAACTGCGTGATGGTTAAAAATTACATGAGAAAACCAGTTCCAGATGGAGTTTTTTTAAGAAATCAAATCCAGATGAAAGCCACCTTGATCTTGAGAATTGTATAAACATTTTAGCTAGAAAGGAGAAGAAACAAACTGGTTTCAAGAGGCAAAAACATGACTGAAAATTTCTGCAACGTTTCACCTTCGCAACAAGGATAATGTTTAAGACAAACAAAATTTGCAGTGGATAAAATTTGAGAAAAACCTTCAATGTATGAAGTAAGGAATCTTGTAGTATTGAAGAGGCATGGATGATAAAAAAATATTAGATTTCTAGATCAAACACAGTGGGCAACGACAGACTGATTTGATCTACGACTAGAGTGGAGGGTGGAGACACATGTCACATCAATTATGGGAATTGCTTGGGAAGGTAGAGGCGTGGATGATGGATACAAGGGTAGCAAGATCGCTGCTCTAATACCAAATGATAGAATCTCAGAAGGAGCTCTATAGATTTTGATCCTTGAGGGGGATCAACCCTTGGAACGTTGTGGGGGTTCCTCCCTCCTAGACTCGGCACAAGGCTGAATTAAAATTATAGATTGCTTGCTTCCAAGGGGGTACATCTTTAAATAGGGATCAAAACCCTAGCCTAAGGGGTGCTTGCATAAGTAGAATTATCCCTTTGCCCCTCCTATAGCCAACTTGCCTTAATAGGAATAGGAGGCAGCTAAGTGGCTCTATAGCCGACCTAAGCAGGGGGAACCCTAGCCGACCAACCCAATAAGGGTGTGGTGGCTACTAAGCCCTAAGGGTTAATCTAGACCCTAGCCAAGCTCCTTTATGAGATAGGAGTGGCTTTATTATAATTTAACAGACTTTTTATTGACTAGTACTAAGATAATTAGGACTCAACCCTGCTGGAGTCTATCACATGCGCAGGAGAAGTTTCCTGAGGGATTTGATCATGCAGAGGTATGATCATGAGCTACTTGGAACTCCGCATCGATGAACAACATGATAAAAAGAAGGTTATAGATTCAATGACCATGATACCGCAGAGGCGGGTCTTCCGTGCGTGCATCTAATTTTACATCGGATGGAAGTCTTGGCCATTAGTATATAGGAGCTATGTACCACTAAGAGAGAATTCTAAGTGCAAGCACTAGTGAGTCCCATAGGAGACTTGATCATATAGAGGTATTATTAAAGCGACTGGAGAGTTAGACTATTCTAGTGCTCATATTCACTTAAGGGAGTCTAACAAGTCAGAGGACAAGGTCAAGTAAGCAAAAGTTGCTACCAAAGAAGCTAAGGAGAGCAAAATTGATGCGAGTCTTACAACAGGACAGAGGATATGCATGAGAGTTATAGTATATCATTTCATCGACCAAGGGGAATTGCTTAAACAATATAAAGGTGTTGAAGTAGGTGATCAAATGGGGTGAGGAACGATAAGTCCAAAGGGGCTTAGCTACCCAAAAGCTAAGTGTCAGTTAGAATAGAGGTGGACTCAGAGGAGTGCCGTAGTGCCGTAGAGGCTGATCTACCAATCGCAAAGAAAGGGATGCAGATGCAAGGCAACATATAGTAGTGCCATGGGCTTGGTAGCGTGATGGTACTGTAGTAGTGAGACTTCCGTGGAGTCATCGATCCATTGATCTCATGAAGAGAGAATTGGTCATGAAAAGGGCCGAGGAGGTGGAGAATGCAAAGGCCAGAGAACTTTATAAGCTTGGTATCAATGGGCTTCTCATCAAGATAACTAAAGTTGGAGGACTTCGGGTCGATGCAAGAGTGCTAAACCAAAGAACAGAGTATGCAATATGTGATACTGTCCCTTTTCTACTAAGAGGAGTAGGAGAGAAAGAGGATGGAGAAGACGGTACAATCCCAAAGGCGACCAAAACTATCAAAGATTTACTCTAAGTTAGGCTAAAATTTTACTCTTTTTAGGCAAAGCTTCCTGCATTTTGAAAGTTTGATAACAAAGAGAAGGTGAATCACAATAGCTAACTAAATGTAAGGAGTGCAAACATTTCATGTGCTTCAAAAGTGTGAGCAAAGAGTGAGCGAAGACTAGTAACCAGCTCGATGCATGAAGTATAACCTCGAGGAGGCGGGCGAAGTCAAGTAAATTTACCTTCTCAACTCTTAAGAGACTGGGCAAAACCGAGTGATAGAACTCAAACAAGGTTAGATCCTTATCTATTGAGTTATATTCTTTATTGAGTTATGTTGGTCAGTCCAGTCAAGTCAATTAGGAGTCCTAGTAGGAGTTGAAGTCCATTTAATTAGGAGTCCTAGTAGGAGGTGGAGTCTATTTAATTAAAAGATCTATTATGAGTCTATTTTAGGAGTCTAATTCAATTAGAAGTTGGTTAAGAGTCTCTATAAATAAGAGTGTAACTATTTCTTTTTAAGCAATTAATGAAGAAACTATGTTTTATCCAATAGGCCAAAACCCTAGGAGGGCCGATCTCCTATAGAGATCAAGGAGGGTTGATCCCCTATAGTGATGAAGGAACTCGATCCCCTTAAAGTGATCGTTTATCCCCCTTTTCCATCTCCATCCACGATAGAACCCTAGGGTTCCTATCAATTAGTATCAGAGCAACATTCTTGACATCTCGCTATTCATCTACTCTACTGCTACCCCTACAATGATCATTTATCTTCGATAGAAACTTTTGGGTTCCTATCATTTGGTATAAGAGTGACGATCCTTAGTGTTCTCACTGTGATTCCATTATCAATCTTCATTGCAACTTCTCCTCCAAGATCACGCAGTCTTGCCGCAATCTGCACCACTATCATCGCCCTTTCCATCATCTCGCCACTGTCTTCCTCAGCCCTCATCTTCCACCTTGCTGCAATTTCTCACCACAGCTATCATCGTCAAAAAAAAAAAAAAAAAAACTAGAGGGAGAAGAAGAAGAGAGAGCACCGCAATCGTAGTGCTGCAATTTCTCACCGTAGTCATGCCCATCCTGCTGTAGTTATCGTAGTTTCTCGCACCTTGCTGGACCACTACCATCGCCCAGCCCTTGACCGCACATAGCCAGCGGTCACTGAATCCCTTACTACTACCCTCATCTTCTTTCAGCACCGTCGCCCTACCACTACTGCCACCCACCACTACGACCACCACCCTTAACCTCTTCCCATCGCCAACCTCTTCCTTCCTTCTCGCTGCCATCCCTTCTTCCTCTGCTCGATGCTGCTATCTTGCTGCCTTCTTTAAAATAGTTATTTCATATCACTGCAATGCTACCATCACTGTCGCCCCTACCGCTGTTGTAGTTGCCCTCATCTACCGCTTGTAGTCCATGCAACCATAGTCACCATTGCTGTTGCCTTCCTCTACCACAGCAATCTCTCGCTGCCATCTCTGCCTCCCACTACAACTCACAACCCTCTTTTGTCCGCTCTAATGGCTATTACTTTTTGTCCCAGTGCTGCTTCTTCCCTATCACTGTCATCTTTACAAAGCCATCTCCCTTTTTTCCTTTAGCCGCAGCATTGCTGCTTGCATGGCGCTGCCAGTCTCTACTGCAATGATCTCTCTCTGCTATATCTATCCTAGTGCTGCTCCTTCCCTATCACTGCAATCCTTTTCTTCAACTATAAGGAGAAGCCCAATCACTGCCTTCCAACCTCGTTTCCACTAATAGCACCTATTTTTCCTTGTTGAGTGATCGTTCCTCAGCAACCGTAGTAGCCACCTTCTTCTCTTCCAGCTATAACTCCCCACACCGATCACTCGGCGTCCGCTATAACTTTCACAGCCATACAATCTTGCTACTCCACCTATGCCACCACCATTGCTACCTCCTCTGCCTCTGTCATCCTATCTTTTCCCTCTGCCATTGCCACTGCCATCTCCCAGCCTCTACTTGTGGAGAAGGTTGTAGTCCACCACCATCACCGCCACTGCCTCCTTATTTCACAACTGTGCACAATAATGTCATCGTTGCTGCCCTTCTCGGCACCCTACTCATCACCAGCACCCTGCTTGTCGCCAGCACCCTGCTCGTCAACAAAAGCCAATTATCTTCGTTAAAAGGACCCACATTACACTCTTCACCCGAAAACAAATGTAATTTTTTATGGTAGACTTGGACTTGCCTATTGATGCTTATTTAGAAGGTATAGTCCACAAAAATTGGTTTGGGTTCCTAAAAGAACCATAAACAACTAAATTTCATTAGTAAAATTAGGAAGAGCCTTTCATGATGGACCCAAAGTCAAATAGGTACATAAACTACAACCACATTTATTATAGGTTTATCTCCGAACAAAAGCTAAGAGCAATAAATGATATCTTGATAGTGGATACTCAAGGCACATGACTTAAGATCTGACACATTTTTCAAGCTCACTAGCCAAAAAAACAAAAATAATGAAAGCTTATTTGAATCAAGATGATTGAAACTTGATGATCTTTGTTTTAATGATTCATGGTTAAATAATTAATCTTGATTTTTTTTATGATGCATAACTAGAGTATGCTTGTATAAAAAATAAATTAAAACTAAAGAACCTTAGCTATTGCTAATGAGAAACTATCTACATTACCTTTATTGAAATTTTTTGAAAAGTGATTTTGATGATAATCTTGGATGCTTTTTCATATAATGAGATGATATATTGGAGTTTATGATTTGAGATATAAAACAGCCTTCGTGACTCTTAAAAATATTTATCCAAATAAACCACTTTTTATATGAGTCTATGTTTTTTATTCTATGATTCTTCGTGTTTTGACTAAAGGAAATATCTATCTATATAAAATATGATCTTTTGAATATTATTGGCTTGTAAATGTTATGTTGGTTGATTTAAATGAGAATGTTATTGTTGAATGATATGACTAAGTTTTATTTATTGGCTTGTAAAAGTTGAATGATGATTAATTTAAATGTTATGATGGTTGAATGTTAGATGGGTTGAAATAGGTTGAATGTTATATTTTGGATGTTAGATTATTCTTGAATAGGGCTTGGAATAAAGTAAAATAAATATTTTTTTTAAAAATCATTGCACTACGTCTAAAGAGTTAGATTCACTTAAAAGAGGAAAATTAGTTGCAATTAAAATAAATCAAAGCCTTTATTTGAAAATATTTTATTGTAATGATCTTGATGATTTCTTTTGAAATGATCGTAAAGATAAAGGATTTTTTGTACAAAACAAATCACATAAATTGAAACACAAAAATAGAATGTATTCTTCTTAAAAATGTCTTTATCAAGCTTTCAGTAAGAGATAAAGTGATGAATCTATGTATACCATTATTGTTGAAACTCTTGAAATACAAAAGTGATCTTGATCGTTTGAAATTTGAATGAAATTTTCTTCCAACAGAATCATGAACTTTCCCATGATATTTTGACTTGAGGTATCTCTTATGGGAATAAATTTTTCAACCTCTATGATTTTTTTTACCATTTACTAAAAAGGAGATTTATGATCTTGAAAAGTATAACTTGAGATTTTTATATAAATAAAAATTTTCACTATGATTCTTATGTCTTATTAAAAAAAATCTAAATAAATCATTTTTTTTAGATCTCTCTTATATGAATTAAGATTATTTACTATTTGATCTCCTATGACTCTTTTTCATTATTTATTAAAATGAGAGATTTGTTAAAATAAATCATGTTTTTTTGTACTTATGAATTGATATTTCATATTATATCTTTATTGACATGATTTCATCATATAATCCCTTTGTAATTATGAATGTAATTAGAATATTGATTTAAGAGAAAATATTTTGATAATAATAAAGGGAGAGAAAATTGCTATCTTGCAACAAAATCATTAAATAAGGAATAATTTGATTATAAAAGAATTAGGAATGTTAAATTTTCCGAATGCATGAGTTGCTCTCATATTTTTCAGATTTCTCATTTTTGCAAAATGAGCTTATTCTCAAAATTTACTTGGAATGTTTTTAAATCTTCCAAATGCATGAGTTGCTACCATATTTTTCAGATATCTCAAAATGAGTTTCTTCTTGAAATTTACATTAATCTGACGAATCCATGAGATGATTCTTTCCTCTTGAAACTTACAAGTAGAAATATGGTCTTTGATCTTTCAAGATGATTTTACATCATTCTTTCCTCTTAAAATTTACAAAAGAAAAAATGTGATTCAAGAACTTTTTGTGATGCTTGATATGTGATTCATGAGCTCTCTTTTGAATCATCCCTCTTAAAATTTGATTCTTAAATTTTTTGATTCATGAGCTCTCTTTTGAACTCTCACTCTTAATATTTGATTCTTGGATTCATGAATCTTTGGTGCAATATTTTCAAATGAATCCTCCCTCTTGATTTTTGATAGTTCATTTTTTGATAAACTTGACTCCTTTGTGATTTGATTCTTGGACTCTTCTACTTCTATATTTTTACAAAGCAAGAGAAAAAAATTTGATGTGATACTTGTAAATTGATTCTTTTTGTGATAAATAAATTCTCTCTTTTTCTTCATTTTATTGTACAAAGAGGGAAGATAGTATGATGACATATGATGAATGTTTGTGATAAATGTTCAAATATGTGGTGAATATGTTTCTTTTTTGTTGATAACAAAGGGGAAGAAATGGCATGATTGATGACATAAACTAAGTATTCTGTTTGAAATTTTTATCATGTAATGAACATTTATTTAGAAATGGTATGTTGAACATTTCTCCTTTTTGTTGATGAGAAAGGGGGAGAAATAATATATATATGACAAATGATGAATATTTGTGATAAATATTCAAATATGAGTTAAACATTTTTTTCTTTTTGTTGATTACGAAGGGAGAGAAATGGTATATTAATGACACTTGAAATGTTTATCATGTGAAATATTATGTTTGGAAATTTTATCATGTAATACCAAAAAGATGAATGTTTGTTATTAAAAATTTTATCATGTATGGTATCATGGTGATGAATGGTTAAATTATTAAAATTTCAATGTTTAGTAAATATAGTCAAAATGTTACCTTAAATTCAAAGGTGATTGGTTCATTTGAATTCAAGTTTGCCCTATTTCAAATATGACATATAGATAGGGGGAGTTAAACTTAACTCTATCATCAATTAGTTGTCATCATCAAAAGGGGAAGATTATTGAATCTTAGATTTTGATGATAAAACCAATTGGTATGTTTATAATCTAACATATGTGTTGGAGATAAATGATGCAAGATTAACTATGACAGGGAAAAGACAAAACAATTAAGGAAGAATATTTTATTGGGCCGAAGTCAAGATCTAGCATCGGGCAGGGTTTTAGATAATGCGGTGGAAGTTTACCAAGAATTCACTGGAAGTTGTCGAAAGTTCATCGATAGGTAGTCGGGAGCTCACTAGGAGTTCACCAGAGGTTTGTCGGGAATTGCAGGGGGTTCGCCGAAAAGATGCTGGGAGTTTGTCGAGAGTTCATTAAAAGATCGATTGACATGTCGAAAAATGAAGATTGTATGTTGTAATTGTTTGTCTTAAGTGTCATAGCTAACATCTTGATTTGAGTTTTAATTTGAGTTAGTTTAGGAAAAATCCTACTAACTCAAATTAGAAGTCAACCGAGTCCACTTTGGATTTGATTTGAGCTCATATAGCTCATTGCGTTGACCTAGAAGGAGGTCTAAATGAGGTATAGCTTAAGTATGAAATAGTATTGAAAAGTGCTATTTCGATTGTTCTAGGATACCTAGGCGGTGGTACTACTAGTGGTCGATGATGGTACCATCCTCGCCCAGGTTTTCATGCAGCTTTTGGTGAAAATACCACCGGTGTTAGTGGTAGTACCACCCATACCCAAATTTTTTGTTAAGGATTGGATTTTAGCTCTAATTTTTGAAGCCAATTGGGATCTATAAATATCCCAAGTATTCCAATATGGAAAGGCAAAAAAGTACTAAGAAAGTGCTAAGAAAGTGGGAAAAATACTTGGGTAAATTATGTCAAAATTGATCGAGAGCTTCCCTTTGTCTTTCAAGTGGAAATTAAGTTTAAGGGAAGGGTTGATTAAGTTGTAAAGGTTGATCTCTAAAAGGAAAATGTAAAGGTTGTTCTTCTGAGCCTGTGAAAAGGAGAAAGATGTGTAAAGGGGTGTTTGATCTTTACCTATGAAATAAGATCGATAGTGAACACCGATTCGTCTCAAGGAAAGAGGGATAAAGAGTGGACGTAGGTCAAAGTTTTGATCGAACCATTATAAAATATTGTGAGCATCTCTTCCTTGTCCTTCTTTATATTTGCTATTGATTTTAATTGTTTATTAACTAGTTCCAAGTTAAAGCACTTCTAATATCGATTTTCTTTGAATGAAAAGTTTTTCTAACTAAGTTTTTTTTTATCACATGCACTAGTTCACCCCCCCACCCCCCACCCCCCCGCCCCCCTCTCCTAGTGCCAACTTGATCCTAGCATAGTTGTCATGTATTTGCACATATTCTAAACAATAAGAGGTCCAAGATAGATAGTAAGACAAAATAATATATTTTTCTTGGCTACTTATATGATCAGTTTGGTTATAGGCTTTGGGATCCAAAAAATTAGAAGGTGCTTAGAAGTAGAGATTTGGTCTTCTTTAAGAATCAAACCCTTAAGTATTTGAAGAAATAAACACTAGCCAAGACCTCTATAGAAGGATTAGCATACTATGGTCTAGTTACTCCTCTAGCATATTAATATGATGAGGGAGATGTGTAGGAAGACAGTGTAGAGCTCGATATTGTTCTACCTACAAGACATATTGAGCAGGAAGAAGATAGGAAGCAACTTCTCCATAACCTTGGTTGAGAATATTTTCAAGACCATGCCAACCTTCTAGAAGATACTCTACAGATGAGTATATGATGCTTATTAATACAACTGAACTAGATAGTTACCAGGAAGCAATTGAAAGTGAGTAGAAAGAAAATAGTTAGTCGCTACACAGGAAAGATAGATGCTCTACACACATATAATTTATTGCAACTATCAAAGAGAGGTAAGGTCTTGAAGAACAAGTGGATTTTTAGGTTAAAAACTCGAGAATATTATTCTTGACCAAAGTATAAAAGTAGATTGGTTGTGAAACGCTTTGGACAAAAGAAATATATTTATTTTAAAGAAAATTTTCTCATATTATTAAAATATCTTTTATCTATGTTGCTCTTGGCATTGCTGCTAACTTGGACTTGGAGGTTGAGCAATTGGATGTGAAGACAATTTTCCTTCATGATGATTTGAAGGAGGAAATTTATATGGAGCAACTAAAAAGCTTTAAATTCAAAGGTAAAAAAAAAAATTTGTCTGCAAGTTGAGGAAGAGCTTATATGGGCTGAAGCAAGCTCCAAGATAGTTGTAAAAAAAGTTTGATTCATTTATGGTTGAAAATGAATATGAAAGATAGCTTCAGATCATTGTGTGTACATCAAATAGTTTGGTGATGATTTTTTTATTCTCTTACTTTATGTTGATGATATGTTTATCATTAGGAAAGAAATGTCTACAATTGATAGGTTAAAGAAGGAACTAAATGAGTCCTTTGCAATGAATGACATATAGTCATAAAAGAAAATATCGGGCATGCAAATTTTTCATGATAGAACAGATAAGAACATTTGATTATCACAAGAGAAATACATGAAGAAAGCATTCGATAGGTTTAATATGAGCAATATAAAGCCAGTTGGTGTTGAATCCTAGATTTTGATGATAAAATCAATTGACAAGTTTATGGACTAATATGTTCTTGAGATAAGTGACGTAAGAAAAACTTTAATCATGGACTCAAACCATCGAAGGGCAAATTATCGAAGTAGGAGAATCATAAGTTGGGTCGGATAAGTATCATGTTGAAAATTAACATCGAGCCGGAGGATTGATCGATGTGCTAAAAATTAGGCTTCGTGCCATGAGTTCGAGCATTGTACCAGAAGAATTGGGTATTATACCAAAAGATCGGATGTTATAGGAATGTTAACATGCTGACAGATCGGGCAATATGCTGAAGGAAAGGATGATGCATCAGAAGTTAGGATGATGCATTGGAGGTTCGGACGAAGCGTCAGAGGTTCGGACGAAGCGTTAAATAATTGGATGACGTGATAGAATGTTGGACAACATGCTGAAAGCTTCGTGATTGTGCCAAAAATGTGGTTGGATTGTTTATGTCTTGTTGATGTCTTGATAGAACCCCAAAAGGAGCTCTATAGATTTTGACCCTTGAGGGGGATCAACCCTTGGAACGCTATAGGGATTCCTCCCTCCTAGACTCAGCACAAGGCTAAATAAAAGTTGATAATTACTTGATAAAAGAGCGAGGGCAGCTACATCTTTATATAGGACTCTAAACCCTAGCCCATGGGGTGCTTACATAAGTAAAATTATCCTTTTACCCCCATCTATAGCCGACCTACCTAAGAGGGAACAGGTGGCAGCTAGGTTGGCTCTAGCCGACCTAAGCAGGGGGAAACCCTGGCCGACCAGCCTAGTAAAGGGAGCTGTGGCTACTAAACCCTAAGGCCCTAATCTAAACCCTAACCACACTTATTTATAGGATAAAAGTGGCTAGGTGGGGTTTTATTACAATCTCACAGAGTTTTATTGACTACTTATAGGGAGATTAGGACTCAACCCTGCTGGAGTCCTATCAAGCCCGCTCTCTTAGAATCAGCCTTGTCCTCAAGGCTGAGGGTCCATAAACTCTAGTAAACTAGTCTTTAGCTCCTCATGCGACTCTCATATTGCATCTTCAGATAGTAAGTTACTCTACTTCATAAGTACTTTTATTGAAGGGCATCGTTGACACATCACAATTCTTTGATCAAGTATAGCTTCAGGTTGGGCTTGGATTTCACCATTAGTTATAGTGTTCGACAACTGAGTTTGCGCCAACTTTCATTCTCCCAATTTTGGCTTTAGCAAGGATACATGAAAGACGTGATGGATCGTAGCGTTATCTAGAAGCTTTAATTTGTATGTCACAGCCCCAATACGCTCCAAAATCATAGTCCATAGAAACATGGAGATAGCTTCATCGATACTCTAGTGTTGATTGATAACTGCTTGTACAGTTGTAGGTGAAGGTGGACCCAATCTCCTATTGAAAATTCTCACTCACTCGGATGAGTATCTGTTTGTTGCTTCATGCAGGCTTGAGCAACAATTAAGTTATCCTTAGCAATTGCAGAAGCTTGTCCCTATCAATTAAATTTTGGTCGATCTGATCTACTTTGGTCAAACCAATTACATATTTCGGTATTACAGGGGGCGGTCGACCATACAATGCATCATAAGGAGTACATTTGGTTGATGATTGATATATTGTGTTGTACCACCATTCAGCCCAAGGAAGCCATCTTGTCCACTCTTTGGGCTGATCACTAGTGAAGCACCATAAGTAAGTCCCGAGGCATCTGTTCACCACTTTTGTTTGGTTGTCCATTTTTGGGTGGTAGGCTATGCTCATTTTCAGTTGGGTGTCATATAGTTGAAAGAGCTCAATCCAAAATTTTCTTATAAACACCCTGTCACGGTCGCTCATAATCGACCATAGCATCCCATGCAGTTTTACAATATTTTCCATAAAAAGTTGAGCAATGCTGGTAGCGGTATAAGGATGTCTCACAGCACAAAAATGAGCATATTTAGTTAGATTATCTACCACCACAAAAATCGTGCTTTTACTTTGAGATGATGTCAGCCCTTCAAAAAAATCCATGGAGATGTTAGTCCACGCTGAGTCTGGTATAGGTAATGGTTGTAGTTTGCTCGGATTTACCACCATTTCATATTTCTACTACTGGCATACATCACATTTGGATACATTGTCATAAATTGATTTGTCATGCCTTTCCAAATGAAGTTTTGTTTCACCCTCTTGTAAATTCTCAAAAATCCAGAGTGCCCTTTTGAAGGTGAAGAGTGCATCTCATGCTAAATAACTTGAATGTAAGGGGAAGAAGGAATGATAACAATTTGATCTTTGTAGCGTAAGTCCTTCGAATCCTATGTGAAGTGACCTTTGGAACCCAGATCCTTCTCTAGCTTTTCTATGATGTCTCGGGTCTCTGAGTCATTCTTCCATTCCTCCCTAATGTCTTTGAGGAAGTCAGTGGAAGGAAGGGAGATGGTTGAAATTTTGGATTGTCCCGGTAGCCTTGATAGAGCATCTTGAACAACATTCTCTTTCCCCTTTCGATAAATAATTTCATAATCAAAGTCAAGAAGTTTAATTACCCATCTTTGCTGCTCTAGGGAAGATATTTTTTCTCCAAAAAATATTTAAGGCTTCAGTGGTTGATCTTAATCTGGAAGCGTAGGCCGATCAGGTAGGGTCTCCAATTCTTGACAGTGTGTACAGTGGCAAGCATTTCTTTATCATACACATAATTTTTGAGATGTGAAGGAGATAAAGTTTTACTAGTGTAAGCAAGGGGTCGGCCATCTTGCATTAGAACAGCTCAAATTCCAACTCCTGATGCGTTAGCCTCAATGACAAAGGTGCAGCTGAAATCGGGCAACGCTAGGACCGACATCGTCGTCATGGCTACCTTGAGTCATTCGAAGGTTGCAGAGGCTTTATTCGACCATAAGAAGGAGTCTTCCGTGAGTGGGGCACTGATCTTGCCATAATCTTTCACAAATTTTCGATAATAGCCTGTGAGTCTAAGGAAGCCCCACAATAATTTTATGTTTGTTGATCTCGGCCATCCTTGCATCACCTCGATCTTCATCGGGTCTATCTCCACTCTATCCTCTAATATAATGTGTCCTAAATACTCCACTTTATGTTGTAAAAAGCTACACTTTGACTGTTTAATATAAAGGGTGTTCTCCTAAAGAAATAACATGAACTTGCATAGAAAACTCCAGAAGATATCATTCATTAGGCTTTGAAAAGTGGAAGGACCATTCGTAAGTTTGAAAGGCATTACCAGAAACTCGTAGTGGCCGTTATGTGTGTAGAATGCAGTTTTCAGGAAATCTTCAGTGCATACCCGAATCTGGTGGTAACCAGAACGGAAATCGAATTTTGTGAAGACTTGGGCTCCTTTTAATTCATCCAAGAGCTCATCTATGATTGGTATAGGATATTTATCTTTGATGGTGATGGCGTTCAAAGCCCGATAATCAATGCACATCCGTCATGTACCATCCTTCTTGTGCATTAGCAACACTGGCGAAGAGTAAGGGCTATAGCTTGGTCGAATTACTCCGGTGTCAAGCATCTCCTTGACAATATTCTCAATCTCATCCTTCTATAAGTGAGGGTAGTGGTATGGTCTCAAATTTAATGGAGGTTTGACCGACAGAATCGGTATGCAGTGGTCGTGCGATCGGTTAGGGGACAGCCCTCCCGGCTCCATGAAAACATCCACGAATTTATCTAGTAAGAGGGCAAGCTTAGGATTTTAATTTGGCATATTCTCCTCCTTGAATGGCTAGTGGATATACATAAAAAAATCGTCCATGTGCTTTGTGCAAAACTTTCTTCATCCATTGCGTCGAAACGGTGGAAATATAGCTCTCGCACTTGCCTCGCAATGTGACCTGTCTCCGTTTGCAATAAAACTACATAATTAGTTTAGAAAAATTCTAGGAGATATCACATAGCATTGTGAGCCATTTGATCCTGAGTATGGCTTCATAATCATTGATGGGTAGGAGGATGAAATCAGTTACCACTTCTTGGTCTTGGAGGAGCAGTTTCACCCGCGGGCACCGTTGGTCGTAATTGAGGATTCGGTCGTCGGTGAACTTTACATTAAACTTGTTGCAACCTTCGATTTAAAGTGTCATTTGTGCAGCAACCTTACTATTGAGGAAGTTATTTTTGCTACCCATATCAATGAGAACGGTGATGGGTTGTTGTTTTAGAAGTCCTCCGACTTTCATCGTCTGCAGGTTAGAGTAGCTGGCCAACGTGTGCACTGTGTAGTCGGCCGGTTGGGGATCTTCCTCCATGGTTCCTCTTCAGGTTTAGGGCCTTCTTCAGATGGTTCACTATACTCATCCTCCACTTATTCAATCACAAGGATCCGGCCCTTTTTGCAACGATGTTCACGACTCCACGGTTCATCGCAGTGCCAACACAACCCCTTAGTCGAATGTTCATGAAGCTCGTCTCTTATTAATTTCTTTAGTGCGGGGGCTCGGAAGGTAGTATAGCGGGCTATAGTCCTTGACATGGCTGGTCAGGGAGTGACCCTTATCCTTCATACCTCGTGATTCAATTGTTCTTCTTGGATATGCGCGAAGAAAATTACCGCCATAAGAGTGTATGGTTACCGTGCCTTTACTTCTCCTCGAATCTCCAGTTTAGGCCCTCAATAAAAGTCCCTAAAAGTTATTTCTTAGACCAATCCATAGTTTGGTTAGATAAATATTCAAACCTTATTTAGTATTCTTATATTATAGAGGTTTGACAAATCTTTGTCAATTGTCCGTCGATGTTGTTAAAATTACTTAGTCCAAAACGGTTTAGAAGTCCTTCCTTGAATCACTACCAAGAGAGTCCTCCATGGATGTGCTCAAACTAATTAAACCACTGAATAGCATCTCCCTCAAGGTAGATGGCAGCAATCTCCAACCGTATGGCGTCGGCGGTTTGGTAGAATCGAAAATAGCGCTCCGTGCGCGAGATCCATCTGATCGGGTCTCCTTCTTCCCACCTAGTGAAGTCAACCTTCATACATAGATTGTTGGGATCAAAGATGATGTGGCCATGTTCTTGTGGATTATCTCATCGATCCAAAGTTTCTCTTTGTTGTGATTTCCTTGGCCTTAACGATCGGCCAATGCTGAATTCGGCGAATAGGGATCGCATCTTCTCCTCCATGCGGCTTTCAAAGGCTTCAAACTTAGCGTTGATGGCCTCCTTTGATGCCATGGTGTATACCTCTAGATCTCTAATATTGAGATCTTTTTGTTGTTGTCAGGTTAGTGGTAAGAGAATTTTTGGAGAGGTGGTGGCCGGTTGGATGAGTGGATCAGTTTAGATAGGAGCATGCTGCGGTTTAGGGCTGATTTGGGTGGCTATTTGGGATCGATTTAGGATGCAGTTTGGAAGGATGTTTTTGGTGAGGATGGTAGGTTTTGCAGATGAGAGAAAGAGAATCTGAAATCCCACAAAAAAAAGCACTCAAATCTGATAGAATTAGATGAAGAAAGGTGTTGCAATGTGTTGTCCTACCGAACAAATTTTACATTGGAGAAACGATGAATTCTTGATGTAATTTCCAGAGAAAAATTCAAGAAAAATATATAGAAACCCTCGGTTCAAATGTGGTCAAGATCAATAAAAAGTTTGATAAAATTTTGGCAGTGTAACAGTAGGAAAATAGGGTAAAATACGATAGGTAGATCCTTTATCGTAAAATTCTAGCACTGTGTTATGATGAAAAAAGGCACAATAAAACCGGTTCTAGAAGGAATTTTTTTCAGAAATCAATCTCAGATGAAAGCTAAGTTGATTTATGGATTTGTACAAAAATTTTGGCCAAAAAGGAGAAGAAATAAACTAGTTTCAAGAGGAAAAAAGGAGGCTAAAAATTTCTGCAGTGTTTCGCCTCCGCAACAATGATAACGTTTGCGACAAACGAAATTTGCAGTGGATAAAATTTGAGAAATTCTTCAACATGTAAGGTAAAAAATCTTGTAGTATTGAAATGGTGAGGGTGATAAAATTATATCAGATTTCTAGATGTTGAGGATGGCAGCAAATTGATGGATTTGCGGCTTGGTGCGCGACGGTGGAGGCGACATCAAAAGCAATTACCGGAATTGCTTAGGAAGGTGAAGGTGGCAGAGATGGCTACAGGGTAGCAGGAACGCGACTCTGATACTAGATGATAGAACCCAGAAGGAGCTCTATATATTTTGACCCTTGAGGGGGTTCAACCCTTGGAACGTTGTAGGGCTTTCTCCCTCCTAGACTTGGCACATGACTGAATACAAGTTGATAATTGCTTGATAAAAGAGAGGGGGCGGCTACATCTTTATATAGGACTCTAAACCCTAACCCATAGGGTGCTTGCCTAAATAAAATTATCTCTTTCCCCCCTTCTATAGCCAACTTGCCTAAGAGGGAACAGGTGGCGGCTAGGTTGGTCCTATAGCCAGCCTAAGCAAGGAAAACCCTAGCCGACTAGCCCAGTAAAGGGGGTGCTGACTACTAAACCTTAAGGCCCCAATCTAAACCCTAACTATACTCTTTTATAGGGATGGGATTTTATTACAATCTCACAGGATTTTATTGACTACTTCTAGGGAGATTATGACTCAACCCTACTGAAGTCCTATCAGGTCTTTTAGGGTCAAATTGTTGGTATTGGGCCAAAATCATACCAACTTACCGAAAAACCTATTAGGCTTGAACCAACACCAAGTTAAGCTCATCAGAAGGTCAAATTTGTGGCCTTGAGCATGATTAAGCTGTGGTACTATCAGGCCTAAGTGGTCGTACTACCCAGACAACTACCAACCACTATTTTGTGCCTGTCAGCACAATGACGGTGGTACTGCTTGTGTAGGCAGTGGTTCCACCTGGGGCGGTGGTAGTACCATCCGAAATTCAAATTTTTTATGATGGTAATATCACTCGAAAGTTCAAAATTACAATGTCAAAAGTTACAACTACATGATCATCCAAATCCTAAAATTTTCTATTATTTAAATTTTTTAGCTTATTTAAAGCCATTTGGGGCTATAAGTACCCCCACCAAGGCTTGGATTAGAGCAAGAAATAAATAGTGAAGTTTATAGCTCTCTTTGAGCATTGGTTGAGTTTCTTCCTCCTCCTTGAGTTTAGAAGTGATTCTCAGTTGTAGAAGATATGAGGTCTCCTATCAAAGAGTGAGTATGTAGGTTCTCTCTTAAGTATGTTAAAAGAAGAAGAGTTGTAACAGGGTAGTTGATCTTCGTTTGTTGGAAAGAACATCAGTAGTGAAAGCTGATGGCCTCGAGTGAAGAGGAATCAGAAGTGGATGTAGGTCAAGATGACCGAACCATTATAAATTGGTTTCCATTCTTTCCCTTGCCTTGACTTATTGTTACATTCTGATTTACTTGCTTAACCCTTACACACTCTTTTTGCTAATTGTATTTCTGATACAAATTTATCGATTGAACTTTTAAAATTATTTAAATTTGATATAATACTAATTCATCCTTACACCCCCCCCCTTCTTAGTGCCATTACGATCCTAACAATTGGTATCAAAGCTTGGTTCTCTTAGTTGGATTAACACCCAAGAGAGATTTAATGGCTTTTTCAAACAAGCAAGAGGGTCACTTCATCACTCATCCTCCTATGTTCAATGGAACAAACTACACATTGGAAAATACAAATACATATTTTTTTACTTTCTATGTAGTTTGATCTATGGAATATCGTTGAAGTGGTTTTAAAAAATCCTCTAAACCAATAAATGAATGAAATTATTTTGAAAATAAAATATTTTTCTGAAATGCTAAAGCTATGGATGCTTTATTTTGTGCTTTAAATAAAAATGAGTTTAATCATATTTCAACTTATGACACTGCACATGATATTTGACATATTCTTGAAGTTGCTCATGAAGGTATAAGTAGAGTTAAAGAATCTAAAATTAATATTTTGGTACATAGTTATGAATTATTTAAAATAAAGTCAAGTGAAACCATTGATGACATGTATACCTATTTTATAGATATTGTCAATTGTTAAAAAGCTCTTGATAAAAGTTATACTAATCTTGAATTAGTAAATAAGATTTTAAGATCTCTTCCAAAAAGTTGGGATCCAAAAATAACTGATATTCAAGAAGCAACGAACTTGAATAATTTTTCTCTTGAAGGACTCATAGGATCTTTAATGACTTATGAAATGACCTGCAAAAGACATAATGAACAAGAGAAAAATCTTTCAAAGAATAAGAAGGATATTGCACTTTGAATCAAAGAATATTATTTTAAGCACAAGCTCAAGTGACGATGATGGCATTGCACTCCGTACAAGAAGATTCAAAACGTTCATGAGGAGAAACAAAATTAATTCTATAAGACGAGAAGGTAAGAATAAAAATGAACCTAATAAAGGTGTAATCATATGTTATCAATGTAAAAAAGCTAGGACACTTAAAAAATGAGTGCTCATTACTAAAGAAGAAGATGTCAACCCAAAAGAAGAATAAAGCATTTAAGGCATCATGGGATGAATCAAGTGCATCAGAAGATGAAAAGCAAATTAATGAAGACGAAGTGACAAACTATGGTTTGATGGCCTTCAAGCATGAGGTATTTGAGTCTCCTAAAACATCTTTATCTTATAATGAATTACTTGATGCATTTCATGATTTGTATAATGAAATTAAAAAGTTAGTAAGAAATATAAATTGTTGGAAAATGATCATGTATCTCTCTCTAATATATATGAACATCTTGCACTAAATATAAAGAGTTAGAATTACTTAAAAGAAAATACATATATTTCTACAACAAACCTTAGAAAAATTTAAATTTGGAAACAAGTCACTGAACATGATTCTTACTAATAAAGGTTATATATTAAAAAAAGAATAAATTGGATTTATAAGTAGTAACACACATCAAAAGCCAACAAAATATATAAAAGGACCCACACTACACATTCCTTCTAAAGTTAAATGTAATTTCCTATGGAAGATTTGGTCATTATGCTTATACATGCTTTATAGAAAATATAATTCTCATAAATTAGTTTGGGTTTCTAAAGGAGCAATAAATGATTTGATGCCAAAAGCCAAGAAAGGAAGATCTAACCATAAAGAACCTAAAGTTAAATGGGTACCTAAAGTAAACCTCTCTTTCCTATAGGTATGTCTCCAAACAAGAGTTATGTTGATTGGGTTTGTGAGTAACCCATAAAAGATATGGTGATGAGTATTTGAGTGGACACTATAATTAATACTTTTACTTATTTAAAGTTATTTATTTATGCTATCATGTTCATAGTTATATATGTACATATTATGGTTGAATATGATGATAGGATTGTCTTGATAAGATAAATTACATGGGTCATTTTGGACTGCATTATGAAAGGCTAATAATGTTCTGGCATATAGAAGGAAGTATGACACTGATCATATAAAACCACTATGACTCGTATTACTAGTCTGACTTAATGTAGTATTATTGGATTTATTGGCCTACTTTAAAATTCATGCACATGTAAATATTTTCAAATTTTCAGAATCAAATTGTGTAAATTTATTTATAAATAAATTTTATTTATTTTTATTTTGAATCCTTTTGGATCTTACTAAATTAATGGATCAAGTGGGAGAATGTTATATTATGTGAATCTATTTAATTAAGTAAGATATATTATGGATATGATTGGATTTTGATCATAGTCATTGGCTAATAGAAAGAAAGTTTAATTAAAGTAGAATTCTTTAAGAGACGCCATTGATAGGAGGAACTCTCATAATTACTTATCATAAATTTTCTACTCTCGTCTATAAATAGATAGAACCTCCTAAGGATACAAAAGGGGAAAAGGAACGATTATGAGAATGACAAAAACACGTGACATAGTTGAGAGATTACAGATCTTCTCTCCATCTCCCTTAGTCACGTGAACCAGTCATTAAGATATTATAGTTCATCTCTTATATTCTTGTGTTCTTAAAACCATCAATCATAGTGGTCCTATGAAATGATAGAAAGAGTAGAGAAGGTGAGTCTAGTTCTCCTTGCAGATTGACATTATCGTAGATCTTGGATCCGACTATGGTACACTAGTAGATCATATTAAGGTTTTTTCTATATAGCAACATCAAAAGGTATGTATTGTAATAATCTTTTAGATCTATTATTATTTTTCATAATAAATTTTTTTTCATATAACAGTGATAGGACTCTAATAGGATTGAGTCCTAACCACCCTAGAAGTAATCAATAAGAACCCTTTTAGATTGTAATAAAACCCCACCTAGTCACTTATATCCTATAAAGAAGTATGGCTATGATTTATTTTAGGACCTTAGGGCTTCTTGGCCACTGCCTTCTTTACTAGGTTGGTCAGCTAGGGTTTCTAGAAGAGAGGAATGGCTTGTGCAGCCACTTAGGTCGTCGCCTCCTTTATTTAGGCAGGGCGACTATAGGAGGGGTAAAAGGGGGAATTTACTTATGAAGCACCCCCCTAGGGCTAGGGTTTTTAGCTATATATAAGCTTGTAGCCTTCACCTATTTTCATCAAGCAAGAATCATCTTTTATTTAGTCTTGTGCCGAGCTCTAGGAGGGAGGAACACCTATAGTATTCCAAGGGTTGATCCCCCTCAAAGGTCAAATTCTATAGAGCTCCTTTTGGGGTTCTATCATCTAGTATCAGAGCCATGTTCTTGCTGCCTCTTCTGCCATCTCTGCTACCTCTACCCATCCAAGCAATTCCCATAATTGCTGCAAGATGCACCTCCATCTTCCACCCTAAGTCACAGTTCAATTACTTTGTCACTGCCCCCCTATATTTGAATTGGAGATTTGGTAAAATTTCACCACCCACATCTTATTACTACTATAAATCCTTACCTTTACATATTGAAGAAGTTTTTCCATCTTTTCCTTACTACAAATTTCTATCATCATAATCGAGATCATCATTGCGAAGGGAAAACACTGCAGAAATTTTCAATCGCTTGTTTGCTTCTTGAAACTGGTCTATTACTCATCTATTGTGGATGAAATTTTTGCACAATCTCATAGATCAACTTAGCTTTCATTAAGATTGATCTCTGGAAAAAAATTCTTTATGAAACCAATCTTATTATGTTGTAATTCATCATCGTGTATTGTTGGATTTTTACGACAAAGAATCTGCCTTCTATCCTTGCATCAATTTTCCTACCATTATGCTACCAAAATATTGTCAATCTTAATTATTTCTATTACTCACATCTGAACCAAAGTTTTGTTGTCACAATTATATATATTTTCCTTGGATTCTCTTCTGGAATTTACATCAAGGACTCTCTGTTTCTCCGATGTAAATTCTGTTCGGTAGGATAGCACATATGCAACATCTTTTCATTAAATTCTATCAGATTTCACTATTGTCTTTTCTCGGATTTGACACTCTCTTTTCCTTATCTTCATCTTGTACCATCACAGCCCTAAACTTCTTGGTTTTTCATTGGAATTTTCATTGAGAAACTGTTGTTTCTTTTATGATAATTCTGCTTCTGCAAGGCAGCATATGTTGCAGTGAACTTCATCGAATTCTATCAAACCTACACTGCCATCTCTTCCAAATCTGAAACCATCTTTCCCTAACCTTCACTCTCTACCATTACAGCCACAAAACTGCCAAAAATTGTAGCCTTCTACAATGAGAACCTATTCACAACATACCCTCACTAATCCCTATCAAACCTTGGCTGTCATCTACCCTAGATCCGAAACCTTTTTCCTAACATTCACCCACTTCTATCTCAGCCCAAGAACTCCACAAAACCATAGCCAAAACCACACCCAAAATAGCCATAAAACAAGCCTAAAAAACTACAACCTTCAACCTCGGTCCACCAACCATTTAGCCACCAAATCTACCTTATCCCTTCAACTGCAGCATGCATCTCTCACTACACAATGCTATTAGCAACGATCTCTCACTGCCATCCTCCTTGATTGCAGCCAGTAGTGATCCTTTGCTACACAAATGCTACTAATAATGATCCTTCATTGCCATCTGTCTATATCGCAGCCCGCAATAATCTTGATAGAACCCCAGAAGGAGCTCTATAGATTTTGATCCTTGAGGGGGATCAATCCTTAGAATGTTGTAGGGGTTCCTCTCTCCTAGACTCGGCATAAGGCTGAATTAAAATTGTAGATTGCTTGATTCAAGAGAGGAGGCGGATACATCATTATATAGGGATTAAAATCCTAGCCTAAGGGGGTGTTTGCCTAAGTAAAATTATCCTTTTAGCCCTCCTATAGCCAACCTACCTTAATAGGAACAAGGGGTGACTTGGTTGGCTCTATAGCCAACCTAAGCAGGGGGAAACCCTGGCCAACCAACCCAGTAAAGGGGCGATGGCCACTAAGCCCTAAGGGCTAATCTAAACCCTATCCAAACTCCTTTATAAGATAGGAGTGACTTTATTACAATCTAGCGGGGTTTTATTGACTACTTCTAAAGAGATTAGGACTCAACCCTACTGGAGTCCTATCAAACCCGCCCTCTTAAAATCAGTCTTGTCCTCAAGATTGAAGTTTCTAGAACTCAGGGAACTGGGTCTTCAGCTCCTCATCAGCCTGGGTGTTAGTTGAAAGAACTTGAGCTGAGTCGTTGACTTTAAATTTTCATTTGAGGAGGGATACTTGGAGGATCAACTGTAATTTTGATCTGGTGCACGGATTTGATCTCCAAATTGCAGCCCCAATATAATCCATAATTTTGCAAGGCCCAAAGAAATAGGGAGACCACTTTCTTGAGGCTTAAATTTCATGCTGGTGGAGCTGGAGATGAAGGGGGACTTTCTTTCTCAAGAAACTTTCTTCTACTCTAGCGTTTATTAGGGGATAGTTTCTTCCTTACATGGGCTACCACATGGTTAATCTTTAGTGATAGTCAATCTTTCTTCTAGAATGGTGACTGCCCTCTGGTATGGTTCAGAATGATGAGAGCCCAATCTGGCATGAGTATGGATTGTAATTCTTCTAGTTTAACTCCTCTTTTGTGTCATGGACCTGTATCCAACCATATTTTAAATTTGGTAGTAATTAGTATCTCCTATAAAAACCTCATATAAAGTGTGGGGGAAGCCTCGGTGTAAATTAGGAGTCGACTATCTTGCATAAGAATAGTTCAAATTTCAACTCCTGACGCATCGGCCTCAATGACCAAAGTGTGATCGAAATCGGGCAGTGCTAGGACCGACATCATCATTATGGCTGCCTTGAGTCGTTCGAAGACTGCAGAGGCTTTATCCAACCATAAGAAGGAGTATTTCTTTAGTAAGGATGTGAGCGGGGCACTGATCTTGCCATAATCTTTCACAAAATTTTGGTAGTAGCCCGTGAGTCCAAGGAAACCACGTAATAATTGAATGTTTGTAGGTCTCGACCATCCTTGCATTGCCTCGATCTTTGTCGGGTCCACCGTCACTTCATCCTCTAATATAATGTACCCAATATACTCTAATTGGTGCTGTAAGAAGCTGTACTTTGATTGTTTAACATAAGGAGTATTCTCCCAAAGAATCATTAGAACAGTTCGTAAGTGCTAAAAATATATATCAAGCGTAGGGTTATAAATGAGAATATCATCAAAGGATACCAATACAAACTTGCATAGAAAACTCTGAAAAATATCATTCATCAGGTTTGGAAATTAGAAGGAGCATTCGTAAGTCCGTCAAGCATTACCAAAAACTCATAGTGACCGTTATGCGTGTGGAATACAGTTTTCAGAATATCTTCAGTGTATACCTGAATCTGATGGTATCCGGATCAGAGATCCAATTTAGTGAGGACTCAGGCTCCATTTAATTTATCTAATAGTTCATCTACAAATGGGATAGGATATTTATCTTTGACAGTGATGGTGTTTAGAGCCCGGTAGTCAAGCACATCTGCCACGTACCATCTTTCTTGCGTACTAGCAACACCGGTGAGGAGTAAGGGCTGCAGCCCAGTCGAATCACCCCGGTGTAAAGCATCTCTTTAAAAATGTTCTTAATCTTATCTTCTACGAGGATAGTGGTACAGTCATAAATTTGCTAGAGGTTTGCTTGGCAAAATAGGAATGCAGTGGTCATGCGGTCGGTTAGGAGGCAGCCCACGTAGCTCTAAGAAAATATCCATGAATTCATTCAGGCAAAAGGCAAGCTTAGGATCTGAGTTTTGTACGTTCTCCCCCATAAATGGCTATTGAATATCCATCAAGAATCTACCATGAGCTTTGTGCAAAACTTTCTCCATTTGTTGTGATGAAACGGTGGAAATTTGGCTCTCGTGCTTGCCTCGTAACATGACTTATCTCCCTTTGCAATAAAATTTCATGATTAATTTAGAAAAATTCTAGAAGATATCACCTAGTGTTATAAGCCATTCGATTTTGAGTATGACTTCATAATCATCGATGGGTAGGAGGAAGAAATCAACTACCACTTCTTAGTCTTGGAGGAGTAGTTTCACCCGCGGGCACTGTTGGTCGTAATTAAAGATTCGGTCATCGGTGACCTTTACGTGAAACTTGTTGTAACCTTCAATTTGAAGCCCCAAACGTGTAGCAACTTTACTGTTGATGAAGTTATTGGTGCTGCCCATGTCGATGAGAATGGTGATGAGTTGTTGCTTTAGAAGTCCTCCAACTTTCATCATTTGTGGGTTAGAATAGCTGGCCAATACATGCACTGCATAGTTGGCTGGTTGGGACTCTTCCTCCATGGCTTCTTCTTTAGATTCAAGGGCTTCTTCAGATGTTTCATTGTCCTCATCCTTCGCTGGTTCAATCATGAGGAGCCGGCACTTTTGTAGTGATGTTCGCGACTCCATGGTTCGTCGCAATGCTAACACAACTCATTGACCGATCGTTCGTGAAGCTCATCTCTTGTCAACTTTTTTGGTGCAAGGGCTTAGATGGTAGTAAAGGGGGTAGTAGGCCTCAGTATGCTGGTCGAAGAGTGACCCTTATCCTTCGTACCTCATGGTTTAATTGTTCTTCCTAGATAAATGTGAAGGAAATCACAGCCATAAGAGTGTATGGTTGTCGCACCTTTACTTCTCCTCAAATCTCCTACTTTAGGCCCTCGATAAAAGTATCTAAAAGTTATTTTTTAAAAAAATTCTCAGTTTGGTTAGATAAACACTTAAACCTTATTTGGCATTCTTATATTGTAGAGGTTTGACAAATCTTTGCCAATTGTCCGTCAATGTTATTGAAATCAATTGGTCCGAAGTGGTCTAGTAGTCCTTCCTTGAATCACTACCAAGAGAGTCCTCCATGGGTGTATTTAAACCAATTAAACCACTGAATAGCATCTCCCTTAAGGTGGATGGCAGCAATCTCCACCCGTATGGCGTCGGCAGTTTGGTAGAATCGAAAATAGTGCTCGTGCGCGAGATCCACCCGATCAGGTCTCCTTCTTCTCATCTAGGGAAGTCAACCTTTATACATGGATTATTGAGATCAGAGGTGATGTGACTATGTTCTTGAGGATCATCTCATCGATCTGAAGTTTTTCTGTGTTGTGATTTCCTCGGGTTCGACGGTCGGCCAATGCTAAATTCAGCGAAAAGGGATCGCATCTTCTCTTCCATGCGGTTTCCAAAGGCTTCAAGCTTTGCATCGATAGCCTCCTCTAATGCTATAGTATATGTCTCTAGATCTGTAATATTGAGATCTTTTTTCTATTGTCAGGTTAGTGGCATAGAAATTTTGGAAAAGGGGGCGGTCGGTTGGAAGGTGAATCGATTTGGATGGAAGTAGGCTACGGTTTAGGGTAGATTTGGGGCTGCAGTTTTATGGAGTTTAGGCTATGAATCGATATGGTTCTAGAGCTGTGATAATAGTAGATGAAGGTTAGGAAAATATATTTTAGATCTAGGATAGATGGTAGCAAAGGTAGGTGTCTCGGTAAGGAAAGTTGGCTAAAAAGGTAAGTGGATCGATAAAGAAGTAGGTTGATTTAGGGGCTATTTGGATTCGTTTTAGGGTCATATTTAGAAGGGTTTTTAGTGAGGATGGTAGGGTTTGGAGTTGAGAAAAAGTGGGTATGAAATCCTACAAAAAAATAGCACTCAAATTTGATAGAATTCGGTGAAAAGAAGTGCTGTGCGATGTTGTCCTGCTAAACTGATTTTATGTCGGAGAAACGATGACTTCTCAATGTAAATTCCAGAGGAAAGTTTAAGAAAATTATATAAAAACCCTTGGTTCAGATGTTGTTAATACCAATAAAAAGTTTGATAAAATTTTGGCAGCATAACAGTAGGGAAATAGGGCAAAAGATGAAAGATTGCTTCATCTTAAAATTCCAGAACTACGTGATGGTCAAAGATTACACAAAAACCAGTTCTAGAAGGAGTTTTTTTATGAAATTAAATTTATATGAAAGCCAACTTGATCTTGAGAATTGTGTAAAAATTTTAGCCAAAAAAGATGAACAAAAGTTTGGTTTCAAGAGGCCAATATACGGAAGGCAGATTATATATTGTAAAATTTTAGTACTGTGCAATGAAGAATCGTAGTACTATAAGTCTAGATCTAGAATGAGTTTTTTCACAAGATTAGTATTGGATGAAAGCTAAGATGATCTATGAAATTTTATAAAAGTTTCAGCTAAAAAAGATGATTAAAAGTTTAGTTTCAAGAAGCAACAATCGGCTAAAAATTTCTGCAGAGTTTCTCCTTTGCAATGATGATAACGTTTGCGATGAACAAAATTTACAGCGAAAACAATTTAGAAAAAATCTTAAACATGTAAAGTAAGGAATCTTGCAGTATTAAATAGGTATGGATGATAAAAATATACTATAATTCTAGATCAAACCTAGGGGGCAGCGGTAGACTGATTTGATCTGCTGCTAGGGTGAAAGGTGGTGGCGCATGTCGTAGCAATTGTGGGAATTGCTTAGGAAGGTGGAGGCAGTTGAGATGGCTATAGGGGCAGCAAGATCGCTGCTCTGATACAGATGATAGAACCCCAGAAGGAGCTCTATAGATTTTGATCCTTGAGGGGGATCAACTCTTGGAACGCTATAGGAGTTCCTCCCTCCTAGACTCGGCACAAAGCTGAATTAAAATTGTAGATTGCTTGATTCAAGAGAGGGGGCGGCTACATCATTATATATGGATCAAAACCCTAGCCTAAGGAGGTGCTTGCCTAAGTAAAATTATCCCTTTGCCCTTCCTATAGCCAACCTGCCTTAATAGGGACAGGGGGCGACTTGGTTGGCTCTATAGCCGACCTAAGCAGGGGTAAACCCTGGCCAACCAACCCAATAAGGGGGCGATGGCCACTAAGCCTTAAGGGCTAGTCTAAACCCTATCTATACTCATTTATAAGATAGGAGTTACTTTATTATAATCTAGTAGGGTTTTATTGACTACTTCTAGGAAGATTAGGACTCATCCCTGCTGGAGTCCTATCAAATCTTTCATTGCTAATTGCCTTGATCACAGCCAAAACAAATTGAACACGACCAATAGCAATCTCTCACTCCATACCACTATTCCCTCCTTTGCAAAACTACAGTCATACTTTCTCATCCTTTTGCCACCATTGCTACCTTCAACCTGAAGATTGCAGCTACATTCTTCAATCAATTTATTTGACAGGTTAGAGATCCCCACATCATGACATCAATAGGCCTATTCAAAGCCTAATTGGAGGCTTTCGAGACACATATAGATGCTAGACTATGCGCTCTCTTCAAGGATTTTAGATTAGGCTGATCGTCGAGCCCAAGAAGATCACAACATGGAGCAAATTCATATTGTAAAAAGAACCCACTATAGATAAGAAGCAAAGTTAAGACACGATAGCCCTACACCTCAATGACATCAATCTCCTTTACACAACTTCAAGAAGGGCACCTCAATCAAGATGCTCAGAGCATGAGAGCCACATCCCAACCAACAACATATAAACCTTCAACACCAATCGATTACAAGAACCTTGACGACGAACTAGCGACGATCTGCCAAACCTCAACCATCCAAGAGTACCAATAAAATGTTATCTAATCAAATTTATGACTGGTCTGAAAAACAGATATTAAGGACTTCAATTGAGGGCCTGTAGCCAGAGATTCAGGAAGAAGTTAACGCACGACAATCGTACACACTTAAGGCAGTCATTTCCTTCACAGGACTAGGGTCGCCCCCTGACCAGCGATACCAAAGCTTTCATCTCCTACTATCAACCAACCCCCTTCAGCTGAAGAAATTAACAAGTGAAAACCCTCATGATGGATCGGCAAAGGGCCTATGTGGATGTTGTGATAAATTATGGAGCCTTGAATAAGATTGTAAAATGGAGAGATCTATGATGATTGTGGCCATTGAAGAAACCAAACATGAAGATATAGCTCTCGAGCCCATAGAGAATGATACACCACAACCGGCCACCCGTATGGTCCCTATCTTAACCGGCTACACAAACCTACAAAATTGAAGATCGAAGGGTTTCTCGAGTAATAGTCTGTTATCATCCTTATCGACACTGGTAGCACACACAACTTCATGAGCAGTAAGGTTGTTACCCATTTGATGCTCCAAAAGAAGACTACAGCAAATTTGAAGTCAAGGTAGCTAACGACCAAACTCAAGTATAACTAGAAGTGCCCACGGGTAAAATTGATCCTACAGGAGCAAGACATAGTTGCTGATTTTTTCCTCCTCTCTCTCGATAGTTTTGATATATTGCTCAACATTGATTGATTGCCCATGATTGGAGACATTTTTAGAATTTTTCAAAACTAACCATGATATTTTTTAGTAAAGGAAAACAGGTGGTTCTATAAGGGAGCCAAGCAACTACGACCACAACATAATACTTGGGGATGGTACTAAAAGAAAAATCCAACGATTTCTCAATTCAAATCCAAGAGTTTCAAGAGATGAAGCCAAAAGAGATTGAAGACAAGAATCCTCTCCCACACTGAAATTTTAGAAGTCTCCATCAAACCGAGCCTACTATCTCTTATCAAGATACCCGATTCCCTATGCTAAAACCGAAATTTTCATTATTGATGCTCTCGCCAAAAAATGGAAGAGAAGATGGAAGAGATGGGTCGAGAGAGAGAGACAACACAGATTGTTGTTTTTTTTTTTTTTTTTTCTCCTTCACATCCACATCTCCTCCTCCTAGGGATAAGTAAAGTCTAAAGTGTTACCATCGAACTCACTATGGTTGCTGATGCAGCACTTCCAGATCTTTGGTGACTTCCACGACTTTCCCCAAGATCAAATCATGATGCTCAAAGACTTCCTTAATAATGACCTTAGAGCTATGACCCAAGACCACGAGAAAATTGAACCCCTCTAATGGTGAAATCAAAGTAAGAGAAGGATCATTTATAGGACTCAACAAAATATCATCCATCTTATTATTAAGAAAGATGCACCACCTTGGCCAAGTGGAACTATAGCCCTCACAACCATGATGTTGTCTACACCAAATCGTGGCCAGATGTTTATTATTGGAGCATACACATCCACAGGTGGGATCGGCATCACCCTTATGCAAGATGGTCCATGGCATGAAAGAGGAGTAAGCCTAGAAGAATTGCAATCTATGCTCATGCTAGATTGGGCTCTCATCATCTTGAACCGTACCAGAGGACAGTCATAATTCCAAAAGAAAGATTGACTATTACTAAAGACTAACCATATGATAGCATATGCAAAGAAGAAACAACCTCCGACATACTTTAGAATGAAGATCGAGTTTTACTACACCTTCAACCCAATCAGCATGAAATTTGAGCCTTAAGGAAGTGGTCTCCCTATTTCTTTGGGCCTTGCAAAATTGGGAATCACATTGAGGCCCTAACCTAGAGATCGATCCGTGCGCCAAATCAAGATTATAGTTGATCCTCTGGGTATCCCACCTCAAATGGAAATTTAAATAAGACAATTCAGCCCAAATTCTTCCAATTGACACCCAAGCCAATGAGAAGGCCAAAGTTCAACTGATGATCACATGGGATCACAGGATCGTGACACATCACAGTCCCGCCAATACTATTTAGCCTGGATCGCAGGAGCAAGAAACGCCTACTACATATGCTATATGGGAATCTTATGAGGAGCTGAAGACCTGGTTTCTAGAGTTTATGAATCTTCAGTCTTGAGGACAAGGCTAATTCAAAGAGGGTGGGCTTGACAAGACTCTAGCAGGGTTGAGTCCTAATCACCCTAGAAGTAATCAGTAAGAACCCTTTGAAATTGTAATAAAACCCCACCTATTCACTTCTATCTTATAAAGAAGTGTGGCTATAGTTTATTTTGGGGCCTTAGGGCTTCCTGGTCGTCACCCCCTTTATTGGGCTGGTCAACTAGGGTTTCTAGCAAAGGGGCATGGCTTGTGTAGCCACTTAGGCCATCACCCCCTTTATTTAGGCAGGGTGGCTATAAGAGGGGCAACATGAAGAATTCACTTAGGAAGCACCTCCTAGGGCTAGGGTTTTGAGCCCTATATAAACTTGTAACCTCTACCTCTTTTCATCAAGCAAGAATCATCTTTCATTCAGCCTTGTGTCAAGTTTTAGGAGGAAGGAACGCCTATAGTATTCCAAGGGTTTATCTCCCATAAAGATTAAATTCTATAGAGCTCCTTCTGGGGTTCTATCAAACAGATACAATATTATCATCTATTTATTAATCCATACTCTTCTATCAATATTATAATTCAATGAAAGATAGAAAGAGAGGAGAATAAGCATATTGATGCTACTTTTGCTTTCAACAGATCGAACTATAATGAGTTGCTAGATTAAATGAATGTATTCTATCGAAAGATACTTAAACCTAATTTATGTTATTTGATTTTGATGTTGGTATTATGTTATTCTATATAATAGTATATTTTTATACCTACATACAATAGAAAAATAGATAGAACCCCAGAATAAGTTCTATAGAATTTGATCTTTAAGGCGGATCAACCCTTGGAATACTATAGGGGTTAGTCCCTCCAAGGAGTCGGCCACAAGGCTAAACAAAAGAGATTACTTGCTTGATGAAAAGAGGAGGCCACATGCTTATATAGAGCTCTAAACCATAGCTCTATGGGGGTGTTGCTTAAGTAAAATTACCCCCTTACCTCTGTGAGGATCAATTGGCACTAGGTGGGGGGGACTTTCAAATAGTAAACAAGATCAGAAGCGTTAATAAGGAAAGCAAAAAATGAACTCACAATTTTTATAGTGGTTCGGTACCAATAGCCTACGTCCACTCCCGAGTCCTCCTTCTTGAGGCGTATCGGTGTCCACTACCGATCTTCTTTGGGTGAAGACCAAACCCTTACATTTTGCTTACAAGGGAGACAAGATTACACTCTTTGATCACTCCCTTACCCGTTTTCTTTTTCTTACAATTCTCACATAATATTTTCTCATAATATAATTTCTAAATTTATTATGTATAATGCAAGAAAATTTAGGGTATTTATAGACCCCAAGTGGCTTCAGATTTTTGGAGCCAAAAATCAAACATACCCAGAAAAATTGGGTATGGGCGGTTTACCCGCCGACTTGGGTGGCTCGGCCACCCAAACACCAAGGTAGGGCGATTTACCCATTGAAATCTCCGCAAAAGTGGTTCCCTCCACTTTTCAAATTTTGGCTTGAACCATCAGTTGACCATTCCCTTGGTCAACTAATTGAGCTTAACCTAAGCTCAACCAAACCCTATAGTGGACCTGGTTGTCTTATTGAGTTGATTTATATTTCATCCAAATCCAACTCAATTATGACTCAATTCCTAATTATAACTCAATAATTACAACACATAATGACCAATAAGCTAAACCAAGACCTAACTTTCACCAATCTGGTAGCCTCCGACATTCTTACGATGAGTATTCCGGTCTTTTTCTGGCGATCCCCCGGTGTGTTCCCAGTGAGCTTCCCGATCCCTTCAGCGAATCTCTTAGCGAACTTCAGCGAGATCCCACTGCATCGTCCAAACCCGGCCCAATGTCCAAGCTTGATCTTGGCCCATCATCTAGTTGTAACTTCATTGCTCCTATCATAGTTAGTCCTGCACAATGCTAATTATGACTTAATTAAATATAATCATGATTTCCAAACATCCATTACAAGAGCATCCCAACTCCCGGTAAGCTTTTTGATTACCCCCGATAATCTTCTAACAAATTTCGGTCTTCTTCTAGCAGGCTCCCTTGTGCCATCCTAGTAAACCCTCGGTCATCTCCCGACATACTCCTAGAGAGTTCTCAACTACATCAATTCGATGCATGGACTTGACCTTGGCTAATCGTGATTGTAATAATCTTTCTATCATAATCAATTCTGCATCAATCAATTTCTAACAATCCATGTTAGATCAATAAATCATTAATTGATTTCATCATCAAAATCCAAGATTCAACAATCTCCCTCTTTTTTATGATGATAATCAATTGATGATAGGAGTTAATCCTAACTCCCTCTAAATCTATGCCACTTAAATTTAAGAGAAGCACACACTCTTAAATTCAAGCAATCAACATTATATATAAATTTCAACATAAATTTACATCAAGTCATAAAATCATTTGTAAAAAGGAATTAAGCATCTACATCTAAGATGTCTAATTCATATCCTTATCCAAGATATCCATGTATTTCAAGAAGATCATATGTCATCAATGTATTCATCATGTGTTATCAATATACATTTCTCCCCCTTTGTTATGAACAAAATGGTAAAATATAGCTAATAATTTCAAAGCATAGGATAACATTACTCCCCCTTAGTATATGCATTATAAAATTTTCTTCCACCTTAATAAGGAGAGAAATAAGGGAGATGTTGTTGAATCATTTCATCATAGAGAATAGCTCTTAATAAATTTTAAAAGCAATACTAAGATGAGCTCAAAAGTTCAAGAGATTTAAAGATTACTTATGTAATTCAAATGTAGCAAAAGTCATCTTTTGATATAAAAAATTATCTCTTATAAATTTCAAATGTGGTATATCTTCATATAATTTTTTTAAAAAAATAATAAGATAAAATCATGGAGAAGGTTTTCAAAAAAATGTTATCACAAAAAGGCTTCATTTCATGAAATCTATATTTTCATAATTTAACATTTCTATGTCTCAACCTCAATCTTGTATATATAAAATTTTGAATATGAACTCAATAAATTTTTCTCATGTAAATTTCAATAAAATGTAGCAAATAAATCCAAACAATAATAAATCATTATCTTTATATAGATTTTCAAAATTATCATTACATACATGATCATCATACATAATTTCACATCATTATACCTTCTCCCTCTTTGTCATCTACAAAAGAAGAAGTGTAATTAGCAAATTTTTTATATAAAAAAGTTTATCAATTTAATAAATTTTTCATTACTTTAGAACATGTAAGCTAATAAATTCATTCCTCTTTTGAGAAGTACAAGCTAGCAAATATTTACTTCCTTTACATTGTTCAAGCTAGCAATTTTATAAGCTAATAAGTTTTACTCCCCCTTTGTCATTGTCAAAAAGAAGGGATGGTTAAAATAGTGCAAAATTGTTCCCATTACATCATTTTTCAAGAAATAAATAAAGAAATATACCAATTATCAAATGAAATATATAAAGAAAAATTAACATGGTGATGAGATATTCAATTTATGAAAATAAATTATGAATATCAAGAGACAAGTTATAGGAGAAACATATAAAATATCTTAATTTATCTATAAAAAATTTTAAGTTGTCAAGTTCATGATTTATATAGAAATCTCCTTTTAAATAATACGAAGACACATAACAAAAGATTTTGATTCATAAATGATTTCAAGTTATAATTCCAAGAAATCAAAACCACGATATAGATAAATCAATTATTTAATTTTAAAATCATCAAAATCACTTTCAAGAGATTCAAAATATAATTAATAGACTTATTAGTCTCTTGAAATGTTAGTGATTTCTTTTCTCCACATATGTGAGCAAGAAGATAGAATCAAGGTAGAGAAATAAAAAATCTCATATGACAAAAATACTCAATTTTAAAGATGTAAATTTTATAGATGTGAATTTTGAAATTAAGTTCAAAACTTTAATATATTCACGGAGATTCAAAAGTTTAAGAGTTACTCATGCATTTAAAATCATCTCATGTAATTTCAAGTATAACAAAAAATCATCTATTGTAAATTTTGATAAAAAACATTAAGAATTTCTTAAGAAGGCATGGTAGTAGATCAAGCTCAAATTGTAAATCAAGTATTTTGCATGCATTTAGAAAATTTTGAATTTTCTTCCAAGTAAATTATTTCTCATTTAAAGTTATCATATCCAATTTACTTCTAATCAAATTAATAATTTTATCTCTCCCTTTTTGTTATTTCAAAGAAAGAAATATAATAGCATAATTTCTTCTTAGCATTCATATTCAAATATGCCAAAATACAAGGATATCATGTCATTAAAGATAAAATCAAATTTTCGAATATCAAAAGACATGATTTCATTTAATAAGTTTATTTCCTCCAGTTTTTGTAAATAATAAAAATGGGTCTTAGGGGATAATCTCAATTCATCCAAGATGAATCTTTTTAATAAAAAAGAAGAATGATCTTGAAAAAAATTTCAATTATTATTGTTAAGATCATAAATTTTATTTTTATTTAAAATAGAAAATTATAGAGATCAATAACTTGATTCCCACAACATATAAGTCAAGTCAATAAATTAAGAAAATATTCATGATAATACAAATCTCTTTTAATTTTTAACTTATCACAAATTTAAGAAATACTAATTTTGGTGATAAGTTATGTCATTCATGAGTTTTAAAATAAATCATATCAAGATAAATATTGATATAAAAAGACATTCATGAATATTATAGACATGATTTAATTTAATAAATCTTTTCTTAGATGATAAAATAGAAGATTTTTAAGTTTTATTTTCCAAACTTGCCAAAATCATGATTATAATTTATTCAAGTTCAAATCATCAAATCGTCAAAATCACTTTCATAGTTCAAGATAGTCATAAAAATAATATAATCGATTCATTAATCTTGTTTTTAAAACCAAATCATTTGTGAACTTATCCAAAATCATCATCAAAATTTTCTTTTCGAAAAATTCAATGAAAGCATCATAGATTATTTTTTAATAGCTAAAATTCTCTAATCCATTTTTGTAGTTTAAGAGATTCAATAGTATTATTTTGTCTCTTGTTGAATGATTAATAGAATAAAAATTACTTCAGCAATAATTATCCTTCTTTTGAAATTTATTTCAAGAATGCAATATCATTTGAAGTCAAAAACATAATTTCATCAACATCATTATAATAAAATATTTTTAAATAAAAACTTTGATTTATTTCAATTCTAATAATTTTTAGACTTAGTGTAGTGAGTTACCATGCTCATTTCATTCTCATTAAATATATTTTTAATTTACAAAATTATTGGACAGTGAAGCATGATTTTTCTCTCCCTTTTCTATATTATTATATGCTAAAATTATATCAATCAGCACAATCATTCAATCATAGCATTTCAATCATTTAAATCAATAATTCCATAGACTTTATCAATATTTAAACCATTTAACAATAGTTTTTACATTTAAACAAGCCAATGATTTTAGCACTCACTCAAAATATGTTCTTCAATAACTAAGGTTCTTTGGTTCTAATTCATTTTCATACTTGTATACTCTAGCTATGCATCATCAATATTAATTGTATAATAATGAACCATTAAAAAATTCATTGTCAATAATTTTAATTTCAATAATTTTCTTATTACTACTTAGGCTAGTAAGCTTGAAGGAGTGTTAGATCTCAAGTAATATGACTTCAGCATCTACTTTCAAAATATTTTTATTACTCCTATCCTTATTAGGAAACAACTTTATATTATGAGAGGTTTTGATTTAGGTACTCATTTAACATTGGGTCCTTCATGACATGTTCTTTCCATTTTTTCTAATGGCAAAAGATTGTTTATGATTCCTTCAGGAACCTAAACTAACTTATAAGGACTATAGTTTTTGAATGGACATTTGCAAGCTATATGTCGTAATCTACCATAAAAATTATACTTAATTCTTGGTGACACATTTAAGGTTGATTCTTTAACGAAAATAGTTGGTTTTGTTAGTATTTAACAAAAATAGTTGGCTTTTGTTGGGTATTGCCCACAAAGCCTATTCTATTTCTTCTATTAATATGACCCTTATTGGCAATGATCATATTCAGGGATTTATTATTAATTTTAAATTTTTTTAGCATTGTCTTAAGCATGATATTTTCTTCTTTAATGTTGTCTAACATTTCACATTTAGAACTAGGATTGTGTGATGCTAATAACTCATGCATTTCATCAACTTTAACAACTAACAAATCATGTTCATGTTTAAGCAACTTAAAAGATTTACTAAGTTTTCTAAATTTATCAAACAAATCATGAAGCATATTTAATAATTTTGAAAAATAATTACTTAATGAATCACTAACCTTATTGTCTTTGGCCATAAGAGCGAGATTCTCCACTTTTTGGTTGTGCATTTGATCTTTGGAGCTCCTCAGCTTCTTACGTTCATAGCAAAAGGTTTTGTCTATCTTTACATTATTTTTAAGGTTCAAGTTCGTTAATTTTTCAGTTCATTTATCAAAAGTTCAAAGTCCTCATCACTCAAGATTTCACTCGAGGAGTCATGTGTTCTTCTCGGTTCACATTTATTTCGATTCTTAAGAAGGTGTTCTTCTTATTTATTTTTAGAAGTATTTTCATTTAATAATTTATTTATATTAAGTGTACTTTCATATGTTATTTCTAATGCATGCCATATATCAAAAGATGAATCAAAACAAGAAACCCGATCAAATTCATTTTTATCAAGAGCATAAAGCTCGTCAATCATAGCCTTTGCATTTAAAGAGAAAGTCTTCTTCTCCAAATCATTCTAATTGTTCATTGGAAGAAAAGACTTTTCAAATCTATTTTCAACAATAGTTCATAAATCAAGGTCTAAAGAAAGCAAAAAAACTCTTCTTCGAGTTTTCCAATAAGCATAGTTCGTCCTATTGAATATAGGAGGACGAATGATAGAAAAGCTCTCTTGAAAGCCAATAAGAGCCATTTCTCTTAGGTGTTAAATCAAATAAGAAAAATCGAGGCTTTGATACTAATTGTTAGGATCAATTAGCAACAAGAGGGGGGAAGGGTGAATTAGTGCAAGTGTAAATTTTCAGTTAGATGAAAATTTTTTTATTAAACCAAGATAAGAAGATCCAAAGCTTGTTGTTCAAATAAAGCAACTGAATGATAAGAAAATTATTAAGTTACTTACTTACTAATTACTTAAGAAAGAGTAAGAAAATCCGAAAGATAAGGAACGTTGTAAGTGAAATGTTTGCATTCAAAGAGTAAACAAGATCGGAAGCATTAATAAGGAAAACAAAAGATGAACTCACAATTTTTATAATGGTTCGGTACCAACGACCTACGTCCACTCCTGAGTCCTCCTTCTTAAGGCACACCGACATCCACTACTGATTTTCTTTGAGTGACAATCAAACCCTTACACTTTGCTTAAAATGGAGACAAGATTACATTCTTTGATCACTCCCTTACCCCTTTTCCCTTTCTTATAATTCTCACATAATATTTTCTCAGAATATAATCTCCAAAATTGTTGTGTATAATACAAGAAAACTTGAGGTATTTGTAGGCCCCAAGTGGCTTTAGATTTTTAGAGCCAAAAATTAAACATACCTGAAAAAATCGGGTATGAGCAATTTACCCGTCGACCTGGGTGGTTAAACAACCCGAACACTAGGGTACGAGCGATTTACCCACTGGCTCTAGGTGGGTCAACTACCGAAAGTACCCAGATTACTAGGTACGGGTGATTCAACTGCTCAACCTGGGTGGGTTAATCGTCATCAGCCGCCCGAAAGCCTGGGCAGTGATGGTACACCCACCGCTTACTGACGATTTACTCGTCAAAATCTCAATAAAAGTGGTTCCCTCCACTTTTCGAATTACGGCTTAAACCATCAGCTGACTATTCCCTTGGTTAACTAATTGAGCTCAACCAAACCATATAGTAGACCCAGTTGCCTTATTGAGTTGATTTAGATTTCATCCAAAACTTACTCAATTATGATTCAATTCCTAACTACGACTCAATGATTATAACACTTAATGACCAACAAGCTAAACCAAGACCTAACTCCTGTTAATCCGACAGCCTCCGATATTCTTATGGTGAGTCTTCCGATCTTCTTCCAGCGATCTCTCGGTGTGTTTCCAGCGAGCTTCCCGATCCTTTTGACGAATCTCCTAGCAAACTTCGACGAGATCCTACTGCATCGTCTGAACCCGGCCCGATGCCCAAGCTTGATCTTGGCCCATCATCTGGTTGTAACTCTATTGCTCCTGTCATAGTTAGTTCTGTATGATGTTAATTATGACTTAATTAAATATAATCATAATTATCAACATCCATTACAAGACCATCCTAACTCCTGGTAAGCTTTTCAGCTACCCCCGACAATCTTCTGGTGAGTCTCGGTCTTCTTCTAGTGAACTCCCTTGCATTATCCTAGCAAATTTTCGATACCCTCGGCGAGCTCCCAACGCACTTCTGGCAAGTTCCCAACTACATCAACTAGATGCATTGACTTGACCTTGGTCAATTGTGATTGCAATAATCTTTCTATCGTAATTAATCGTGCATCAATCAATTTCTAATAATCTATGTTAGATCAATAACTCATCAATTGATTTTAACATCAAAATCTAAGATTCAACAGACCGTTTTATAGCCGACCTGCCTTAATACGGATAGGCTTTGGCTACAAAGCTGACTCTAGTAGATGGAAACCCTAGTCGACCAGCCCAGTAAGGGGGGCAGTAGCCACTAATCCCTAAGGCCCCAAACCAAACCCTAGCTACACTTCTTTATAAGATAGAAGTAACTAGGTGGGGTTCTTATTACAACTTCACAGAGTTTTATTGACTCTACTAAGGTGAGTAGGACTCAACCCTGCTAGGGTCCTATCAAGCCCACCCTCTTTGAATTAGCCTCGTCCTTAAGGCTGAGGGTCTATGAACTCTAGGAATCGGGTCTTCAGCTCCTCATAAGACTCCTATGTGGTATCTTTGGATGGTAAGTTATTTCATTTCACTAGTACTTCAGTTGAGCGACGTCGGCGGTGCATCATAATCCTCCGATCAAGTATATCTTATGGTTGAGCTTGAATATTGCCATCATTTGTAGTGCTCGTCAACTAGGTCTAGGCCGACTCATGCTCTCCCAATTTGGGCTTTAGCAAGGATACCTGGAAGACATGATGGATCTTAGCATCTTCTAGTAGCTTTAATCTGTATGTCATAGCCTCAATATGCTCCAAGATCTGATATGGTCCATAAAATTGTGAAGATATATTCATCGATGCTCTGGTGTTGATTGACAGCTACTTGTATGGTTGTAGGCGAAGGTAGACCCAATTTCCTATACTTCGATGAGTGTCTGCTTGTTTCTTCATGCTGGCTTGGGTGGTAGTTAAGTTATCCTTCAACAACTATAGAAGCTTGTCCCTGTCAATTAAGTTTTAATCAACCTGATCTACTTTGGTCGCACCAATTATATATTTAGGTATTACAAGGGGCGGTCGGCCATAGAATGCCTCATAGGGGGTACATTTGGTTGATGAATGATAGATTATATTGTACCACCATTCGACCCAAGGAAGCTAATTTGTCTACTCCTTTGGTCAATCACAGGTGAAAAACCATAGATATGTCTCAAGGTATTTATTCACCACTTCTATTTGGTCATCCATCTACGGATGATAGGTTGTGCTCATCTTTAGTTTGGTGCCTTGTAATTGGAATAGCTCGGTCCAAAATTTACTTATAAACACCCTATCATGGTCGCTCACAATCGACCTTAGCATCCCATACAGTTTAACAATATTTTCCACAAAGAGTTGAGCAATACTGGCAACGGTATAAGGATGTCCCACAGCACAGAAATGAGCATATTTAGTTAGACGATCTACCACCACAAAGATCGTGCTTTTACCTTGAAATGGTAGCAGCCCTTTAATGAAGTCCATGGAGATGTTAGTCCACACTGAGTCCGGGATAGGCTATGGTTGTAGTTTTTCTGGACTTGCCACTATTTTACATTTTTGTTGCTAGCATACATCATATTTAGATACATAATCATGAATTGATCTTTTCATGCCTCTCTAAAATAAATTTTGCTTCACCCTCTTGTATGTTCTCAAAAATCCAAAGTGCCTTGCTGAAGGTAAAGAGTGCATCTCATACAAAATAATTTTAATGCAATGGGAAGAAGGAATAATTACAATTCAGCCTTTGTAGTGTAGGTCCCCTAAATCTCAAGTGTAGTGTCCCATGAATTCCAAATTCTTCTCCAATTTTTCTATGATACCTCGGGTTTCTGGGTCATTCTTTCATTCCTCCCTAATGTCCTCGAGGAAGTTAGTGGAGGGAAAGGAGATGGCTGAAATTTTGGCTTGTCCCGACAATCGAGATAGAACATCTGCAACAAAATTCTATTTTTTCTTTCAGTAAATAATTTTATAATCAAAACCAAAGAGTTTAGTTACTCATCGATGTTGCATTGGGAAAGATATTTTATGCTCCAAGAAGTATTTGAGACTCTAGTGGTCAGTCTTAATTTGGAAGCGTCGGTCGATTAGGTTGGGTCTTCACTTCGTGACGGCGTGTACAATCATGAGTATTTCTTTGTCATACACGGACATTTTAAGGTGGGAGGGAGACAAAGCCTTGCTAGTGTAGGCATGGGTCGGCCATCTTGTATTAGGATAGCCCCTAGCCTCAATCACAAAGGGGCGACCGAAATCGAGCAATACTAGGACCGACGTTGTCGTCATGGCTACTTTGAGTCATTCAAAGGCCATGGAAGCTTTGTCCGATTATAAGAAGGAGTCTTTCTTCAATAAGGCCACGGAAACTTTGTCAAGTCTACCGCCACTCTATCCTCTGATATAATGCACCCTAGGTACTCCACTTTATGCTATAAAAAGCTACACTTTGATTATTTAACATAAAGGATATTCTCCCAAAAAATCGTTAGAATAATTCGTAAGTGTTGAAAATGCATATCAAGCATAGGGCTGTAATGAGGATGTCATCAAAAAATACCAGTAGAAACTTACATAGAAACCTCTTGAAAATGTCATTCATCAAGCTTTGAAATGTAGAAGGAGCATTCATAAGTCCAAAAGGCATTATAAAAAAACTCGTAGTGGTCATTATGTGTGCGGAATGCGGTTTTTGGAACATCTTCAGTTCATACCCGAATCTGATGATATCCTGAATGGTGATCTGATTTAGTAAAGACTCAGGCTCCTTTCAATTCATACAAGAGCTCATCTACTATTGGTATATGATATTTGTCTTTGATGGTGATGATATTCAAAGTCTGGTAATCAATGCACATCCGCCACGTACAATCCTTCTTACACACTAGAAACACCAGCGAGGAGTAAGGGCTGTAGCTTGGTTGAATTACTCTAGTGTCGAGCATCTTCTTAACGATGTTCTCAATCTCGTCCTTCTGTAAATAAGGATAGTGGTACGGTCTTAAGTTTACTAGAGGTTTTCCCGACAGTATAGGGATGCAGTGGTCATGCAGCCAGTTAAGGGGAAGAAGCCTATGTGGCTCCATGAAAACGTCCGTGAATTTGTCTAGCAAGAGGGCAAGCTTAGAATCTGAAATTTACACATTCTCCTCTGTTGATGGCTGTTGGATATACATCAAAAATCTGTCATATGTCTTGTATAGCACCTTCTCCATCTACTACATGGAAATGGTGGAAATATGGCTCCCGCGCTTACCCCACAAGGTGACTTGTTTCCCTTTATAATAAAACTTCATGATTAACTTAGAGAAAATTCAGGAGATGTCACCTAATATTGTGAGTCATTCAATCCCAAGAATGACTTCATAGTTGTCGATGGGTAAGAGGAATAAGTTGGCTATCACTTTTTGATCTTGTAGGAGCAATTTTACCCATGGGCACCGTTGGTCGCAATTGAGGATTCGGCCGTCGGTGACCTTTACATCAAACTTGTTGCAACCTTTGATTTGAAATGCCATACATATAGCAAACTTACTATTGAGAAAGTTATTTGTGCTGCTCGTATCTATGAGAACGGTGATGGGTTGTTGTTTAAGGAGTCCTCCAACTTTCATCATCTGCGGGTTGGAGTAACCGGCCAGCGGGTGCACTGCATAGTCGGCCAATTGGGGCTCTTCCTCTATAGTTTTGTCTTCAAGTTTGAGGTCTTCGTTAGATAGTTCAGTGTCCTCATCCTCTACTAGTTCGATCACGATGAGCTATCCTCTTTTGCAGCGATGTTCTCGGCTCCACAGTTCATCATAGTGCCAACATAACCCCTTAGCAAATCGTTCCCGAAGCTCGTCTCTTGTCAATTTTTTTAGTGCAGGGGCTCAGATGGTACTAGAGGAGGGTGAAGGCTTCAGCATGGCTGGTCAGGGAGCGAACCTTGTCCTTTATGCTTCGTGATTTATTCGTTCCTCTTGGATTCTTACGAAGGAAATCATCACCATAAGAGTGTACGGTTGATGCGCCTTTACTTCTCCTTGAATCTCTGGCTTTAGGCTCTCAATAAAAGTTCCTAAAAGTTTTTTTTCAGACCAATCTATAGATTGGTGAGCTAAACATTCAAATCTTGTTTGGTATTCTTGTATTCTAGAGGTTTATCGAATCTTCGCTAATTGTTCATTAACATTATCGTAATTAGTTGGTCCAAAGCGATTTAATAGTCCTTCCTTGAATCACTGCTAAAAGAGACCTCCATGGGTGTGCTCAAACCAATTGACCCATTGAATAGTACCTCCTTCGAGGTGGATGGGAGCAATCTCCACCCTAGTGGCGTTGACGGTTCGGTAGAACTAAAAATAGCGCTCTATGACCATCCGATCAGATCTCCTTCTTCTCATCTAGGGAAGTCTACCCTCATGTATGGATTGTTTGGATCAGGGATGGTGCAACCTCACTCTTAGGGATCATCTCTCCAATCTAAGGTTTCTCCTTGTTATGATTTCCTTGGGCTCGATGGTCGACAAATTCTTCATCGTAAAATTCTAGCAATACGTGACGAGGAATTGTAACACAATAAAATCGGTTTCGGAGAGGATTCTTTCTAGAGATTGATATTAGATGAAAGCTAAGATCATCTATGAAGTCATATAAAATTTTCAGCCAGGATAGAGGATTGATAAATCGATTTCAAGAAGCAACAGTGCGGTTGAAAATTTCTGCAACGTTTCGCCTTCGCAGTGATGATAATATTTGCGACAATAGAAATTTACAACAGAGGAAATATGAGAAAAAACTCATCAACATGTAAGGCAAAGGATTTTATAATAGTGAATAGGCTTGGGTAGTGGAATTTTACCATATTTCTAGTTCAGCACAGGGGGTAGCGGTAGATTAATTTGATTTACGGCTTTGGATAGATGATGGAGGCACGTATTGTAGCAATTATGGAAATTGCTTGGAAGGGTAGAGGCAATAGAGATAGCAGCAAGGGCAGTAGGAACGCGGTTCTAATACCAAAAGATATAACTCTAAAATGAGCTCTATATAATTTAATCTTTGAGGGGGATCAACCCTTGGAATACTATAGGAGTTCCTTCCTCCAAGGAGTCGGCCACAAGGCTAAACAAAAGAGATTACTTGTTTGATGAAAAGAGGAGGAGGCTACATACTTATATAGGACTCTAAACCCTAACCCTAAGGGGTGCTGTCTAAGTAAAATTGTCTCCTTGCTCCTTCTATAGTCGACCTGCCTTAATAGGGATAGGCGCAGTCTAGTTGGCTACAAAGTCGACTCTAGTAGATGAAAACCCTAGCTAACCAATCCAGTAAGAGAGGCGACGACCACTAAACCCTAAGACCCTAAATAAACCTTAGCCATATTTTTTTATAAGATAAAAATAATAAGCTGATATTTTTATTATAATTTCACATAATTTTATTGATTCTACTAAGATAAGTAGGACCATCCATCCTAAGATCATATCAAAAATACACTAAAATGCTGATTAAAACAACATCAAGTAAATGAGAAATGTTTGTATGTTGGTGGTGAAGATATCGAGAAATTGGCTTCTGAGCTCTTTATTTATACACTGATGGCTTTCTTGTGCGTGGGGCCACCTGAGGAAACATCCCACGTACTAAGCCACACTGTTGTCGAACAAAAGACTCTTGTACCACTTTACAGCTTGTTCAGTCTCATCAGCTAGTCGCCTTGTGATTGGCAGTAGCCATGGCTCCGCAGGTGGATCCCAAAGGGTAAATTATCCGTGTCAGGAAAAGAGAGCCCAAGAAACGATTGACGAAGCACAAGGGAAGACTGTTAGGGACACATGCTAATTATGTACAATCCAAATCTTAAATTTCTATTATGAACGTATTTAAAACGGTGGATTACAAAGAAGTTAGATGCACTAGTTAGGGAAGTCCAAATTGACATAATTTATAATATATAATATAGTCATATAAATATATTAGTTTCTGCTTTGTGTTATAGACTAGATTAGCATATCGTTATCAATTGGCATTAGTCAGGAATTAACTAGAAACAAACTTTAGAGAATATATGGACTCAATAATGATAATTAAGCTGCTTCCCTCCCACTCAATGGATCGACCAACTTTATCCTCTCCTCGTCCTTAGCATAGAATTAATAGGTCGCTTGTACTATGAAAAAGGAAAAGGGAAAGAAAAAGAAAAAAAGAAAGGAAAAGCAACAACTCTCACAAACTTCGGAATGGCAAAGTTATAAGCTAACATATTCCATTTATTTTCCCGGGAATTGTAAGCCTTGTGTAGCTCACTTAATTTAAAGTGCAGATCCATATGACAGTTGGAAGATAATTAAAATGCTACATTGTCACCTGTTCAATCACATGCAGCAACATCTCCTCTATCCCACCCATATCAGTTGGCATGAAATCCCATTTCATGCTGAAAAAGAATATTATTAAAATCGTAATAAGGATGCGATAATGATTTGTACGATTTTGATGAAAAGAAGTTACCATTTGATCTTTTTCCTAATTGAGCATGTGATAAAAAATTATGATTAGTTCCTTTCTTTCCCTTAATTAAAAAACTAATTTGTGTTTTTGTTTATTTGAGCAGCTTTAACACAGTTGAGAATTCGGATAAGATGAGCCCTGCAGAGGATTGTAATGTGTGATATGTGTAGATGATTAGGAGGCATGAATGAACTCCTTGAGCAAGATTATTTATACATGGAAGAGAAATAGTGGGCAGGAGTTGTTTTATTGTTATTTTTTCTGGTCAACACTTTCTTTGGATAATGATAAGCTTAAGAAATGAGATTTGTCAATGCGACAATACCTGCATAAAAGGTGCAATGCCTTAAGAAGAGGTCGTTGGAAAACAAATTTAATTAATTATGTTCATTGAAATATATATGAAAGAATCTAGATAAACGTGATGTGGACACCTTGACAATTATGATTTAATTAAATAAAATATGAATGGGACACCTTGATAAAAGAGATATCCTTAAATAGTTGTGTATGACACAAAATTATTTATTCAAGAATTATTCATTATGGAGAGAAATATAATATGTTAATGGTTATCTTCCTTCATTCGCCCACCTTTTCTCAATAACCTTTTTTGCGACTCCGCTTCTTATTTTTCTTTTCTTCAACGCAGTAGTCGCTTCAATTACTTTCTCTGGCAAGACAAAATCAGAAATATAAGATGATTAAAATATATCAAATTGATTAGAGTTAACAAATATCAGATTTAACATCAAAATAATTAAAAGTCTTTTTATATTGTGAACTAAATCCAATATAAGTAATCGGACTCTTTCAATTATTAATGATATAAAACTATTCGTTTGGTCTAATTTTCTTTAGCTCATACACAATATTTTCAAACATAATTTGTGACTTCACCTTCCAATAGTCAAGTAGATTTGCGCTTAAAAGATGAGTGAGCCAGTCGAATAAATGAAGTCTTATAGATCCCATACTTTGTACGGAAAATATAGTTTTCCTTTTTTTTTCTCTGGCAAGGGACCCTATATATTTATAGGTATATAAATGAAGTCTGATACGGAAAAGGACAAAGTTTGTTGATCCATTGAGTGGCAGTAAGCAGCTTAATGCTTCCAAAGATTTCGTTAATCTTTTGCGAGAATGGCCAAATCATGATGATTACTTTCCCCATCTACTTATCTATATTACATAAATAATACTTCATTAGATTTGATAACACAGTCCCCTGGCCAATTAATAAAAGTTGACAGATTTGTCTTTATACTTTTGTCTTCTTGAGGCTTCTCTAGTACATATAGCTTCTTTCTGTTGTAATTATTCTTTAGCAGTGTTCTTCTTTGTCTTTTGTTCTACTTTTGGATAAATATACCTCTTGCTAAGTTTCTTCAATTAGTCTAAATTATTGTACTGCAGGTTCCACCAAAGCTTTCATTTTATTTTCTTCATCTAGATTTATTACATTCATAAACTTAGTGAGATTTCTTTTTCAGATGCAAATTATAATTTAATCAACCCAATGAGGTTTCGTTTGAATGCTGAAGGATGCATTTAGTCATAATTCAAAATATAGATTATAATTGCAAGCTTTTATTAGCATACATCCTTCTACGTCATAACACTAAGCAATTGGGTGAGACGAGCGAGAAAAAAGCGAGTGGAAGAGTGTCTTCAAGAAACAAAAATCATCATATCATAGTTATTTTAAGAAAGAAACAAGGAAATAAAGCTTCGTGCCTCAAAAAGTAAGACACTGTTTCATGTTCCAAAAGATTTCCTTCTAATAGTTATCTTTTATGGGTATTAGTTATATATATAGACCCTCGAGCTCCCATTCAACACACGCTCATTTGAAATATATCTTCTTCTTCTTCTTCAGCATATAGCAAACTGTTGGTTTCATGGTAAGTAAAAGAAGTCTTCTTGTAGAACTAATTAATCCGTCGTAGGTGTTAATGCCTTGTTTTCAAGCATGAGACATGCTGTCCTTTATCACTTATGCTTATGCTCCTCTTCCATCATTTAGCTGTTTCTCTTCCTCCTAATAACTACATGTAACAAGCTCTCGTTTGCTTGACATTGTTTTAGCATATTGGTGACTATCTTTTGCATCTTTAACTTCAGAAGCGAAGAAGTACAGTTATCTAAAATTGTAGTTAGACTTGCAGTGGAGGGTAGCACGAAGGTGTAAGATAATTACAATTGTTTGGATGTTTATTTTTTTTGGGAAGTGTGTATCTTCACCAATAAGGTAGAAAAGAAGATACAAGACAAAATAGTAGAAAATAGCACAATGGAAAATAATTTAAAGAAGATCCTAATATTTCTTCAAATCTTTACCAGTGAAAGAAGAGGCGCAGCATAAAGGTAGGTAAGTTTTGCAAGTGAAAGAAAACAGTTCTTTTGAAATGACTTTAGTCATTTTCAAACTAAAGTGGCTTTAAAAACTTTAATATTGGATCTTCAAATTCATTTTAAGAAATAGACTTTCCTCGAGCTTTCATTTAAAGCTTGGCTTGAGGTCACTTTTATATATCCACCTCCATGTGTTCTCACTCCAGCATAATCTGTCTTCGGTTTATATATTGTCAATATGTAAAGTGAAGTAGACGTTTAAGCGGATTGATGAGACAAAATTTGTATATTTATATCTAACGTTTATAGATTCGTTCCTTCCAAGTGGTAGTATGAATATGTTTATATGATTATTTTGGTATTTATTATTGTCATTAACAGGGATGGTCGCAGGCTGCACGCACGAAGTTTAGGTCAAGTGAACGTCTTCCACAAGACATAAGTGCATTGAACTGTGTCGTGGATTCCCCTGCATGCTTCTTTTCTCCCTTAAATTGTTCAAGGATCAGGTTGGAAACAAGTAGAAGATGAGTGACACCTTGCCATTAGATGACGAATGGGTGAGCGGCCTAGGAAAGAAGGTGGCCGACACTAAATGGGAGGAGTGGCGCAGCCAACCGCCCACAATCTTCAAAGCCCCAAAGCACATTCGAGAAATCGATACCGGAGCCTACGAACCGGTCATCCTCTCGGTCGGCCCCTACCACCGTGACAAGCCTCATCTGCAAGCCATGAACCAGCTCAAATGGCACTACCTCAAGAAATTCCTGCTCCGAAACCCCGTCAAGAGCTTAGTGGATTACCTCAAACAGGTCAAGGCACTGGAGAGCCAAGCACGCATGTCCTACGCAGAAGAACTGAACATGAGCAGCAATGACTTCCTGCAAATGCTGCTGCTTGACGCCTGTTTTGTGGTTGAGACCATTACGTTCTGGGAACAGATTGAGGAAGGACTTGAAGCTGTACAAAATCCAATCAAAAGTACATCATGGGCTCTACAAGCGGTAGCACGGGACATGTTGTTGCTGGAGAACCAGCTTCCCTTCTTTCTTCTCCAAACATTGTTTGACGCTGCCTTTCCCTACCAATCTGGTAACCTAGCCGTGCTGGCACTCAATTTCATCGGCAGATTTGTTAGGACCAGTAACATGGAAATTGCTTCCCTCAGCGGTAGTTCACACCATCTCCTTCATATCTTCCATTCCTGCATCATCCCAGAAACAGAACGAGATCGCAATCCGGTGGTGGTGACGGGACAACCGATTTCCGAGCTGCCATGGATGCCGAATGCGACACTGCTCAAGGAGGTCGGGGTCCAGTTCAAGATGAGGGTGGCGGCTAAGAGCTTCTTGGATGTCACCTTCCAACACGGGGTGATGGAGATGGCCCAGCTGATAATCGACGAGGACACCAATACACTCTTCAGGAACCTGACAGCATTCGAGCAGTGCCACAAGCGTGCCAACCCAGTTGTCACCACCTACTTGTTTCTCATGAACTCCATCATCGATACCGCTGCCGACGTCCAACTCCTCAAACGAGATAAAATCGTGATTGGCGCTTGGAGTCATAGCAAAGAAGTAGCTCATCTCTTCCACGATCTTGTCACGGATACGGTCTTCGACAGCAGGTGGCGTCCGCCGAGCATCTTCAGCGATGTCACGAAGCACTACGACAGCAACAGACATCGGGCAACTGACTTCAATACTCGTCGGGCGTTCATCTCGTTGTTCTCAGTTATCATAGTGCTCACCCTCTTTACGATCTTGAGCTACTTTTGGCCACCTAAGTAGTAGTCTCTTGGCCCGTGCACTGTAGCACTTGGGTTTTCTTGTTCCCTCGTGGTCTCTTGGTGTGTTTGCTGCAGTGTCTGCAGTCTTATTAAAAAACGCACTGATGGCTCTGCTGGTTTGTATTTGTTTAATGCAATAAATGTGTTTGATAATCTTCATTGTTTCCTTAATGCAATAAATGATGTGTCGGGAAGTTTTCGCATTGCTCGAGTATATGTAAACACTTGTGTTACTTGCAACTAGGTTATCGCATTTTGTTAGGTAACTAAAATTTGTGTAATTTGCAGATCATCAGTAATTATCTTTTTAAAAAAATTCTCTGATACCGTGTTGAAATTTTTTTTTGGATTGATGATCGGTATAAAAAAATCATAAATATAGAGGAATTATATCAACGAGAAAAATATAGACACTTATAAACTATAAAACCTTCTTCATAAGAACTTGTAATCTTTTAAAATCCTAAATTTCTCGAACTTTCCTGGCTCCACCTCCTCTCTCCATTTTCTTATTGTTTCTAAACCATTACATTAACTTTTGTAAACATTATATTAGCCCTCCATTTATAGAGGATCAACTTAATACGTTAACTTTAACCATGACAATGACTCATATCTTGCGTAAAACCCTTAAATTATTTTTTTACTTAATCATAAAATTTAAGTTATTAGCATACTTTCCTAAAATATATTTTATAGAAAATTATCATGAAAAGTCTTAAAAATTATTTTGGTGTTATCTTTGATTCTATTTTTGAGTCATGCAATCCATAATAACATTCAAGTTGTTGTAACTATCTTAATCAATTGTAAGAGGGATATGTGGAACCTACCTACGACTAGATCATTGTATTTTATTAGGTAACTAAAGTTAGATAATTTTTTGAAAAAATCTCTAATTTAAAATAATTCTTGCAGAGAGTTTTAGCTTTTCAAACTGATAAAAAAATCCCTCCAGTAACTTTTTATCTTTTTCCCTTAAAAGTTGTATCTTCTCTCTCTATCCTTTAATGAAAATGAACATATTCAACCACTCAGACTAGTTCAAAATAAATTATATTAAACAGTATAATTGATAAAAGGCTTAGATTTTATAAATTAGATTTCTATGTATCAGATCAAATTTTGATTGTTCTACTTGCAAACTGAATCAAATTCGATCTAGTTCTTTGGTACCCCTCTTAAGTAAAAACTTCCTTAGGTTAGACATTCGAATCCTATAAGAATATATTAAGGGGTGTTCTCAACGAGATCCTTTGAGGGTTAATGATAGGACTCCAATAGGGTTGAGTCATAATCAATATAGAAATAGTCAATAAAAACTCTATAAGATTGTAATAAAATCTCACCTAGCTACTTCTATCCTATAAAAAAGTATGACTGAGGTTTAGATTGGGACCTTACGGCTTAGTGGCCGTCGCCCCATTTAATGGGCTGGTCAACCAGGATTTTTTCAACTAGGTTAGCTATATGAGTGGTAAAGGGGTAATTTTACTTAGGTAAATACCCCCATGGGCTAGAGTTTAGAATCCTATATAATGATGTAACCACACCCTCTCTTTAATCAATCAAGAATCATCTTGTATTCAGCCTTGTGCCGAGTTCTAGGAGGGAGGAACCCTTATAGTATTCCAAGGGTTAATCTCTCTCAAAGATCAAAAATCTATAGAGCTCATTCTGGGATTCTATCATCTGATATCAGAACAGCGTTCCTACTACCCTTGCTGCCATCTCTACCACCCCCACCCTTCCAAGCAATTCTGATAGAACTCCAGAAGGAGCTCTATAGATTTTGACCCTTGAGGGGGATCAACCTTGGAATGTTGTAGGGGTTCCTCCCTCCTAGATTCAGCACAAGGTTGAAATAAAATTGATAATTGCTTGATTCAAGAGGGGACCAACTACATCTTTAAATAGGGATCAAAACCCTAGCCTAAGGGGGTACTTGCCTAAGTAAAATTATCTCTTTGCCCCTCCTATGGCCGACTTGCCTTAATAGGAATAGGGAGCGGCTAAGTTGGCTCTATAGCCGACCTAAGCAAGGGCCAAACCCTAGCCGACCAATTTAGTAAGGGGGACGACGACTATTAAGCCCTAAGGGCTAATCTAAACCCTAGTCATACTGGTTTATAAGATAGGAGTGGCTTTATTATAATTTAATATATTTTTATTGACTAGTACTAAGATGATTAGGACTCAACCTTGCTAGAGTCCTATTAAGTCTGCCCTCTTCAAATCAGCCTTGTTCCCAAGGTTGAGGGTCCATAAACTCTAGAAACTAGATCTTTAACTCCTCATGTGACTCCCATGTTATATCTTCAAATGATAAGTTAGTCCACTTTATAAGTACTTCAGTTGAAGGATATCATCGGCGCATCACAATCCTCCTATCAAGTATAGCTTCAAGTAGGGCTTTGATTTCGCCATCATTGGTGGTGCTTGGCAATAGAGTCTGGGCCTTCTCATGTTCTCCCAACTTTAGCTTCAATAAGGATATATCGAAGATGGGATGTATCTTAGCGTCATCTGAGAGCTTTAATTTGTATGCCACAGCCCCAATGCGCTCTAGGATCTAGTATGGTCCATAAAATCATAGAGATAGCTTCATTGATGCTATTGCGTTGATTGATAGCTGCTTGTATGGCTGGAGTTGAAGGTAGATCCAATCTCCCATTGTGAATTCTCGCTCACTCCGATGGTCGTTTATTTGTTGCTTCATTCAGGCTTGAGCAGCATTCAAGTTGTCTTTTAATAGCTACAGCAGTTTGTCCCTGTTAGTTTATCCCTGTTAATCAAATTTTGGTCGACCTGATCTACTTTAGTTGAACCAAGTATATATCTGGGTATTATAAGGGTCAGTCGGTCATACAATGTCCCATAAGGGGTACATTTAGTTGATGAATGAAATGGTGTATTATACCACCATTCGGCCCAAGGAAGTCACCTTGTCCACTCTTTGGACCGATCACTAGTGAAGCACCATAGGTATGTCTCGAGGCATTTGTTCACCACTTCTGTTTGGCCATTTGTCTAGAGATGATAGGATGTGCTCATCTTCAACTGGGTGCCCTATAGATAAAAGAGTTCTGTCCAAAATTTACTTGTGAACACCCTCTCATAGTCACTCACAATTGACCTTGGCATCTCATGCAGATTTACTAAATGTTTCACAAAAAGTAGAGCAATACTAGCGGCAGTATAGGGATGTTTCATAGTACAAAAGTGAGCATACTTAGTTAGGCGATCTACCACCATAAAGATCATGTTTTTAACTTGTGATAGTGGCAGCCCCTCAATGAAGTCCATATAAATATCGGTCCATGCTGAGTCTGGTATGGGTAATGGTTGTAGTTTCCCTGGACTTGCCACTATTTCGCCTTTATGCTATTGATATAATCATATTTGGATACATAATCATAAATTGATTTTTTCATGCCTTTCTAAAAGAAGTTTTACTTCATCCTTTTGTAAGTTCTCAAAAATCCGAAGTGCCTTGCTAAGGGTAAAGAATGCATCTTGTGCAAAATAATTTGAATGCAAGAGGAAGAAAGAACAATAACAATTCGGTCTTTATAGCACAAGCCCTTCAAATCCCACGAGTAGTAACCCATGGACCCCGGGTCCTTCTCCAATTTTTCTATAATGGCTCAGCTTCTGCATCATTTTTTCATTCCTCCCTAATGCTGTCAAGGAAGTCGGTGGAGGGAAGGAAAATTTCGGCTTGTCCTAGTAGCCGAGATAGGGCATCTGTAACAACATTCTCTTTTCCTTTTCGATAAGTAATTTCATAATCAAAGCCAATAAGTTTAGTTACCCATCGTTGCTACTCCGGGGAGGATATTTTCTACTTCAAAAAATATTTAAGGCTTCGGTGGTCAATCTTAATCTGGAAGTGTCGGTCGATCAGGTAAGGTCTCCACTTTATGACTGTGTGAATGATGGCAAGTATTTCTTTGTCATACACGGATATCTTAAGGTGTGAAGGAGATAAAGCTTTGCTGGTGTAGGCAATGGGTCAACCATCTTACATTATAACAACCCCAATTCCAACTCCGGATGCATCAGCCTGAATCACGAAAGTTCGATTAAAATCGGGTAGCGCTAGGACCGATGTCGTCATCATTGGTGGCCTTGAGTCCTTGAGCAGGGACATGAGTGGGGAACTGATCTTACCATAATCTCTCACGAATATCTGGTAGTAGCCGATGAGTCCAAGGAAGCCGCATAGTGTTTTTACGTTTATAGGTCTTGGCCATCCTTGCATTGCCTTGATCTTTACCGGGTCAACCGCCACTCCATCATCTAATATAATATGCCTCGATACTCTACTTTATGCTATAAGAAACTACACTTTGACTATTTAACATAAAGAGTATTCTCTCGAAGAATGATTAGAATAGTTTATAAGTGCTTAAAATGTATATCAAGTGTAGGGCTGGCTATAAATGATAATATCATCAAAGAATACCAATGCGAACTTCTATAGGAACCTTTGGAAGATATCATTCAACAAGCTTAAAAAGGTAGAAGGAGCATTTATAAGTCTGAAAGGCATTACCAAAAACTCGTAGTGGTCGTTATGTGTGTGGAATGTAATTTTTGAAATATTTTCTATGTATACCCGAATCTGATGGTATTTGGATCGGAGATCCAATTTAGTAAAGACTCGAGCTCCGTTTAATTTATCCAAGAGTTCATCTACAACTGGAATAGGATATTTGTCCTTGACGATGATGGTGTTTAGAGCCTAGACGCACATCCACCATGTACCATCCTTCTTGCGCACTAGCAACACTAGTGAGGAGTAAGGGCTGCAACTCGGTCGAATCCCCAGGTGTTAAGCATCTCTTTAATAATATTCTCGATCTCATCCTTATGCAAGTGAAGATAGCAGTATGATCGTAAATTTACAACCGGAGGTTTACCTGACAAAATAGGAATACAGTGGTCATGCAACCGGTTAACAAGCAGCCCGCGCAGTTTCGAGAAAACATCCACTAATTCATCTAGTAAATGGGCAAGCTTATGATCTAAGTTTTGTACATTCTCCCCCTTAGATGGTTGTTGGATATGCATCAAGAATCCACCATGTGCTTTATGCAAAACTTTCTCCATTCGTTGTGACGAAACGGTAGAAATATGGCTCCCTCGCTTGCCTCGTAACGTGATCTGTCTCCATTTACAATAAAATTTCATGATTAATTTAGAAAAATTCACCTAGCATTGTGAGTCATTCAATCCTGAGTATAGCTTCATAATCATCGATGGGTAGGAGGAAGAAATCAGCTACCACTTCTTGGTCTTGGAGGAGTAGTTTCACCCACGGGCACCGTTGGTCGTAATTAAGGATTTCGTCGTCGGTGACCTTTACATCGAATTTGTTGTAACCTTCGATTTAAAATACTAAATGTACAATAACCTTACTATTGAGGAAGTTATTTGTGCTACCCATGTCGATGATAATGGTGATGAGTTGCTATTTTAGAAGTCCTCTAACTTTCATCGTCGACGGGTTGGAGTAGCCAGCCAATGCGTGCACTGCGTAGTCAGCCGGTTGGGACTCTTCCTCCATGGCTTCTTCTTCAGATTCAAGGGCTTCTTCAGATGGTTCATTGTCCTCATCCTCCACTGGTTTAATTATACAGAGCTAGCTCTTTTTGCAGCGATGTTCTCGATCCATGGTGCATCACAGTGCCAACACAATCCTTTGATCGATCGTTCACGAAGCTCATCCCTCATCAATTTTTTTGGTGTGGGGGTTCGGATGATAGTAGAAGGGGCTATAGGCCTTGGCATGGCTGGTCAGGGAGTGACCATTGTCATTTGTGGCTCTCGGTTCAATTACTCTTCTTGAATACGCATAAAGGAAATCGTCGCCATAAGAGTCTACGGTTGTTGCGCCTGTACTTCTCCCCGAATCTCCAGCTTTAGTCCCTTGATGAAAGTCCCTAAAAGTTATTTTTTAGACCAATCCATAGTTTAATTAGATAAACATTCAAACCTTGTTTGGTATTCTTGTATTGTGGAGGTTTGACGAATCTTTGTCAATTGTCCGTCGATGTTGTCAAAATCGGTTGGTCCGAAGTGGTTCAGTAGTTCTTCCTTGAATCACTGCCAAGAGAGTCCTCCATGGGTGTGCTCAAACCAATTAACTACTGAATAGTATCTCCCTCAAGGTGGATGGTAGCAATCTCCACCCATGTGGCGTCGGCGGTTCAGTAGAACCGAAAATAGCGCTCCGCGCGCGAGATCCACCCAATCGGATCTCCTTCTTCCCATCAAGGGAAGTCAATCTTCATGCATGGATTGTTGAAATTAGAGATGATGTGGCCACGTTCTTGAGGATCATATCATCGATTTGAAGTTTCTCTATGTAGTGATTTCCTCGGGATCGACGGTCGGCCAATGCTGAATTCGGTGAAAAGGGATTGCATCTTCTCTTCCATGCGATTTTCAAAGGCTTCAAGTTTTACATAGATAGTCTCCTCTGATGCCATAGTATATATCTCTAGATCTGTAATATTAAGGTACTTTTTCTATTGTCGAGTTAGTGGCATGGGAATTTTGAAGAAGGGGGTGGTCAGTTGGAAGGTGAATCAGTTTAGATGGGAGTAGGCTGCAGTTTAGGGTTGATTTGGGTGGCTGTTTGGGTTCAATTTAGGGTAAGGTTTAGATAGGTTTTTAGTAAGGATGGTAGGGTTTTGAGATGAGGAAAAAGAGTTTAAAATCTCACAAATAATGACACTCAAATATGATAGAATTTGGTAAAAAATGGTGATCCGATGTGCTATCCTGTCAAACCAATTTTACAGGAGAAACAATGACTTCTCGATGTAAATTCCAAATAAAAGTTTAAGGAAATTATGCATAAACCCTTGATTCAAATGTTGTTAATACCAGTAAAAATTTTGACAAAATTTTGGCAGCATAACAGTAGGGAAATAGGGTAAAAGACGAAAGGCAGATCCTTCATCGTAAAATTCTAGCAATGCATAATGGTGAAAGATTGCATAAGAAAATTGGTTCCAGTAGGAGTTTTTCAAGAAATTAATCCTAGATGAAATCCAAGTTGATCCTTAGAATTATGTAAAAATTTTGTCCAGAAAGGAGAAGAAATAAACTGGTTTCAAGAGGCGAAAAAGCAACTAAAAATTTCTACAGCATTTCGCCTTTGCAACAATAATAACGTTTACAACGAACGAAATTTACAGTAGATAAAATTTGAAAAAAATCTTCAATATAGAAAGTAAGGAATCTTGCAGTAGTGAAGAGGCGTGGATAATAAAAATAGACTAAATTTCCATATCATGCAGGGGGCGACAACAGATAGATGGATCTACGGCTTGGTCGGCGACGGTGGAGGGAGGAGACGTCAAAAGTAATTATGGGAATTGCTTGGGAAGGTGGAGGCGGTTGAGATGACTACAGGACAGCAGAAACATCACTCTGATACCAGATGATGGAACCCCACAAGGAGCTCTATAGATTTTGACCCTTGAGGGGGATCAACCTTTGGAATGCTATAGGGGTTCCTCCCTCCTAGATTTGGCATAAGGCTGAAATAAAATTGATAATTGCTTGATTCAAGAGGGGGACAACTACATCTTTAAATAGGGATCAAAACCCTAGCCTAAGGAGGTGCTTGCCTAAGTAAAATTATCTCTTTAATCTTCCTATAGTCGACCTGCCTTAATAGGAACAGGGAGCAGCTAAGTTGGCTCTATAGCTGACCTAAGTAAGGGGAACCCTAGCTGACCAACTTAGTAAGGGGGCGATAGTTGCTAAGCCCTAAGGGCTAATCTAAACCCTAGTCATACTCCTTTATAAAATAAGAGTAACTTTATTACAATCTAATAGGGTTTTTATTTATAGTACTAAGATGATTATGACTCAACCCTACTGGAGTCCTATCAAATTCTCATAATTGCTACAACATGCGCCTCCACCGTCATCCCCAAGCCACAGATCAAATCTACTGTTGCCCCCTACATTTGAAATTGAAGATCTGATATATTTTCATCACCCATGCCTATTTGCTACTACTATTCTTTTGCCTTACACGTTGGAGAAGTTTTTTTATATTTTCCTTGTTTTAAAATTCTAATGTCGTAAGGGGAAACGCTATAAAAAAATTTCAACTCTTTTTGTTTTTTAAAACCAAACTTTTGCTTTTTGAAACTTTTACACAAATTCATAGATTATCTTAGCTTTCATCTAAGATTAATCTCTAGAATAAATTCCTTCTGAAATCATACTTATAGTGTTGTAATTCCTCATTGTGCATTGCTGAAATTTTATGACAAAGAATCTACCTTCGGTCTTTTTATCGACTTTCCTATCATGACGCTGTCAAAATTTTATCGAACTTATTTACTGATATTACCCACTTCTGAATGAAGGATTTATGACAAATTTCTATATATTTTACTTCGATTTTCCTCTGAAAATTATGTCAAGAATTTAGTGTTTCTCCAATGTAAATTTTGTTCGGCAAGACAGCATGTACATTGCCCTTTCTTCGTCGAATTCCATCAGATTTGAGTACTATTTTTTATAGGTTTTTGGACTCTCTTTCTCTCATCCTCAAACCCTACCATCCTCACTAAGAACCCTCCAAATCACACCCTAAACTGATCTCAAATAGTCACCCAAATCAACCCTATCCGTAACCTACTTCCATCTAGCCGATCCACCCATCCAACCGGCCACCTCTTCTCCAAAAATTCTCATGCCACTAACCCAATAACAAAAAAAGGACCTCAACATTATAGATCTAGAGGCCTAAACTATGGCATCAGAAGAGGCCATCAACGTAAAGTTCGAAGCCTTTGAAAGTCGTGTAGAGGAGAAGATCTGATCCCTTTTCGCCGAAGACCATCGAGCTTGAGGAAATCACAACAAGGAGAAACTTCAGATCAGCGAGATGATCCTCACGATTGTGGTCACATCATCCTAATCTAAACAATCCATACATGAAGGTTGATTTCCCTAGATGGGAAGAAGGAGACCCAATCAAATGGATCTCATGCGCAGAGCATTATTTTTGGTTCTACGGAACTACTGACACTACGCGGGTGGAGATTCCTACCATCCACCTTGAGGGAGATGCTATTCAGTGGTTCAATTAATTTGAGCACACCTATTGAGGTCTCTCTTAGCAATGATTCAAGGAAGGACTACTAAATCACTTTGGACCAACCAATTTCGACAAAATCGACGGATAATTGGCGAAGATTCGATAAACCTCTACAATACAAGAATACCAAACAAGGTTTGAACATTTATCTAACCAAAATATGGATTAGTCTAAAAAATAACTTTTAGAGACTTTTATTGAGGGCCTAAAGTCGGAGATTCGAGGAGAAGTAAAGGCGCGACAACCGTACACTCTTATAGTGACGATTTCCTTCGCAAGGATCCAAGAAGAACGATTGAACCATAAAGTACGAAGAACAAGGATCACTCCTAGACTAGCCATGTTAAAGCCTTCAACCCTCTCTACTATCATTCGAGCCCCCGCACCAAAAAAATTAGCAAGAGACGAGCTTCGTAAATGATCGGCCAAGGAGTTGTGCTGGCATTGTGATGAAACATAGAGCTGAGAACATCACTACAAAAAGAGGCAGCTCCTTGTCATTGAACCAGTAGAGGATGAGGACACCATACCATCTATGGAAGACCTCAAACTCGAAGATGAAGCCACGAAGAAAGAGCCCCAACCAGCCAACTATGCAGTGCACACACTGGCTGGTTATTTCAACCCGCATATGATGAAAGTTGGAGGACTCCTTAAATAACAACCCATCACCATTCTTATAGATATGGGCAGCACCAATAACTTTCTCAATAGAAAGGTTGTTGCATGTATGACGCTTCAAATTGAAGGTTGCAACAAGTTCAATGTAAAGGTCATCGATGATCGATTCCTCAATTGCGACCAATAGTGCCCGCGGGTAAAATTATTCCTACAAGATCAAGAAGTGGTAGCCAATTTCTTCGGGAGAATAAGCTTTATGTTAAACAATCAAAGTGTAGCTTTTTACAGCATAAAATGAAGTATCTAGGGCACACTATATCAGAGGATGGAGTAGCAGTAGACCCAACAAAGATCGAAGCAATGCAATGATGGCCAAAACCTATGAACATAAAATCGCTACGCAGCCTCCTTAGACTCACAGGCTACTAAAAAATTCATGAAAGTTTATGACAAGATTAGTGCCCTACTCACATCCCTACTAAAGAATGACTCCTTATGGTTGGATAAAGCTTCCACAGCCTTTGAATGACTCAAGGCAGCCATGAAAATAACGTCGGTCCTAGCACTGCTTGATTTCAGCTGCACTTTTGTAATTGAGGTTAATGCATTCGAAGTTAGAATTTAGGTTATTCTAATATAATATGGCTGACCTCTTGCCATCATACACATTGTTATGAAGTGGAGACCCTACTTGATCGGTCGACGCTTCCAGATTAAGACCGACCACCGAAGCGTCAAGTATTTTTTGGAGAAGAAAATATCTTCTCCGGAGCAACAACGATGGGTAACTAAATTTCTTGGCTTTGATTATAAAATTATTTATCATAAGGGGAAAGAGAATGTTGTTGCAGATGCTCTATCTCGGCTATTGGGACAAGCCAAAATTTCAGCCATCTCCCTTCCCTCCATCAACTTCCTCAAAGACATTAGGAAGGAATGGAAGAATGACCTAGAAACCTGAGGTATCATAGAAAAATTAGAGAAGAATCCAAGTTCCATGGGTCACTATACTTGGGATTCAAAGGACCCGCGCTATAAAGACCAAATTATAACTGTTTCTTCTTCCCCTTAGATCAAAATTATTTTACATGAGATGCACTCTTCACCTTCAACAAGGCACTCCAGAGTTTTTAGAATATATAAGAGGGTGAAGTAACACTTTTTTTAGAGAGGAATGAAAAGATCAATTTATGATTATATATCTAAATGTGATGTATGCCAGCAGCAAAAAGGTGAAATAGTAGTAGGTCCGAAAAAACTACAACCACTACCTATATCAGACTCAGCATGGACTGATATCTCCATGGACTTCATCAAAGGGCTATCACCATTTCAAGGTAAAAGCATAATTTTTATGGTAGTAGATTATCTAACCAAATATGCTCATTTCTATACTGTGAGACATCCTTATACCGCTGTTAGTATTACTCAATTTTTTATAGAAAATATTATAAAATTATATGAGATGCCAATGTCGATTGTGAGCGATTATGATAGGGTATTTATAAGTAAATTCTGGACCGAGCTCTTCCAACTACAAGGCACCCAATTGAAGATGAGCACAGCCTATCATCTACAGACAAATGGCCAAATAAAAGTGGTGAATAGATGCCTCGAGACTTGCTTACAGTGCTTCATTAGTGACCGGCCCAAAGAGTGGACAAGGTGACTTTCTTGGGCCGAATGGTGGTACAACACAATTATAATTCATCAACTAAATGTACCCCCTATGAGGTATTGTATGACCAACCGCCCCCTGTAATACCTAAATATGTAATTAGTGTGCCAAAGTAGATTAGGTTGACCAAAATTTAATTGATAGGGATAAGCTTCTGCAACTACTGAAAGACAAACTAATTGTTGCCCAAGCACGCATGAAGCAACAAGCAGATACTCTCATTAGAGCGAGTGAGAATTTTAGATAGGAGATTAGGTCTATCTTCGCCTACAACCATACAAGCGGCTGTCAATCAACACCAGGGTGTCAATGAAGCTATCTCCATAATTCTATGGACCATATCAGATTCTAGAGCGTATTGGAGCTATGGCATACATATTAAAGCTCCCAGATAATGCTAAGATCCATCCTGCCTTCCACGTAACCTTGCTAAAGCCGAAATTGGGAGAACGTGAGTTGGCACAAATCCAGTTATCGAGCACTACAAATGATGACAAGATTCAAGCTTAACCTGAAGCTATACTTGATCGGAGGATTATGATAAGCCATCGACATCCTTCAACTGAAGTACTCATGAAGTGAAATAGTTTGTTGAATCTTAAATTTTGATGATGAAATTAATTAATGGATTATTAATCTAACATGTGTTGTTAGAAGTTGATTGATGCAAGATTAACTACGATAGAGAGATTATTACAATCAAAAGTTTGGCCAAAGTCAAGTCCAAGCATCGGGCCGGGGTTTGGACGATGCGGTTAAGAACTGGTCAAGAGTGCGTTGGGAGCTCACCGAGGGTATTGGGAGCTTGCTAGGATGGCGCAAGGGAGTTCACCGGAAGAAGACTGAGACTCACCGAAAGATTGTCGAGGATAACCAAAAGGCTTGTTGGGAGTTGGGGAGGTCTTGAAGTGGACTTGTGGCTATGAATGATTATAATTAATTAAGTTATAGTTAGCATCGTGCAGGATAACCATGACAGAGAAAATGTGTTACAAATCAGACATGGACCCAGGATCAAGCTTAGGCATCAGGCCAAAGATTGGACAATGCGGTGGGAGCTCGCCGAGAGTTCACTAGGAGATTCACCAAAGGGATTGGGAAGCTCGCTAAGAATACACCGGGAGATCGTTAGAGGAAAACCGTGAGACTCATCTTGGAATGCTGGAGTTTGTCAGATTACAGGAGTAAGGTCATAAGCTTGATGATCATATATTTATTATAATCTTTAAGTCGTAAGTTAAGTTTGAGTCCTAAATGAATGTGATTTAGAAGGAATCCAAATCAACTAAAATTAGCAACCGGGTCCACTATAGGGTGTGATTGAGCTCAAGCCGAGCTTAATTAGTTGACTAAGGGATTGGTTAGCTGATGGTTCAACTCAAGATTAAAAAAGTGAATGGAATCACTTTTCTAGGATTCCTGGCAGTTGAACAGTCGGTGGACGACAGTTTAACCGACCGTACCCGGATTTTAGGTGGTTGTCAGCGGCTGAACCACTCGTACTCAGGAATCTGGGCACTTGCGATGGTTGACCTACCTTGGCTAACGGGTGAACCGCCCGTACATGAATTTTTTGGGTGAGTTTGATTTTTGGCTCCAAATTCTGAAGTCATTTTGGGCCTATAAATACTCCAAGTTTTCTTGCATTCTATACAACAAATTTGGGTATTAAATTCTGAGAAAATATTATGTGTAAATTGTAAGAAAAAAAAATTTAGGTAAGGGAGTGATCATAGAGTTGTAATCTTGTTTCCATTGTAAGCAAAGTATAAAGGTTTAATCTTCACCCAAAGAAGATCGATAGTGGACGCCGGTGTGTATTATGCCCCCCAAATATTCACATTTAGGAGGTGTGACCCTATCTTAAAAATCGATAATTTTGTAATCATCACAATGTATCCAGGATCCAAACTAATATTTGAGGATATTGAGAAACATTCAAACTTTAAAATTCACATATATAAAATTATGTGCAGTTTATGAAACCCAAAGCCAACTTAACAAATATTAACCATACTTATAATTTATCAGCAAAAGAACCTATAAATCATAAAACCAACCATTTACCATAATTTTACTTCATTATAGACTAATCTCAACATTCCAAAATAACTCCAAATCGTGAGAGGTCATTTAAAGCTTTTACATGATACATTAATTAAATTCATCAGTAACATATCATTATACAAAAACTACAATATATCATCCGATAATACTTGCCCAAAATTTGTATAGTTCTCCACTACTTCAGCTCAATCTTAACATTCAATGAGTGTCAAGCTGACCTGAAAGATTTGATAACAAATGAGTGAGCTAGAAAGCTCAGCAAGCGTTAAACAAATCCAAGACAAGAGTAGATAGCTTCAAATAAGCTGGTATCAAGATACAAAGCAGAGATACAAGAATTTATGGATATCAACTCATTAGATACAAAAGTTCAAATGCCATTTTATTCAAAATATATTTAGTTCATAACAAATGGAATATAGAGTAATTAGAGCATATCAATGATGTAAGAGATATTTCGGAGCATATCAAAGGCATATAGGACTTTACAGAACATATCAATGGCAAATGGAACATTTTGGAACATATTAATGAAGTATGAAATGTTTCGGAACATAACAATAACAATTGAAATATTTAGGAACATAACAATGGCATAAGGAACATTTTAGAACATATCAATGAAGTGTGAAATGTTTCAGAATATATCAATAGCAATTAAAACATTTCGAAATATAATAATTGTATAAGGAACATTTCGAAGCATGTCAAAAATGTAAACATATTGCGAAGTATATCAATGGTGAATGGATAATCTCAATGCTTATCAAGTGAACAAATGAGGAATAGAAGCCTAATATTATATCAGACATAATATTCATTTTATTCTTATCTAAAACATACATATAACTCAAAAGTAATGCTTTGGATATCATATCAAAAAAATAGATGGTGAAGTGAGACCATAAATATAATGTGGATCATCCATCACTGAATGTCCACTAAACATAAGTCTCCCACGTCTGAGAGCTCCATCCACCCATGTCTGAGTGAAGTCAATGGGGCGGACAAGAGCATAGCTGGATTTGAACACAATATCCTTTACTATTTCTAGCAAAAGTCCATAATATCTCACAAACACTAGAGTATAAGAGGACATGAGCAATAAAAATGGTATGTATTGGAAGCACATGTGGAACAATGAAATATATATGTGCCAATATGAAGCAATACAATATCAACATAAATATTCATAATTTGTATTCAGATAGGCAAAGAATAAAGAATAAGAGAGTATGAGAAGTTAAAGTAATAATATAAAGCTCAATTGAAGAAAGGGCTTTAATTAGATCATAGACATAATATGATCCAAGAACATATCAAAAACATATATAGTGAAGTGGGACCATAAACATAATATAGTCCAATCCATTTCTGGATGACCACTAAACATAGTAAGCATAACATACCCTTTATCATTTCTGGTAAAGGTTCATATTATCCCACAAATATCATAGTACAAAAGGATATAAGCAATAAAATTGATACACATCGGAAGCACATGCGGAACAATGAATCATGCATACAGCCATACAAAATAATATGAGATAAAATTAATTAATTCGTAACATATATTGATGTGTAAGGGAATCAAATATAAGAGCTTTAGAGAATTCAATTTTGAAATGGGTAAAGCAATTAGAGGCAAAACTTAATACGATCCCTATTCTCACAGAATTTAGAAGGTAAATTATAAAGTTATTTAGATAATCAAATATATTCTAAATTACATAAAAAAGGGTGTTTTTAGAAAGCTAAATCAATATAGTTTCAAGTGAAATAAGTTTCATATAAATTGGAAGTCTCTACAGAAAGTTATAGATGATTTGGTAGCCAAAAGTCAGGAATTATGATACCTATTTTACAGAATTCATAAGGTCTAACAAAATAGAAATTTTGATAATCGTTTGGACTCAAAATATTTCAATTCTGATATCAAATGAAAGATTTATGAGCTTATTTTCTAATGAATTAAGTTTTATATGAATCAAAGACTCCAACATAGAAATATAGATAATCTAATGATGAAAGGTCATAAACTATAGATTCTATTTTACATATTTCATATTCTTATTAGAAGTAAACGTTTGTGTTATCAAATTAACTTTAAATTCTTCAAAGTTTATTTTAAAAGAAAGATCTATGAATCTATTTTTTAAAAAACTAAGTTTTATCTGAAATTGAAGTTTGTACTAAAAGTTACAACTCAAATAATGTAGACAGGTCATAATCTCTAAAATGTTATAGATTCACACTTTAGTAGCCAAGCAAAAAGGGATTTTGGATTTGTTCCAAGTTTTCCTCATCAGAGATAAATTTTAGTAGAAGGAAGATATAATACTTGCCTTTCTAGATCTTGACTCCAGAAAGAATATATTTGGATCAAAAGCCCTAAATCCCTTTAGCTAATTTTCCCATCTTCCTCTCTTCTCTTTCTCCTTGTTTCTCTCTTTTCCTTTTTTTCTCTCCCATTCTTCCACCTACTCAAGTTTCCTTAAGGGAGAAGTAATAGAGGTTGAGGTGAGGAAAATTTGTTGTTTTATGCATTTTACACTTTAGTCCTTATATTTTTAATATCTATGATTAGGTTCTTTATTTTTATAAATAGGTCCTCAAATTTTCTATCTAAGTCTTATAACATTCAAAAATAAATTTCTTACCTTATAAATAAATTAATAATTCATAAATGAGGGATATTATAGTGTGCCTCAAGAAGGAGGACTCGGGAGTGGACATACGCCCATTGGTGTCGAACCACTATAATAGTGTGTTTCTTAATTCTTGCATTTATTACTCACTTGCAATTACCAAGTTCTTAATCATTTTGAACTGAATAGATGCTTTCAATTTTTACTTGCTCCTTGAAAGTAAAGTTTCAAGTCAAACACTTTCCTTCGATGTTGATTATCTTTTAAGATTTGCTTGTTTCCTCTTAAGTCATTTTTAAGTAAGTAACTTAGCAATTTTCTTCAAATCATTCACTTGTTACAAAAAGTTTCGATTTGTCTATTTAGCTTAAAGCAAAAAAAAATTATTTAAAATTAAAATTTACACTTGCACTAATTCACCCCCCACTCATCTTAGTACCAATTGATATTAGAGCCACGTTTTTCTTATTTGGTTTAACACCAAAGAGAAATTACTCTTTTCAGCATTAACGAGGGTTAATGTATCACAAGTCCTCCTATGTTTAATGGGACGGACTACATATCTTGAAAAATATGAATGTGTATCTTTTTTATTTCGATAGATCTTGATTTGTGGTGTATTATTAAAAAAGGTTTTCAAAAGTCATCCAATCCAAGAAATGATTGGAATGATTATGAAAAACAAATATTTTCGTTAAATGCAAAGGTTATGAATGTCTTATATTGTGCACTTGATAAAAATAAATTTGATCGGATATATGGCATACATTACAAATGATATATGAAAGCACAACTAATCTAAATGAATCACTAAATGAAAATACTTCTAAAAATAAATTTGAAGAATATCTTCCAAAGAACAAGAAAGAATTTGAATTAGGAACATATGACTCCTCGAGTGAAATCTCAAATAATGAAGACTTTGAACCCTTGACAAATGAACCGGGTAAATTAATGAACATGAACCTTAAAAATGATCTAAAAATGGACAAAACCTCTTGCTATAAACGTAAGAAGCCGTGGAGCTCTAAAGATGAAATGCACAACCAAGTAGTATAGAGCCTCGCTCTTATGGCCATCGACGATGAGGTTAGTGATTCATTAAGCATTTATTTTTCAGAATTATTAAGCATGTTTCATGATTTGTTTGATGAGTTTAAAAAACTTAGCAAATCTTTTAAGTTACTTAAGAATGATTATGAATTGTTAGTTATTAGACTTGACAAAATACATGATTCATTAGTATCACATAACACAAGTTCAAAATATAATATACTAGATAATTTTAAAGAAAAAAATATCATGCTTAAGACTACATTAGAAAATTTTAAAATCGGGAATAAATCTCTAAATATGATCCTTGCCAATAGGGGTAATATTAATAGAAGAAATAACATAGGCTTTGTTGGTAACATTTAACAAAGCCAACCATGTTTGTTAACGGACCTACATTAAATTTGCCACTGAAAAATAAATATAATTTTTGTGAAAAATTAGGACATAAAGCCTATAAATATCCATTCAAATATTATAGTCCACATAAATTAATTTGGGTTCCTAAAGGAACTATAAACAACCTTAAACTATTAAAAAAATGGGAAGAACATATCATGAAGGACCCAATGTAAATAAGTACCTAAACTAAAACCCCCATAATATAAATTTACCTCCTAATAATGCTAGGAGCATTAAATAATATTTTGAAAGTAGATGCTCAAGGCACATGAATATTTGGATAACTCATTAATCTTGATCGCTCTAACTTTGGCATGCTAGTATGAAAATAAACTAGAACTAAAGAACCTTATTTATTGAAAATTATATTGAAATTTACATGAATGAGATTTTGATGATGATTGAATAATAAGTTCAAAATTATTAGCTTGGATATTGGTTTAAATGTAAAGAATATTATTAAATGGTTCAAATATTGGTAAAGTATATGAAATAATTGATTTAAATGTTACATTGATTGAAATGCTATGATTGAATGATTGTGTTGAATGATAAAATTTTAGCATAGAACAATATAGAAAAGCGAGAGAAAAATCATGCTTCACTGTCTAATATTTTTGTAAATTAAAAATATATTTAATGAGAATGAAATGAGCATGGTAACTACTATACTAAGTCTAAAAATTATTAGAATTGAAATAAACGAAAGTTTTTGTTTAAAATATTTTATTATAATAATCTTGATGAAATTTTGTTTTTAATTTTAAATGACATTGCATTCTTGAAATAAATTTCAAAAGAAGGACAATTTTTCTTGAAAGAATTTTTATCCTATTAATCCTTCAACAAGAGATAAAATAATAATATTATTGTTGAATCTCTTAAACTACAACAATGGATTAGAGAACTTTAACTATTGAAAAAAAATCTATGATGACTTCATTGAATTTTTTGAAAAGTGATTTTTTATGATGATTTTGGATAAGTTTTCAGATGATTTTGTTTTAAAAATAGATTGATGAATCTATCGAATGTTTTTGATATTTTTGATGATTTTATCATGATCTTAAAAAGTTGAAAAATTGTAACTTGAAATCTTTACATAAATCAAGTTCGTTTGAATAAGTTTATAAATGAATTATAAGTTTATCTATTTTGAACTACAACATGAATCTAAACAATGATCTTGATGATTTGAAATCACATAAATAAGTTGAGATCCTATATTTCCATTTCTTATTTTGTAAAATCATACTTGTAACTTGACAATTTTTATGAATTAAGATTTTACTTACAAAATTGATCTCCTAAAACCTTTTATTATCTTAGAGTAGATTTATTAAATTTAATTATATCTTTTGGTATTCATGAGTGTCTTTTGATATTAATATCTTTCCTGGCATGATTTATTTTATTACTGATGAATGTCATAAGTTGAAAATTAAATGAAATATACATGATTCGATAATTTTACTTGAAAATACATAAAATATCTTGATTACTTATATTCATAAACAAAAGGTGGGGCAAATTTATTAAATCATGACTTTTGGATTTGAATTTTTATTTTTTATGACATGATACCCCTTATACTTTTGGGAGTAATTTGAAAATAGATGTAAAAAAATTATACCATCATATTTCATGACAATGACCAAAAAAAAAAAATACCAATATGATTAGGAGAAAATTGGATACGTTAACATTGAATAAGGAATAATTGCCTAAAAGAAAATTAGAACTTTCTAAATATATGTAAAATAATTGATTTACAATTTGAGCTTGATCTACTATCATGTTTTATTTTGGAATTCTTAATGCTTATTATCAAAATTTACATAAGATAATCCTTAAAATGCATTATTTGATTGATTTGCTACCTTTCTTAAAATTTACATAAGATGAACTAAATTGTATGAGTAGCTCTTGATTTTTTCTAAGATTTCAAAATTCACATCTATAAAATTTATATCTAAAAAATTGAGTATTTTTTTAATATGATATTTGTTCACTTCTCTACCTTGATTCTACCTTCTTGTTCACACAAAGAGGAGAAAGAAAATAACTAGAATTTCAAGAGACCAATAAGTCTATTAATTTTATTTTAAATCTCTTGAAAGTGTTTTTGATGATTTTGAAAATAAATAAGTTCTTTACCTATATCATAATTTTGATTCCTCAGAATTATAACTTGAAATCTTTTATGAATCAAAATCTTGACAACTTGAGATTTCTTATGCATTAATCAAGAGATTTTATTTGTTTCTCATATGATTTTTCTCTTGATATTCACAATTTATCTTCATGAATTGTATATCTCATCACCATGTTAATTTTTCTTGATATATTTCATGTGATAATTTGAAAAATGATGTAATAAAAAGAATTTTTCTTAACCACATTCTCAAAAAAAAAAAAAAACATGCTAAGAGAAGTAACACTTGCTAACTTGTTAGCTTGTATGATGTAAAATTACTAGTTTGAATATTACAAATGAAGCAAAAATTTGCTAGCTTCCACTTCTCAAAAGAGAAGAAAGAACTCACTAGCTTACATATTCTAAAGTGATGAAAAATTTACTAAATTGGTCAGCTTTCATATATCAAAAACTTGCTAATTATACTTCTCATTTTTGTTGATGACAAAGGGGGAGAAAATATAATGAAGTGAAATCATGTATGATGATAATACATATTAATTTTAAAAATATACATGATGATTTAGAATAATAATCATGATTTTATTATGATTATATGATATACTGCACATAATGTGATTAAAATAGTTTCAACTTAGACTTTTGAGTTCATCTTAATATTTTTCTAAATTATTGAGATTTTTCTTAATAATATAATATTATACAATTCCTCCCTTATTCTCTCTCCTTTTTCACAAGAGGAAGAAAATTTATTATTACTCATGTCATATTTTACAAAGGGGGAGTAAAAACTCATGTGCCTTAAAATCCTTAGCCCTATATTTCACTTTTTTATTGATGACGAAAGGGGAGAAATATATATTGATGACACATGATATTGATGATATATTTGGATATCTTGGATATGGATGTATAATCTTTTTGAAACTCATGATTCGATGACTTGATGCAAATTTGTGTTGAAATTTGATTGGAATGTTGATTGCTTAAAAATACTTAAAATTTAAGAGTGTGTGATTCTCTTAAATTTAAGTGGCATGGACTTAGGGGAGTTAGTGTTAACTCCTATCATCAATTGATTGTCATCATCAAAAAGAGGAAGATTTGTGAATCTCGGATTTTGATAATGATAACAATTGATAGGTTATTAATCTAGCATGTGTTGTTAGAAGTTGATTGATGTAGGATTATCTACTATAGAGAGATTATTATAATCAGAAGTTTGGCCAGAGTCAGGTCCAAGTATCGGGCTGGGGTTTGGACGATGCAGTTGGGAACTCGCTAGGAGTGCGTTAAGAGCTCATCGAGGGTATCGGGAGCTTGCCAGGATGGTGTAAGAGAGTTCACCGGAAGAAGACCTAGACTCACCGAAAGATTGTCGGGGGTAGCTGAATGGCTTGTCGGGAGTTAGGAATGTCTTGAAGTGGACTTGTGGCTATGAGTGATTGTAATTAATTAAGTTATAGTTAGCATCATGCAGGTTAACCATAATGGAGAAAATATGTTAGAGATAAGACATGGACCTAGGATCAAGCTAGGGCATCGGGCCAAGGATTGGACGATGGAGTGGGAGTTCACTGGATTGGGAAGCTTACTAGGAACACACCGAAAGATTGCCAGAGGAAGACCGTGAGATTTATCACTTGGAATGCCGGAGGTTGCTAGATTACAAGAGTAAAGTCATACGTTTGGTGGTCATATCTTGATTACAATATTTAAGTCATAGGTTAAGTTTGAGTCCTTAATGAGTATGATTTTGAAGGAATCCAAATCAACTTAAATTGGCAACCGAGTCCACTATGGAGTGTGATTGAGCTCAAGTCGAACTCAATTAGTTGACCAGGGGATTAGTCAACTTATGGTTCAAATCAGGATTGAAAAAGTGAAGGGAATCACTTTTTCGAAATTTCCAACGCCGGTGGGAGGTGATTTAACTGACTGTACTAGGATTATGGGTGGCTGTCAATAGCTGAACCGCCCAGGCTAGGCAGTTGAATCTCTTGTACCCATGAATCTGGGCACTTTTGGTGGTTGACCCGCCCAGGCCTGCGGGTGAACCACTCATACCCGGATTTTCTGAATGAGTTTAATTTTTGGCTCTACATTCTGAAGTCATTTGGGCTAATAAATACCCCAAGTTTTCTTGCATTCTATACAATAATTTTTGAGATTATATTTTGAAAAAATATTATGTGTGAATTGTAAGAAAAAAATGGGTAAGGAGTTGTAATTTTATCTCCCTTGTAAGCAAAGTGTAAGGGTTTAGTCTTCACCCAAAAAAGATTAGTGTGCCTCAAGAAGGAGGACTCGAGAGTGAACGTAGGCCTATTGGTGCCAAACCATTATAATTATGAGTGTTTCTTAGTTCTTGCATTTATTACTCACTTGTAATTATCAAGTTCTTAATCGTTTTGAATTGAATAGATGCTTCCGATTTTTGCTTACTCCTTGAAAGCAAAGTTTCAAGTCAAGCACTTCCGTTCGACATTGATTATCTTTTAGGATTTGCTTATTTCCTCTTAAGTCATTTTTAAGCAAGTAACTTAGCAATTTTCTTTGAAACATTCACTTATTATGAAAATCTTCGATTTGACTATCTTACTTAAAGCAAAAAGATTTATTTAAAATTAAGATTTACAATTACACTAATTCACATCATCAATTAGCACCAATTGATCCTAATATAATTTACCATCTGAAGATGCAACGTGGGAGTCTTACAAGGAGCTGAAGACCCGGTTCCCAGAGTTTGTGGACCCTCAGCCTTAAGGACAAGGTTAATTCAAAGAGGACAGACTTGATAGGACTTCAATAGGGTTGAGTCATAATCAACCTAGAAGTAGTCAAACTAAACCCTATGAGATTGTAATAAAACTCTACCTAGCCACTTCTATCCTATAAAGAAGTGTGGCTAGGATTTAGAATGGGGTCTTAGGGCTTAGTGGCAATTGCCCCCTTTACTGGGCTGGTCGGCCAGGGTTTCCTTCAGCTAGGTCGACTATAAGAGGGGCAAATAGATAATTTTACTTAGGCAAGCACCTTCATGTGCTAGGGCTTAGAACCTTATATAATAATATAGTCACTCCCTCTCTTTAATCAAGTAAGAATTATCTTTTATTTAGTCTTGTGCCGAGTTCTAGGAAGGAGAAACCCCTATAGCATTCCAAGGGTTTATCTCATTCAAAGATCAAAATCTATATAGTTTCTTCTGGGATTCTATCACTTAAGTTAGTGATGTAATTGGATAAGTTGGACTAAAAAGAACATTATGTCCTCAGACATATTTGTGCACCCCCTTTGATAGTAGTTGTTTTGGGCTATTACACTTACCTGTTATGCTCCAGCCACAGGATCCCACCATATCAACCATGAGGGGCCATATAGGACCAACATATCTTTTATATGAATCTAACATATTGGTCACGTGGAGTCAACTCGATGGCTATGTGAGCCTAAGATGTAGACTAATTGGTACTATTGTGTCAACATAATGTTGAATAGCATTCCTTAGTCCTTATAACAAGCCAATATGTAGGTACATAATTGACATGTCAGTCATGCCATTTTTGCGAAATCACTAGGATAATTTTTTCACCTATTTAGACGACCAATATTAAAAAAAATATTTACATAGATGCATCATATTTTAATTAAAATTAAAAAAATTAACTAGAAATTTTAAATTGTTTAAATGTTGAAAACATAAAAAAACCAAAAAAGTATAACTGATATAACAACTTCTATTTTGTGAAACAAATTTTTAGGTTATGTTTTCACCTATTTATCAAATTTTAAAAAATATTATATGGATGCATCATATTTTTATAAAAATTAAAAATATAAAATATAAAAATATAAAAATATAAAAATCAAATTGTTCAGATACTGAAAATACCAGAAAACTATTAAAAGTATTGTCTAAAATAAAAATATCATATATGTCCATGTGGGTATAGTTCAATAGTGTCCTAAAAATTTAACAAAGTTTCTGACTAGGATTTGACCCAGTTATACTAATTCTAAGCTGACCAAAATTAATGTAACTGATACAAGTGCTTCCATTTGAACCCAATTTTAAGATAGATTTTCTACCTATTTAGAAGATCAAATATTAAAAAAAATATTATATGAATGCATCATATTTTTTATAAAAAATAGAAAAATAGGAACTAAGAAAAATTCCAACTGTTAAGATGCTAAAAATATTCAAAAAATAAAAAAATTGTAAAATAGTAAATGTATCAGATATATTTATCTTAGTGTCATTGAGTGGTGTCCTAAAAATTTCACCAAGTTTTGACCAACTATACTGCTTTTTAGTGGACCCCAAAAACAATGTAACTGATACAAAGGCTTGGATTTATAGACTAAATTTTTAGGATAGGCTTTTCATTTAATTGAAAGGTCAAATATTAAAAAATATTATATGGATGCATCATAATTTTATAAAAATTAAAAAATAAACATATAGAAAAAATAAAACTACTTAGCCGCCAAAAATATCTAAAAATATTAAAAAATCTATAAAATAAAAAATATTACCAATTATACTTTTTTTTAGTTGACCCAAAAAACAATGTGACCGATATAAGGCTTATATTATGTAAATTAATTTTTTATGATATCTTTTGCTTATTTAGGAAATTAAATAAATAAAAAAAATATTGTATGGGCGCAACATTATTTTTGGTGAAAATTAAAAATAAAATTAGGAAAAATTCAAACTGTTCAGATGCAAAAAATATCAAAAAATTAAAATAAGAAATATCATATTTGTCCATCTAGGTGTAATTCGTCGGTGTCCTATAAATTTTACTAACTTTTGATAAGGATTTCACCCAATTACATTTTTCTGAGTTGACTCAAAAAAATAGTGTAACTGATATAAGGGTTTAGATTTTGAGAACCAAATTTTTAAGATAGGTTTCCACTATTTAAAAGATCAAATTTTAAAAAATATTCATAGATATATCATATTTTTGGAAATTAAAAATGAAGAACTTAAAAAATAGAACTATTTAGATGTTTAAAATACTACAAAAATATTAAAAGACTTCATAAAATAAAAAATATATCATATGTTCATTTGCAACTTATAGTGTCCTAAATATTTCATCAAATTTTAACAAGTAATTTAACCCACTTATCCTATTTTTTGAGTTGACCCCAAAAATAGTGTAACTTCGGATAGGTTTCCAAACCATTTAAAAGATCAAATATTAAAATATATTACCTTGATGTATCATATTTTTATAAAAATTAAAAATCTTAAAAATAAAAAATTCGAATGGTTCAAAAGCTAAAAAATCAAAAAAATATATATTTATAATTATTTATAATTTATTATAGTTTTATATGTTTATTTATTATTTTTAGTAACATAAATTAATATATATCAGTAAATTATTTAGTATAATTTATTTTTTTATATATTTGATATTTTCTAGTTAAATATAAATTTTTAAGGGTCAGAATAGCAAATAATCTATTTTTTAAAACAAAAAATAATGATCTTAAAGGCCTTTCAAATTTATTTTTAAGTTTTTAGATATTATTTAAAGAAATTTATATTTCTTTTTTTAAAATATAGATAATATTATCATATTACTCATGTCTTTATAGTTAAAAATTAGTTTAAAATTTATTTTATTATTTATTTTATTATTTATTTTATTTTAATTAATTTTACAATTTAATATATATATATATTATTTTTAATAATATAAATTGATGTATATTTATAAATTATTTAATATATTTTATTTTGAACTAGTCTATGTTTTAGATTGGTTAAATTAGTTCATGATTCATTAAAAAGGTGTAGAGCAAAGGTACAGCTTTTAACGGGAAAAGAGAAAAAAAATTGTTGGAGGATTACTTTTGCCATTCTAAAAATTAAAACAGAATTTTTAGAAATATAAGCATTTTGCAAGAATTTCTCAAACCTATGAGTGCTTTTTAGAAATTTACCCATCAAAATTTATATAAAGTGCACATCATTATTAATTACTTTTTGCCACCTTCTATTCTTGGATTCGCTATATCATTTTGGTTAGCACCATACTGTTTAGTTAAGAAGGCAGGTTGATTAATACTTTTACACTCAAATGGTAATAAGAAAAAGAAAAAGAAAGATAAAAGGAAGCATAAAATTTTCTAACAAGACTATTAACTATTTATATGATTGATACTATTAATTATTTTGGTTGTTTTCCATCCTATAAATAAGATTTGGATGTACACTTTTTTTAATTTAATTTATTAAAGATTAGGTTTATTTAACTCATGTGATTTTGGTTATAGATTATTTAAGTTATTATAATTTACTCGTGTCTAAAATAATCTCTACACCTTAAAAAACATAGTATATAAGTTTCTCTCATCAAGTCTAAGTTAACAGACCTTAGAGTCTGCTTACATTCCACGTTGACTTATAATAAACTATTAATGTAATGATACATATAATTTAAATTTTAAAAAAGATCAATTTTGATTATGGAACATCTAAGCTTTTATGGTTTTGCTTGTGTCTAAAATAGCTCATATATCTTTAAAAATATAACATAGAAGCCTCTTCCATTAAATATAAGTTGACAAATATTATAGTCTACTTACGTGATATGTTGACTCATAATAAATCATTAATATAATAATACATGTAACTTAAGTTTTAAAAAAAAGTCTATTTTGTCAAGAAAAATGAAGCGATAAAGGCCATAGCAATGGACGAAGGCAGAGAGGCAAAAGTAGGAGAGGTCGGAGGCGAAAGTGAGAGAGAGCTAGATCACCACGTCTTAAGCACAATATATGAGACTGTAAGACAAGATGAAGTGGGAGACGATAAGGACGAAAACACTGAGAAAGAGAGACTAAGAGACCATTGCGTGCCTAAGGTAAGACTAGTCGATGCACATCCACCTGAGGTAGGACCGAAAGCTCTTTGTCACTAGTATGGGAGAGGCTATGTGCATACAATGCTCTGCTAAGCAACAATAGCTCGATGTTGCTGCTGGTAGTCGCTTCCACAATAATGCTGTTGAATCTAGTATTTTGATAGTGAAATCAATTGATGAGTATTTAATCTAACTTGTGTGTTAGATGAAGTAATATAGGTCTAACTACGATGGAGGAATTGAGTTACAACCAAATGATGGGCCAGAATCAAGCTTGGGCATCGGGCCAAGGTTCGGACGATATAGTGAGAACTCACCGAGAGTTCGCTAGGAGTTCACCGAAGGAATCGGGAAGCTCGTTGGGAACACGTTGGAAGATTATTAGAGGAAGACCATAACACTCACCATAAGAATGTTGGAGGCTGCCGGATTAGCAGGAGTTAGGTCATTGTTTAGCTTGATGGTCCTTATGGTTGTAATCAATGTGTCGTAGTTAGGGATTGAGTCATAATTGAGTCTGATTTGGAAGGAATCCAAATAAACTCAATGAAAGTCAATCAGGTCCACAAAGGGATTGGATTAAGTTCAAGTCGAGCTTAATTAGTTGATCTGAGAATTGGTCAACAAGAGGTACAAATCAAGATTAGAAAAATAAAGAGATCACTTTTTTGAAAATCCTGATGGTTGTACCATCATGCCCAAGATTCTGGGCAGCAGGCAGCGATTGTACTGTCAGCGCCCAGGTTTTTCGGCAGTTGTCAGTGGTTAGACCACCAAGGCCGATGGTTGTACCGCTTGTACCCTGTTTTCAGGGTGGCTTTCAACGGTGACGCCACTAGCACCGACGGTTGTACCGCCTATACCCAGTTTTTCCTGATGCATTTGAATTTTGGCTTTATTCTTTTGAAGCCAAATAAGGTCTATAAATACTCCAAGTTTTCTTGCATTTAGTATAAGTATTGATACAATTCATTGGGCAAAAATATGTGAAAACAAGTATGTGCTAAAAGTACATAAAGAAAAGAAAAGGAGAAAGAGAGTGAGCTAAGTGTTGTATTCTTATAAAGAGTCTTCCTTGTAAGTTGAAAGTTTATAAGGGTTTTGGTCTTTACTTAAAGAAGATTGGTAGTGAATACCGGTGGACCTCAACGAAGCGAAGCTCTTTACTTATTGTGGTTTTTTTTTTTTGTATACTTAGTTTACTTTCCCTTAATGTAATCTATACAAACATCAAAATAAGTAAAGTCTAAATATTCTAAAATATTATTTTTCACTAATCTTTTAATTTTTTCTTGGGGATATGCCTCAAATGTCTATGCCACAATATAAAAGATCTTTCATTATTGAAATTTTGTTTCATTCTACTACTTGATTGTAGGGTCAATAATGTCCTTGTAAACTCAAGATTCAAATTTGTATAAACCATCACATAGAATTCTAAAACCAACTTTTATTGAATCATAAAATATGTTGACTTTACCATTATCAAAAGAAAGATAATATCATAGCTCATCAATTCTAGATAGAGAAACTAAATTTCTAGAAATGATAGAAACAAAACTTCAAGATCTATCATATAAATCGTCTCTAGGCGTAAGTGATAAGTCCCTATTGATACCACTTTTGCTTTGAGATGATTTTCTATAATTATAAATTTTTCATGTTCTCTTGGTTTCGGATTGAAGGGAATCCCTACTTATTATTAGTAACATGAGTTGAAGCACTATAATCAATTCACCATAAAGGAACTTTTGTAATATTTGATATTAAACATACAAAAGTTGAGTTTATACTTTTCTTTTCGAACCAAATCCTATATTTAATGTAGTCCTTCTTTACATATCTTTTATTGCCATAAAAGAAGCACTTTATTGTAATAGCTTTCTTTTCAATAGTCTATCGAACATTTCTAGATCCAACAAATTTCTTTGATGGATAATGCCTCAATTTTCTTTTCTTGTTACTAGTTCCTTGAGTAACAGTCAGAATATTATATGAACTTTTCTATCTTAATATTAATTTCTCTTAAACACGTATACTAGTTAACTTATCCATGCCTCACTTATCCTTATTTGTATTGTAGTGAATCTTAAATGGGCCAAACTGAGAAGGAAAAGAATTAAGAATGAATTACACGAGGAAAGATTCATCAACATTCATTCCTAATGCCTTAACTTTTGTAGCTTTATCAGCCATATTAAGGATATGATCCTGAATTTATCAAGTACCATCATACTAAGCTGTAGTTAGTTCTTTCATTAATGTGTCAATCAATGACTTATCAACAAATTTAAATTATCTTCAATAACCTTTAAATATTCCCGTGTGCTAGTTACAACCGATAATGAAGTCTTTATGTTATTTACAATTGTCACTCTTAAGAACATTAAACTAAGCCTATCAGATCTTTTCTAAGCCTTCATTTCATCGATTTGTTCTATAATACTTTCATTAATTAATTCTATGAGCTTTTAAATAAGCAATGCTAAATCAAGATCTAATACACCCAATGTGAATTGCACATGCTTTAACCATGCTAAATAATTTGATCTAGAGAATACAGGGATACTAGAAAAGCATGAGAATGTATGGACGGAAATACCACTGTAGAATATAAAATAACATTAATGCTTTAAGTTTACTAAAATATGATGAACTATTAATATCATTAATATTTAACCTTTGGGTAAAATATAGGCATATCTAGTGTTCACTCAAGAATATTTATGGAGGATTGATATCATCCTAGTGAAATAGTTTTGCTACTTTTGAGTATACAATTCAAAACCGCCAGGATATCCAAAACAATATCATCCTACCCTATCACATAATTACTTGAAATTGATTATCCTTTGGTATTATCTAAATCTCCTAATTATGCATCACATTCTAAATATTATTTCCTTAATGTTATTTAGGATTTGTTCCTTAATATAATTTTATAAATCATTAATCTAGGCCACTTTTGTGACTACAAGACCAATGTAATAATATAAAATATAAATTAAATTATCTTGTAAATGATAAAAGCTTAATTATATTTTATATCCTATAAATCTATCATCTCAGGCTACTTTGGTAGCTACTAGTTAGGTATAACTTAAGGAGATGAATTACAAATAATATTCATCAAGTTGCTTTAATCTAATTTATGATAAAATAGTTCAATAATAGAATAATAACCATAATAATTATTAAACATTAATTAGCAAAGAAAAACACTATGATACATATAATCATGATAATACATAAATCATGCCTTTATTATTTTATAATTTCATATATCATAATCAAACATATGTATATGAATAACTGAATAAATATCTAAGAAAATAATTAGATTTTATTTACCATATGCAATCAATAATTCATATGAGAAAATTAGAAAAGAAATAATAATTTATATTTTTAAAATTAAACTAATTAATTTTATTTAATTATGGAAGCCCATAAGCCCAATTAAATAAATTGATCAAAATAACAATCAAGATTTAATATTTCCAAATTTAATCAAAACTAAATTTAGTTGATGAATAATCAAAAATATAATCATGATTAAATTTCATTAAATCATATATTGATCAATTTTATAATTGAGAAAATAAACTAAAATTTCTCAATTTCATAATGATAAAATCATAATTTTATGATAGGATATAAAATAGAATTACTAAGTTTATAAAGGACATAAATGTTATAGCTGAAATAGTTATTAATAAAAAGTAAAAGGGTAAAACCATAATATCCTCTAAAATAAAAAGAACACCCTAACCCTATTATGCACAAGGGCAAAATCATAATTTTAGCTAAATGGTAAAAACATAATTAACTCTATTCTACATAAAGCCAAAATCGTAATTTCATCTGAAAACCCTAATTCTATTCTGGATAAGGGCAAACTTATAATTTCCTCTAGAGGAAGAAAAATACTAACCTTAATTCAACAAAAGGATAAAATCATAATTTTATTTAGAAACCCTAACCGCATTCAACATAATGGTAAAACTATAATTTTCATTTAAAAACCCTAATTCCTCTACTGTCGCCATCATCACCTGTGCGACTACTCCTGCGCATGGCCATTGCTGGATGCAACCTTTACCCACACACGGCCACCACTAGTGTGGCCTCTGCTGCACACGACTATCGCCAGCCGCTTGTGGTGGTCTTTACTTGCGTGCGACCATCGGTGGATGATGTTGCTACCTACATGACTGGCCCAATGCCTAGTCTGGACCGTCACTAATGTGGCCATCGCGGCTGCCGTGTGTGCGATCGTCGCTGCTGCACTTTACTACTATAGTGCATACACACTACCGCAAGCAGATCAGGTCAAATGCAACAAGATTGTTGCATCTTTCGACGGTGCACAGCAATAATCCAAGGTCATGATAACAAAAATTTCACATCGTTCGCAAACAAACGACAGAACAGAAAAGATAGAAATACAAATCGACAAGACATTCATATCATCAAGGCATTGTAAATAAAAATAACAGATCTAATATATTTGATCTCAAGAACCTAGGCTCTGATACCAATTGAAAGCATAAAAATTATAATCATGCAATTTGTTATGCGAAAAAATTTTATGTCAAAATTGAAATCAAATAATATTAGATCTGTTTACGATACATATACATTTAAATGCCATCTGAATAAGATCCTTTTATCTGTAAAAGTACCATCTTCGAATCAGAATATCACTGTAATATCGATTTGTAAAGAGAATTGGAATAGACCTAGAATCATTCTCATCTCTTCCTATCCTTTCACAGGACGACTATGATTGATAGTTTTGGGAGATTAAAAAATATTCGTAATCTCTCTCTAGTATTCCCTCTACACCGTTATTCAACGTATTAGGCTTAAAGGATGTCTTGTCTTTTTATAGACGAGAACAGAGGATCTAGGATAGGTTATTAGGAGATTTCTTCCATCAAGGATATCCCCTAAGGTATCATGATATAATATAAATTTTAATTTAATATTAATTAATATCTATCATCAAAATCTAATTAATATCATTATATATCTTATCTAATTATAAAGGCCTAATAATCTTACATAACGTCTGGTTATCATCCTTTGCCGATACATCTTCAATAGTCTACTTTTATCTTAGCTTGGTTAACTCTTTTTCTTCGGCATCTTCTTCGTTGCCATCCTTTTTATTGTACTTCATCCTATTAGTGTAATTTTTTCCTCTAACCCTTAATGTGTCTGTTATAATTTTTATCATACACAAATTATTTCTTTTATGTTATCAAATAATTTATTTTCGGTTGGACTAATGTAATTATATTTTAAATATCATTGCGTGTTTCTGTTTCGGATAAAGATATATGTTTATAATATTGGTTTACTATTATTCATTTTATCTTAATATATATGACTATAGTTTCATTTTTTTGTTTAATATTTTTTAAAGTTTTTATTAATATTATTTTCTTACATTTTACTCATATATAAATTTGAATTATTTTATGTATTTAAAAAAGTCTTAATTAAACATGCAACCCAAACAATTAATTGTTTTCATTCTTGCAATAAATTTTGAATTTTTTGAAATAAAATAAAATTGTCCAGCTAATACTACTTTTGCTACTTGCATTTTGTCAAACAATTAAATTAATTATATGATAACAGCATGCAAATTTGAAAATGCATTAGTTTTATCCTATTTGTTTTACACATGTAAATATTGACGAAATATGTTGTCAATCGTACTTATAAATGTAGATCACAAAACAAGTTAATCTGATTCAGCTAATCTGTTAAACAAAAGTGGTTGCTCTTGGTGAAGGCCTTAGATGTGTCCACGTGGAGACCGATTCAGCTGTTTGGCTCATCTCTCACAAACATCGACGGCAAATTTTGAATATTATTAGCGACATTAAAGAACTCTTGATGATTTTTTGTTGGCATCCATAGCGAGACAAATAGTGTGGTTAACTGGCTTACTAATTTGGTTAAATAGGGGAATTGTGTTGCCTATTATACTCTCCCTCACATTTTCAAAGAAGGGGAATAGGATCTGGAGTTATGTTGACTATACTCTCCCTCAACATCATCAAAAAAGGGGACTAGGATCTGGAGATGCGATTTTTCCTAGTGAGTTGTCTTTTCTGATTGGGTCTGATTCAGTAATATAGTTTTTTGTTACGTTCCAAAAAAGAAAAATTATACATCAATGTCTTTGTTGATGAGACATATAGTGATAGTTTTCCGATATTGTTTAGAGATAATGGTGATATTATCTGAGCTCGATCAAGTTTAGCGGCTTAGACCATGTTTTAAGAAAATAGAGTTTGTTGTCGGACATCAACTGGTTGAGTAAATGTAGTAAAAGCCATAGCCTTTATTACATTGGTTGAACCTTTGGTTCCCTTAGATTTAAGTTACATTTCACATCAAAAGAACAAAAATGTCCTCATAAATCAAATGAATATTCTTACGTTAATTGTTGCATTTTTTCAGGAGTCTTTAAATGTAACTCCATCATATTATTAGTCATACGAAAGCGATGTCGAGCAAGTAATTTTGCTACCATGGGAGCTATATGGTCTATGGATTTCCCTCTTTAAAGTCCATCAAAGGGACAAAAATAATGACATCAGTCCCTCTCACAAAAAGACTAAAAGAAGTCTTTAGTTAGAACTGAGGTGCAATCTAAGCTTTTGTATTAACTGATGCAACTAACCAAATTGCATGCAACTCCGGCGACGTTTTACACTAAACTCCATTAACACGGCTACCTCACGAGTAGCAAAATACTTAGCACAAAGTAATCTCATCCTATACCAATTTAATCAAAAAGTTTATCCTTAACAAACCCAATATATCACTCTAACTATTCAAATAATTATCAATGTGGAATTATACAATTAACCTTCTTTCATACTTCATCCCTCGCATGTTAATATCCTCATAATATTATTGAAATTAATAATAAGTGTGAGTTGTGGTCCTTTATTAATTGAATAAGATATGTTCTATATTATTTAGATTTTGATAAAAGATATTAATCAATATTAAATAAAATTCATATTATATTGAGATATTTTAGAGGATACCCTTGATGGAAGGAACTCTTCTAATAACTTGCACTAGACCCTCTGCTCTCGCCTATAAATAGATAAGACCTACTATAAACCCAAGGCATGGAAATGCATGGCACAACACAAAATGACAAAGGGGTGAATAGATCAAGAGATTACAATTATCATCTTGATCTCCCAAAATCATCAATTAAAGTGGTCCTGTGAAAGGATAGGAAGAGAGGAGAAGGGGTCTAGATCCATTCTTGTTTCCTCTTACAGATTGATATCTCAGCGTTATTCAGATTCGACGGGTAGTGCTATTAAAGATCTAGTTGAATCTCAGTCAGATGACATCTAAAGGTATGCATTGTAAACAGATCTAGTATTATTTGATTTCAATCCTAGCATAACAATTTTTCGCATAATAGTTTGCATGATTATAATTTTTATGCCAACAATTGGTATTAGAGCCCAGATTTTGAGATCAAAAATATTAGATCTATTATTTTTATTTACGATGCATTGATCTGGATATCTTATTGATCTGTTTTCCTTTCTGTTAAATTTTAATCGTTTGATTGCGAACGATTCTTGATGGTTGTTGTGTGTAAAAGATGTAATAATATACGTTTTTGGTCGGATCTGCTTTCGATAGCACTGAGTGTGCATACAGATCGACGTCGGCGCCGCCGCGACGTGACATTGCATCGGACGCGCGTGGCGGCGATCGCATCAGCGGTGAGGTAGTCGCGTGCGAAAGAGGTCGTGGCGACCTCATGCGCCAATGGCAGTAACCGCATGCTAGTGGCTGGCGGCCACATAGGCCACGCGTTGGCAGCTGCACAAGTCGCTCGCTAGCGGTCGCGTAGGCCGTAACCGTGCGTTGGTGGCCGCACAGGTAGTGGCGACGGTAGAAGGGAATATTAGGGTTTTTCCTTAAAAAATTATAATTGTGCCATTGAATAAAAAATTATATTTTTGTCATTAAGTGGAAAATTATAGTTTTACCATTAGTCTTAAATTATAGTTTTATCATTCATCAAAATTATATTTTTACCCTTCTATTGAATAAAATTATTCACAGTTTTACCCTTATGATTTATTAATCCTATAACCCTTTTAAAAAAATTCTATAATTTTTTTATTTTTTTAGAATTACAGTTCTGTCATTATAAGATTGAGAAATTTTGATTATTTTCTCAATTATAAAATTGATCAATATATAATCTAATAAAACTTAATTATGATTATATTTTTTATTATTTATTGATTATATTTTATTTTGATCAATTTACTTAATTGGACTTATGGACTTCTTAAATTAAATAAAAGTAATTAGTTTAATTAAAAATATAAATTATTATTTTTTTATAGTTTTCTCATATGAATTATTAATTGTATGTGTTAAATCCAATTATTGATATTTATTCAGTTATTCACATGCAAGTATTAAGAATTATAAAATAATATTTATTTTTTACATAAATGCATGATTTATGTATTATCATGATTATAGTTTTTTTTCCTACTGATAATAATTATTATGGTTGTTATCCTATTATTGAACTATCTTAGCATAAATTAGTTCAAATGAACTTAATGAATATTATTTGTAATTCATCTCATTAAGTTATACCTGATCGGTAGCTGCCAAAGTAGCCTAGGATTGTAGGCTTATAGGATATGAAATACAATTACAATCTTGTCATTCATAGGACAATTTAATTTATATTTTATATTACTATATTGGTCTTGTAGTCACCAAAGTGACCTAGATCAATGATTTATAAAATTACGTTAAGGAACAAGTCATCAATGACCTTAAGGAAATAATATTCAAAATTATATGCATAATTAGGAGATTTAGATAATCCCAAAGGATAATCTATTTCAAATAATTATGTGATGGGGTAGGATGATACTATTTTGGATATCATTGCAGTTTAGAATTGTATACCTAAAGGTAGTAAAACTATTCCAAAAGGATGATATTAGTCCTCTATAAATGATCTTGTGTGAACACTAGATATGTCAATATTTTTACCCAAATGTTAAATATTGATGATATCAATAGTTAATCATATTTTGGTAAAACTCAAAGCATTAATGTTATTTTATATTCTGCAATGGTAATCCCGTCTATACATTCTCATACTTCTAGTGTCCTTGTACTCTCTAGGTCAAATTATTCAGAATGGTTAGTGCATGTACAATTTACATTGGGCGTATTATATCTTGATTTGACATTGCTTGTTGAAAAGCCCGTAGAATTAACTGATAAAAGTACTATGTAACAAGTTAATGAAATGAAGGCTTGGGAAAGATATGATAGGCTCAGTTTAATGTTCATAAGGATGACAATTGCAAATAATATAAAGACTTCATTACCAGTTGCATCTAGCACACGTGAATATTTAAAGGCTATTGAAGACAGATTTAAATCTGCTGATAAGTCATTGGCTGCATATTAATGAAAGAACTAACTACAGCTCAGTATGATGGTACTCAAGGAATTCAGGATCATATTCTCAATATGGCGGACAAAGCTACAAAACTTAAGACATTGAGAATGAATGTTGATGAATCTTTCATTGTGTAGTTCATTCTTAATTCTCTTCCTTCTCAGTTTGGCCCGTTCAAGATTCACTACAATACAAATAAGGATAAGTGAGACTTAAACGAGTTAATTAGTATGTATGTTCAGGAAGAATTAAGATTAAAGTAGGAAAGTTCATATAATGTACTGACAACTACTCAAAGAGTCTGAAAATAAAATCGAAGCATCATCCATCGAAGAAATTTGTTGAGTCTGAAAGTGTTAGACAGACTATTGAAATGAAAGCTATTACAGTAAAGTGATTCTTTTATGGCAAGAAAGGACATATAAAGAAAGATTGCATTAAACGTAGGACTTGGTTCGAAAAGAAAGGTATAAACTCAACCTTTATATGTTTTGAATCAAACATTGCAGAAGTTCCTTCTAATACATAGTGGATTGATTCTGACGCTTCAACTCATGTTACTAATAATATGCAGGGATTCCTTTCAATCTGAAAACTAAAAGAACATGAAAGATTCATAATTATGAGAAATCATCTCAAAATAAAAGTGGTATCAATAGGGACTTATTGCTTACGCCTAGAGACTGGTCATCTGATGGATATGAAAGACACATATTTTGTTCCTACAATTTTTAGAAATTTAGTTTCTCTGTCTAGAATTTATGAGTTAGGATACTGTGTTTCTTTTGATAATGGTAAACTCAGTATATTTTATGATTCAATAAAAGTTGGTTCTGGAATTCTGTGTGATGGTTTGTATAGAATTAATTTGAATCTTGAGTTTACAAATACATTATTGACCCTGCAATCAAGTATTGGAATGAAACGTAATTTCAATAATGAAAGGTCTTCTATATTGTGGCATAGACGTTTGGGGCATATCTCCAAGGAAAGAATTGAAAGGTTAGTGAAGGATAATATTTTAAAAAATTTAGACTTCACTGATTTTAATGTTTGCATAGATTGCATTAAAGGAAAGCAAACTAAGTATACAAAGAAAAATGCCACAAAAAGTAAAGAACTTCTTAAAATTATTCATACTGATATTTGCGGACCACTCCATATTCCTTGTTTTAGTAGAGAAAGGTATTTCATCACATTTATAGATGACCTGTCCAGATATGACTATATTTATCTAATACATAAAAAGTCTCAGGCCGTTGATATTTTTGAAGTGTACATAAATAAGGTCGAGAGACAATTAAATAGAAAAGTTAAAATTATCAGATCTGATAGGGGTGGTGAATTTTATGACAGATATGATGAATCCTGTCATAATATTGGTCCTTTTGCTAGATTCTTAGAACAACGAGGTATTTGTGCTCAATATGCATTATCGGGTGTGCCACAGTAGAACGGTAATGCTGAAAGGCGAAATCGTACTCTTATGGATATGGTTAGGAGCATAATGAGTTATTCCTCTGTACCTGAGTTAATGTGGGGTGATGGTCTTAGGACAACTATGGATATCATGAATATGGTTCCTAGTAAATCAGTTCCATCAACTCTATTTGAGTTATGGATTGGTAGGAAACCCAGTTTGAGATATTTACATATTTGGGGGTGTCCTACATAGATAAGAGTATTCAATCTATATGAAAAGAAATTAGATCCAAGAATAATTTTTAGATATTTTATTGGTTACCTAGAAAGATCCAAGGGATACAGATTTTATTGCCCTAATCATAATATGAGGATAGTAGAATCTGGTAATGCAAAATTCCTAGAAAATGGTGAAATCAGTGGGAGTCAAAAGCCTCGAAGGATTAATTTTGATATTGAGGAGATTCAGGCTTCTTCTCCTATATTATCCCCTATTCGGGAAATTATTATTCCTCGAATCAATGAGAGAATTGATGAGGGTGAATAACAAAATAACATTGATGAATTCTCACATGATATTGATGTCATCGCTGATAGTCTTGTAGAACAATCATAATTGGCAGATTTGAGAAGATCTAAAAGAAAAATGAAATATGTCAATTCTGATGATTATGTGGTAAATCTGCAAGAATCAAATTTTGATATAGGAATGAAAAAAGACCCCTTATCGTTTTCACAAGCCATATAAAGTAATGATTCTGAAAAATGGTATGATATAATGAAAGACAAGTTAAAATCAATAGACCAGAATGGTGTCTGAAAACTCGTTGAATTGCCCAATAATTATAGAAGTGTCAGTTGTAAATGGGTCTTTAAGACTAAATGTGACTCGGTGGGTAATATCGAACGACATAAAGTTAGACTTGTGGCCAAAGGTCTTTCTCAGAAAGAAGGCATTGACTACCATGAGATATTTTCTCTAGTTTCTTGAAATGACTTATTGAGAATCATCATGGCATTAGTAGCTCATTATTATCTTGTGTTACATCATATGGAGGTGAAAACAATATTTCTGAATGGGAATCTAGATGAGGAAATCTATATGGAACAACCCGAAGGATTCATAGAAAAGGGAAATGAAATTTGGGCTTGCAAACTTAAGAAATCCATTTATAGCCTTAAACAAGCTTTTAGACAATGGTATATAAAGTTTCATGATACCATTACTTCCTTCAGATTTAAGAAAAATACTGTTGATCAGTGTATATATCTGAAGGTTGGTGGGAGTAAGTTTATTATATTGGTCTTATATGTTTGGTCTTATATGTGGATGATATATTACTTGCCAGTAGTGATCTTGGTTTGTTACACGAAACCAAGATATTTCTCAATAAGAACTTTAAGATGGTTGATATGAATGAGGCACCCTATGTTATTAGCATTGAGATATTTAGGGACAAATCTCAAGGCTTGTTAGGATTATCTCAGAAAAGTTATATTAATCGTATCTTGGAAAGGTTTAATATGCAGCTTTGTAAAGCTAATGATACACCTATTACTAGAGGTGAAAATTCAGCCAAAACCAGTGCTCGAAGAATGACTTAGAAAGGGATTAAATTAAAAATATTCCTTACGGATGCTCAATTGAAAGTCTATTATATGCTCAAACCTGTATAAGGCCAGATATCAGTTTTATAATAGTAATTCTAGGTGGATACCAAAGTAACCTAGGAATGGAATATTGGAAAGCTGCAAAGAAAGTAATGAGATATCTGTAAGGGACAAAAGATTATATGCTCACATATAGGAAATCAAATCAACTTAAAGTAATAGGATATTCAGATGTTGATTTTATAAATTACCTCGATAGTAGGAAATCCACTTCAGGATTTGTGTTTATACTGGCTGGTGGGACAATTTCTTAGAAAAGTATAAAACCATTACTTATTGTATCATGTACGATGGAAGCTGAATTTATGGCATACTTTGAGGTTACAAATCAAGCTTTATGGCTGTGAAATTTTATCTCAGGACTTAGTGTGGTCGGCTCAATTGCCAAGCCGCTGAAGATATTTTATGATAATACTGCAACAGTTTTCTCCTCTAAGAATGGCAAGTACTCTAGTGGTTCTAAGTACATTGAGATAAAGTACTTGGTGGTTAGAGAAAGAGTCCAGAAACAACAAGTGTTAGTTAAAAATTTGAGCACCACTATGATGATTGTTGATCCATTTACTAAAGCTTTGCAGTGTAAAATATTTAAAGAACATATTCTTAGAATGAAGCTTGTGAGCAAGCCATAAAGGATATGGTGATGCATGTTTAAGTAGATGCTATTATTGATATTTCTTTTGTATAATTAAAGTTATTTATTTCTGCTATCCTGTTTGTATTTATGTTTATTCATATTATGGTTAAATGCAAGAAACATGATTGTCTTAACAAGATAAATTAGACGGGTCATTATAGACTATATAAAGAAAGACTAATAGTGTTATAGTAGATAGAAGGAAGTGTGGCATTGATGACATACAACTACTATGACTCACATTGATAGTTGGACTGAATATTGTATTATTATGCTTATTGAACTTATTGGCTTATTTTTAAAAATCATAACCATGTACAAAATGATTTTTAAAATTTTCAGAATCTAATTATATAAAATTATTTTTAAATAAATTTTAGTTTATTTATTTTGATTTTGGATATCTTATCAATTAATGGGCCAAGTGGGAGAATATAAGATTATGTGGTCCTTTATTAATTAAATAAGATATATTATATATTATTTAGATTTTAATAAAAGATATTAACTAATATTAAATAAAGTCTATATATATTGGGATATTTTAGGGGATGCCCTTGATGGAAGGAACTCTCCTAATAACTTACTCTAGACCCCATGCTCTTGCCTATAAATAGATAGGACCTACTATAAACCCAAGGCAGGGAAATACACGGTATAACACAGAACGACAAAGGGGTGAATAGATCAATAGATTAATGTTATCCTCTTAATCTCCCAAAACCATTAATTAAGGTGGTCATGTGAAAGGATAGGAAGAGAGGAGAAGGGGTCTAGATCCATTCTATTTTCCTCTTGCAGATCGATATCTCAGCGTTATTCAGATTCGACGAGCGGTGCTCTTGAAGATCTAGTTGAATCTCAATCAGATTACATCTAAGGGTACACATCGTAAACAGATATAATATTATTTGATTTCAATCCTGGCATAATAGTTTTTCACATAATAATTTACATGATTATAATTTTTATACCGACAAGTCAACCTAGTTACGATTAACATAATGAGATTGGACATTAATGCAACTAAAAAAATTTAAGTTTACTAAGTTGTGAGTCAAACTCGGTATATATCACTTGTCTTTTCTATTTTTTACTAGGAGTATTTAGTTTTCCTTTCAATTTTACACTTGTCTCTTCTAGTTTTCCACATAAATATTTTTTATTGATATATTTTTCTAGTCATGTGTAACTCAATCATATCTTTCTCAATCATTTAAGGATTTTGAGTTGAATTGATATCAAATCTTATTATTTAAAAATTCTCAACATAATAAACTGATAAATTTTGTATTTGAAATATAACAATTAAACAATAAATAACTGTGTTCATTTCATTAGACTATTGAAAATCGAAAATAAATGTAAAGAAATGTACAAGAAAACAAGTGATGATTTAATACATTTCTTATCACGTACATCTTTTAGGATTGAATTAATTTAATTTATAATTAATTTTTTATAACAATTGAAGTCTTATATATATTTCTAATGTAAGCATACATTTGTATATGAGCCTAATACACTATGATCATCACTAATGTTTCAGGTGAAATTTAAAACGGTCATCCTAAATACAAATATAAGTTTATACGACATATTTTGATCCTTGGAATATATATTTTCATATCATCCTAAAAAAAAAGATCATATAGACACCACCGATTCAACTCAGATTAAAATCTCAGGAAGGAGTATTGCCTGGACCACTGCTCGAGGGGCTAGGTTCAGGCCTCACCACCTTTCTCCTTCGCAAGGTTACATTTCGTACGTCTGCTATACAGTGAAAGGACTTGTTTCAACTTAGACAACGGCTCAGGGAAGGATTGTGTCTATTACAAATACACAATAAAGATAACCAATGCCACAATGAGATGGGACAGATAGGTCGGGGGTTCAGCCACTAACCTGTATACGGCACGGACCTACCACCCACACGCATTAACCCCTTATATACGATTTTTGCCTCCCCAGGTAATATAAAAGATACCCAGGCCACAACACTAGAGGGATTCTTGTTACACCAAAAAAAAAGAGACAACACAAGATAATTCATGGCTAACTAACCATCAGAGGGGTCGCGTTAGAGCGACACATCCCCAACAGTGGCTTTAGTGTAAGTATCGGTGACTGAAGAATAAGTCGAAGAATGAAAGGATACACTCGCAAAATAAGGAAGCTCAGTCCTCAATGACCAATCGAATGAGGCCCCCCAACTAAGGGCAAGAACCCCTCTCGAAACATCGCAGCAGATCTCGGACGATTATAGCCACGGACCGGAAGTCGACCCAGTATGAGACGACCACCCGTGTTCTCGACCTACCGACTGACATCCTAAAAATGGCACATCCCTCGGATGCCAACGAAGAATCCTCAAGTGTCCATGTGTACGCGGGTAAGACCATGCCGAGGTGATACTTCAACCTCGGTACGTGAAATATATAACATAAGTAATGTTTTGTTCGTGATTAAATTATTCAATACATTTGCATGTAACGCCCTTCATTCGTATCTATTTCTCAATATTAAATGACATTCCCCAATAGATAATTGACAAATGCTTTGTGTGGCTCTCCCACCAGCTTCTATCATCAGACTTAATCTGCCATATAATCATTATATATGGCGAGTTTAGTGATCCTTTCAGATAGCCCGATGGGAAAGTAATCTATGGCATCTATATCGATGAGGCCCCATAAATCCGGTAACAATCTAAGAGAAGAGTCGGTGGATCAATTTTAAGAAAGGACAACCGGAGGAGATGTCTTCCATGCTTCTCTCATTGTTCCACTATTCAACATTTGCATGTTTTAAGTAAAACTATATATCTAATATACAATAACAAACATCCAATTAAATTATTAAAACATTTTTATATACACCTATGAACGGCTAATGTAGCTCATTTCCAACCAAACTTCGGGCATAGGTGCATAATAATATTCTGATAACTTAATTTTATAAGTATTTTTAGATTCTTTAAGTTCCTCGGCATACAAAAAATTTATGATACATAATGATTTTAATATTCCTTATATTTAAATCAAGGAAAATTTATAAACAATAGTCCCCTTTCCTTAAAAAAAAGGTCTTCCTATATTTGAATAATCTTACCAACCGTCCCATCACTTCCCTAGTTAGTCCAACATCTTTGTATTCTAATTTTCTTCTCACAGTGCCATTCTTTTATTTTATTTTTTCCCTTTTGGATATGGAAAAAAATTCATAGATTGTAATTAGCTTGAAAATTCTTTTATTAGTTTTGAGTATAAATTCCTAGATTGACTTCATAGATTACTTATTTTTAGTCTGATGCAGATATCATAACAAGTTTTCATTTGATTTTTTTTAAATGTACTTTTCTTATGCAAATCATATTATTTCTTTATCTTCTAAAAGATAATCATATTATTTCTTAGTTCATTCTTAGCATATTGTGTAAATTATCTTAAAATTAAACAATACATAAACATATACATGTATAGTGTGTGGCATACGTGTGTGCGCATTTGTAAAAGGTCAATCTTTCTTAAATCACTTATGGTTTCATAAAGATCTATATATAAAAAAAAAGAAGATGACTCATAAAATATTTAACTCAAGATTTCACAAACACACATTTCAACAAACATATGATAAAAAATATAATTTATAAATATAGATTTCACAAGGATAATAAAAGGTCCAAAGTAATTCATCACGATAAAAAAAAATCTTCAATACTCACAATAATACTGATGAGTGCCTACGATAATATATATATATATATATATATATATATATATATATATATATATATATATATATATATAATCAACAAAGAAACAAGTTGTAATTTTTAAAAATCATATACTATTGAATCAAATTATTTTAAATAATCATGATAAGAATTTTTTTTGAAGTCTTAGTTATTTTCTAGTGTATTTATCTAAACATAAGAAGTAAATGAGGGAACACTATCACTACTAAAAGTTTTAGGTATAAAATTTATAAGGTGAGATTTCGAACCAAGAAATGATCTTTAATTCAAAAGGAAAAGGCTTAATGAAGTAAAACGTCGGAGCGAACCAAGAAATGATTGTTACACCTAAGATGATCATACAGATATAGTTACGGCCTGAATTAAGAACTGTGTAGTTGCATTTAAAATGTGGCCGGTTAGACGAGTAAGTGGCAATTGGACATAATTGTAACACCCTTCTTTAATTTCTTCTGAATATATTAGAGGTGTTCTGTGTGCCAAAATGGTTGCTTATCCCAACAGCTGCCTTATCACCAGCCTCGACCTGTCATATAGATATATATTATATATATGCCTCCAAAGGCCTATAGGATCAAAGAAATCTTTCTATTTCTCCCTCTCAACTGTTCATCCTTTTTCATCTTTACGAGATGAGTTTTATTTTTAAAACATCTTGTAACTTTTCTTCATTCTTTATTTTCATGGCATTTACTACAGATTTACTGGTAATCAATTCTTCTTCACTTGGTTTTATAGCTTTTGGATTCACATTTTGTATCCTTGCATGAGATATGTTACTTTTTTTCTTTTTTTCTTTAAATCATGAAGACAGGAATCGAACCTAAGACCTTGTGACAATTTTCATAAACTTTAACAACTAAACTAATTGACATCTTGGATATAAATATTTATTATCTATAATTTAAAATATATGTCACTTACAGTAAATGTATCCGAAAGTTCATAAATGAGGATTATTCTCTTACAAATATATCTACAACAGGATATAGATAAAAAAAATAAAATTTGGGAGATTTAAGCATTCCATAATTGCATGTTGACTTAAAGTTCTTTTCACTAATAAATATGTTTCCAAACAAAGCCCAAATCACTTCGAGGAACACACTAATTCTATCTAAATCTATTAGGGACACCAAATCCTCAACAAAATAATAAATCTGAGATTTAATTCCATCCTAAACCCTAAATTAATGTCACCTGCCCCTAATTTGCACACCCCTAGGTAGTAATTTGCATACTATTTTCTCTCTCTTAGGCTATGCGTTTTTCTTTAATAATCAGATAGACTCTGTTGTTTGTTGTCCAACAAATGAAAAAGGATTAGACTTTTTTGTTGGCATAGTCATTGATGCAGCAATTCTTGGGATCTCTCGCTTTCTTCTCCCAAGTATCTTCGAATCTACCTCAAGGTTGGGAGGAGGCGATTGAGAAGGAAGGGAAAAGTTGGGGAAAGACTGGAGGATGAGTAAGTACTGCATGTAACCAGATTGAGATAACTATCAGTCAGGAATTGGTAAGCTCACTGAAGGAAACTTCCAAGGAAACAAAGTGGGAGGATTGGCGTACCAAACAGCCGAAAAGCACATCCGAGACAACGATCTCGACGCCTCGGAGCCACTTATCGTCTCGCTCGGCCCCTCCCACCATCACAAGCTTCATCTGCAAGCCATGGACCAGCCCAAATGGAACTGTCTCCGTAAATTTCTGGGCTGAAACCACGGCATGATCCTGGAGGATTACCTCAAGATGATCAAGGAAAATGAACTCCATCCACGTATGGCCTACTCGGAGGAAGTGAGCATGAGCAGTGACAAGTTCGTCCAAATGATGCTGCTCGACTGCTCTTTTGTGGTCGAGACCATATGCTTCTCGAAAGACGTGGGAAGACTTGAAGCTGTACAGAATTCCAGTTAGAAGTACGTCGTGGGCTCTACAGATGGTCGAGTGAGACATGCTGATGCTGGAAAACCAGCTTCCTTTCTTTCTCCTACAGACTTTGTTCCAGTCTACTTGTCATGACCAACCTGATCTCCTAGAAGAGCAGACAACACATGGATTCCTCAGCAGAACGTTCATGGACATTAAGATGAAACTGAAATCCAACGTTGCGAACTTTGACCATTTCCTTAATATGATCCATTCTTGCATGTCCCCCGAGGTGAACCGAGACGGAGGTGAACCCTCCGCATCCCTCCGCCACATACTTAACAGGATGCAGACACCGGTCTCCAACCACTCTGGAGAAGATAAAAAAGTAGCGAACACCAGCCAACTCCCCAGATGGAATGGATTCCAAATGCGACATAGCTCCTGGAGGCTGGAGTCCAGTTCAAGAGGAATGAGAAGGCTACGAGCTTCTTGGACGTCACCTTTAGGAATGGAGAGATGGACATCCCCTTGCTTGAGGTCGACGATGACACCAACACCCTCTTCAGGAACATCATAGCATTCGAGTAGTGCTCCAATAAGGTCAGCACTTACGTCACGGCCTACGCCTCGCTCATGGACTGCATCATCGACACTGCTGCCACGACGTGGAATCATCGTCAGCCGTATGGGAGACAGCGAACAGGGCTCTTCTATTCAACAACCTTTGCAAAGATGTGATGGATCATGGGGAGAACTGCTATCTTTTGGGCTTATGCCAACCAGTCAATGAACACCGCGGCACCTTACTCGAACACTATCGAGCAACGTTGAATCGTCAGTACTTGAGTAGTCCTTGGGCCATCATCACGGTGCCTGCAGCTTGGTAGTTTGCATTTATTTACTGTTGTGTTTGGCAGAAATCTAGCCATATGGACGTTCTTTTAATCATTAAATATATTTGGATTCTTTTCAATCATTAACAAGATGAGATTATCTCCATAATCTATCTCTCTTAATCTCATACATATAATTTTCAACAGCATATATTATATTATTAGTTAAATATTAAATTAAACTTAATGATCAGATAACATTTGGTTTAGGATTTTTAGTCAAGATAATAATCTATATTATAGTGAAGTCAAAATCTTTAATTTATCCCTATATAAAAAAAAGGGTTAGATCATATATTAGGATTATATAATTGGGAGGATATATAAAGAATAAAGATGCCTAGATTATAAACTTTCATATTCAATAAGTACTTTTTCACTTTTCAAGTATCTCTCCTATTCTCCTCTATTGTCGTTTTCGAAGATTTTTTGATGTTCACACCTCTTCGAGAGATTTTCTAACGTAGTATCATAACTTTTTTTACTTCTAATATCAAAGTCAATTTTCTAACAAGTAATAATGTAACTATGAAATTGTAAATCTTACAACATCGTGCGCCTACACCTTTCTCATACCACTCATTGCAACATCCACAGTCGTGTTTACAAATGTAAGTTGCCAAATAACTCGAATGACAAACATTAAAAAAAAAATGCTATAGTTCAACCTTTAACGGGAAAGGAAATAAAACTTTATTTGATCTAATGTGATAATGAACTCCCTTTGACTAGGTTACCCCAGATCAAAGAATTTAATCGGACATCACCGTGTCTCAAATTCCCAACACGTTGAGTAAATTGAGTGGAACTTTCAATCAACTTGACGTCTTTTTACACGATGCATTATCCGCTTCAGCTTTATATGGATTTGTTCCCTTATGTCTCCATGTTAAGTAGATTGAGTAGAACTCCTTGCCTGTCTTGCAGTTTCTTCATCGTCTTTCTCCCATTCTTTCGTCACTTGTTGTGTTTCAATCTTGTCATTAAAGAACTGATTGCTGATCTATATATTTTGAATGGTAAAGGTTTATTTTAATCTATATAATTTTGATATTACTTAAATTATTATAATTTATTTGTATAAAAAATAATTCCTGTAGTACATGTTAACTCATAATAAATTTTTAATATAATAATATATATAATTTAAGTTTTTTTAAAAAATAATTTTAGCTCTTATCACTTAAACTCTTATAATTTTGTTTATGTCTAAAACAATACTTATCTTTTTAAAAATATAACATATAAGTTCCTTCTTTTAAATCTAAGTTAACGACTCATAATAAATAAATTAAAATAATAATATATATAATTTAGATTAAAAAATTAAAATCACTATCAATGGCAGGTGGATGCATCTATTAAAATGCTATAGTTTTCCTTAAATCTTTCCATTTAAGAAATTTTTTTTGTGAGAATCAAAATCGAAAATCGGAAGCGTTTCATTCAGTAAGTGAGCAATAAGCTATTGAACGAAGCTAAGTTATGATTATGCTAAAAGAAAGCTTTATATAAGGACATGCATAATAAAAAATAATAAAGTAGAAAGATGCTCATAGATTGATATCTACGAACCACTTCATCTTCCCTGTTTTAGTGGAGAAAGATATTTCATCACATTTATAAATGATCTGTTCATATATTGCTATGTTTATCTAATACATGAAAGTATTAAGCCATTGACATTCTTGAAGTGTACATAAATGAAGTCGAGAAATATTTAGATAAAAATATTAAAATTATCAGATCTGATAAAGATGGTGAATTTTATGGCAAATATAATGAATCTGATTAGAATATTGGTCATTTTGCTAGATTCCTACAACAACGGTATATTTATACTCAGTATGCATTATCAGGTGTGTCATAGCAGAATGGTGTTGCTGAAAGGTGAAATCAGACTCTTATGGATATGGTTAGGAGCATGATGAGTTATTCTTCTGTACATGAGTCAATGTGGGGTGATGCTCTTAAGATAGCTATGTATGACAGGGTTCCTAGTAAGTCGGTTCCATCAACTCCATTTGAGTTATGGACTAGTAGGAAACATAGTTTGAGACATTTATATATTTGGGTGTGTCCTATAGGGATACGAGTATAAAATCCACATGAAAAGAAATTGGATCCAAGAATAATTTTTAAATATTTTATTGGTTATCCAGAAAGATCCAAAGGATACAGATTTTATTGCCCGAATCATAATATGAGGATAGTATAATCTAGTAATATAAAATTCTTAGAAAATGACGAAATCAGTGGGAGTCAAAAATCTCGAAGGATCAATTTTAATATTGAGGAGATTCAGGTTAATTCTACTGTATTATCTCCTACTCGAGAAATTATTGTTCCTCAAATCAATGAGATAATTGAGGAGGGTGAACAACAAAATAAAATTGATTAACTCTCACATGATGCTAAAAAATGATATGATGCAATGAAAGAGGAGTTAAAATCAATGAACCGGAATAGTATTTGGGAACTTATTGAATTGCCCAATAATTGTAAAAGAGTCGGTTGTAAATGGGTCTTTAAGACTAAACGCGACTTTGTGAGTAACATCTGATAATATAAAGTCAAACTTGTGGCTAAATATTTTTCTCAAAAAGAAGGTATTGATTACCATGAGATCTTTTTTTTAGTTTTTCAAAAGGACTTATTGAGGATCATCATGACATTAGTAGCTCATTATGATCTTGTATCAAATGGATGTGAAAATAACATTTTTGAATGGGGATCTAGAAGAGGAAATTTATATGGAACAACTTGAAAGATTCATATAAAATGGAAAGGAAAGTTGGGCTTGCAAACTTAAGAAATATATTTATGGCTTTAAATAAGCTTTTAAATAATTGTATATGAAGTTTCATGATACCATTACTTCCTTCGGATTTAAGGAAAACACCGTTGATCGATGTATATATATGAAGGTTAGTGAGAGTAAGTTTATTATATTGGTCCTATGGATGATATATTGCTTGCTAGTAGTGATCTTGGTTTGTTGTATGAAACCAAGATATTGCTCAACAAGAACTTTAAGATGATTGATATGAATGAGACATCCTATGTTATTAGCGTTGAGATATTTAAGGATAGATCTCAGAGATTATTAAGATTATCTTAGAATAGTTATATTAATTATATCTTGGAGAGATTTAATATTATAGCTTTGCTTAGCCAATGATACACCTATTACTATAGGTGAAAAATTCAGCCAAAACTAGTGCCTAAAAAATAACTTAGAAAGGGATAAAACGAAGAATATTCCTTATGGGTATGTAATTAGAAGTCTATTATATGCTCAAACATGTACAAGACTAGATATCAGTTTTGTAGTTGCAATGTTGAGTATATACCAGAGTAACCCAAGAATGGAACATTTGAAAGCTACAAAAAAAGTAATGATATATTTGTAAGGGACATAAGATTATATGATCACATATAGGAAATCAAATTAGCTTGAAGTGATGGGTTATTCAGATGTTTTATAAATTATCTCAATAGTAGGAAATCCATTTCAGGATTTATGTTCATACTAGTTGGTGGTGCAATTTCTTAGAAAAGTATAAAACAAATACTTATTACATAATATACAATAGAAGCTGAATTTGTGGCATGCTTTGAGGTCATAAATCAAGTTTTATGACTACATAATTTTATCTCATGACTTGGTGTGGTTGTTTTAATTGCTAGACCGTTGAAGATATTTTGTGATAACACAGCAGTAGTTTTATTCTCTAAGAATGACAAATACTCAAGTGGTTCAAAGCACATTGAGATAAAGTACTTAGTGGTTAGAGAAATAGTCCAAAAATAACAAGTGTCAATTGAAAATTTAAGCATCACTACGATGATTGCTGATCTATTTACTAAAGCTTTGCAATGTAAAATATTTAAAGAACATCTTCTTGGAATGAGGCTTATGAGCAAGCCATAAAGGATATGATGATGCATATTTAAGTTGATGTTATTATTTATTATTCTTTTACATAATTAAAATTATTTGTTTCTATTATTCTATTTACATTTATGTTTATACATATTATGGTTAAATGCAATAATAGGATTGTCTTGACAAGATAAATTACAGAGATCATTATAGACTATATAAGGAAAGACTATTAGTATTGTAGTACATAGAAGGAAGTATGAGATTGATGACATATAATCACTATGTCTCGCATTGATAGTTGGACTAAATATAGTATTATTGTGCTTATTAGACTTATTGACTTATTTTTAAAATCATGGTCATATATAAAATACTTTTTAAAATTTTTAAAATTCAATTATGTAAAATTATCTTTTAAGTAAATTTTATTTTATTTATTTTGATTTTAAATATCTTTTATATCTTATCAATTAATGGGTCAAGTGAGAGAATATAAGATTATGTGGTCATTTATAATTAGATAAGATATATAATGGTATTAAATAGATTCTAATGATAGATATTAGTCAATATTAAATTAAAATTTATATTTTATTATAATACCTTAGGGGATGCTCTTGATTGAAAGAACTCTTATAATAATCTATCCTAGATCCTCTACTCTTACTTATAAATAGACAGGACCTCCTCTAAACCTAATACGCTGGAAAATGATGTCGAGGGAATACTAGAGAGAGGGTACGTCTATTCTCTCATCTCCCAAAATCATCAATCATAGTGGTCCCGTGAAAGGATAAGAAGATAGGAGAAGGGTTCTAGATATGTTCTAATTCTCTTTGCAGATCGATATCATAGTGATATTCGGAGTCAGAAATGATGCTTTTGTAGATCAAAAGGGATCTTATAGATGACATCTAAAAGTATGCGTATTGTAAATAAATATAATATTATTTGATTTCAATTATAGTATAAAAGTTTTTTGTATAACAAATTATATGACTATAGTTTTTATGCTTTCAAGAAAAACTCAAGAAAAAGGATTGAAAGGAGAGAAGGACGAGAGAGAACAATAGTGGAGAGGAGGGATAGAAAAAGAATAATGATCAAGAGAAAGATAAAGAGGGGAGGAAATTAGGTAAAACTAAAGAAGCATTGAAAGAGAAAGAATACAATATTTCTTTCCTTAATACTAATTTGAAATTAATATAAATATCTCTTAAAATAAATAATATGAAAGATTTAAGTGAATCAAATAATCTTGATTATGAGAGGGAAGAAAAGATCAAGAGATGGAAGACCGAATCACATTCTTGAGAGCAAAAAGGGATTAAGAATTTGAAAGCATTCACTAAATCTATAGCCAGATTTTCTTATATTTCATAGCACTCACCACAAGCCACTGGTCTCGATATATTCTCAGTGTACTTCAGACACACTACATAGTATTTTTTGGTCTAAGATACGATCTCAATAGATTATTATTTATTTTTAAAAAATATAAAAAATATATTAAAATAAAGATAATTATAATCTACAAATATCACACCTCACTAACCCGAAGATATGAGGAGTATCTAATACATAGCTCATGAAAGATTACTCCCTAGTTTTGTGACAGAAGCCATCATAATATAAAAGGGATAATCGTTGATTAGCCACGATAGAATGGGTATGCCAAGATGAAATATTCTCTTTTTTGCACAACATTTCTAATCAACATTTATAATTTAGAAAATATTTGAATACCATCGATAGTAAAATATTCTCTTCAGGCTTAGAAAAGTGAGTAAAGGAAGTCAACAAGCTGATTTACCTCTTGATAGATAAAGAAAAAATCAAGGAGCTCAAAACTCAACCGAACAGATTCAATCTACTCTAAGATGATCCAACAACTCCTCAGCACTCTAAAACATTTGTTGGGGATATCCATGAGTTAAACTAAAATTAGACCAAATGAAAGTTTTTGCTTCTTGTCTCATGAGTAAGATTGACATGTAACTCATAAAGAAAGAATGAAGCCTTCCTTTGATCTATTTTCGACCACCAGAAAAAGGTGGCTACTCGTGTGATCTCGAAAAATGTATCCTAATCTAGTCATGGATTCGAATAGAGAAGTATCAGTACATAGAGTAACAATACCCACCTTGCGGGATCCAGCGGTGTCATGTGAGCTTAAGAGAATTCAGTCAGTGTTGGATATAAATTTCAATTTACAACAATAACGGAATTTGAAGTAGTATCTTCGACAATTTTGACATTACCTTAGAGTCTTTTTCTCACATCATGAACTATTGCTAGGACAATTAGGGCTAGAGATCTCTAAATATTTGTTTAAAAAAATCTGTGATTCCTCTCAGCCTAAAATGATAAATAGTTATAGTGAATAATAATTTCCGATTCAGCTTATGAACCTCTCGTTGATTAAATGGTCGCATAGCATGTCAATTCTATATTCTAACCCTGATGGGAGTGGATAAATTGTACATCTTCACAATAGCTCCCCATAAGAAGGGGCATTCAAGAAATAGTTATTGGACACTTATAACTCCTTAGATATAGGTTTGGAAATTAACGAGTAAGAAAATGATAAAAATAAAATATTATAATATAATTAAATAAAAATATTTTCAATCAGGAAAATAAAAATAGTATTAAATAAAAGATAAGAGGTAGAACACTTATAATACATTCTCAAGTGTACACTCTATGTTGCTTCATGAATTATGATCATATTTATAGGACCTAGTGGTAACTATCTCATACCATTATGTCACCCATGATTAAGTGTAGATACTATGATAGAACCCAAGCAGGGTCGGGTCCTAGGTAATCGAGAAGATGCAATAAAACCCTACAGCATGTATAAAACCTTAACTAGCTGCCCACCACCTTTCTTAGGGGAGTCGGCTAGGGTTAAGAGAAGAGGAGTTTTACTAGGAGTCTTTCTAGAGTTAGAGTTTTGGAGTCTTATAAAAGCATGTAGTCGTCCACCTCTTTTGGTAAGTAATAGATCAATTTTATCTTCAGCCTTGTGGCCGAATACCAGGAGGGAGGAACCCCTATAGAGTTTCAAGGAGGGCCGATCCCCTACAGAGATCAATCCAACGTTAGAATCCTTTGGGGTTCTATCATCTAGTATTAGAGCAGCATTCTTGACATCTGATCTTCCACCCTTGTCGCTGGCATCACCATCCCCACTACCATGTGTTGCAATCGATCCCTCATATGTTGATACCACTGTTGACTTCGTCGTTATCACCCACTGCAACCGACCCTAGAGGTGTTACTGCCATCTATCCCGTAACCGGATCTAGTATCGCTTCACCCCCTATTATAATCCTTACCACTGTTGCATCTATATTTATCTTTGTCATAAAATTGATGCATCTATCTTTGTCGTAAATTTGCTGCATCTATCTTTCATCTTCATCAAAATACTGCTGCCATCTTTGATGACACATTTCTGAACCTATTACTGCCATCACCAACAACTCTAAGGCACCCCCTTTAGTGTTAAGTTGCTGCCATGATAGCCCCCTTGCATCCTCTATAGTCGACCCAAATAATAGCATAAATCATAGCCCCAAACAATAGTCTATCGTAGCCTTTTACCCTAGATCTTTTCCTCTTCCTGCCGATAACCCATCCACCGATTTATGCTCTTAACCTGATAACAAAAGAATAATCTTAACATTATAGATTTGGAATCATATGCCATGACATCATAAGATTTGATCGACACAAAGCTGGAGGCTTTCGAGGCACGTATGGAAGATAAACTACATGCTTGCTTTGTGGAGTTTAGATTGGGTCGATCACCGAGTCTGAGGAAATCTTAGCATGGCGAGAGTTTATATCGCAAGGGGAACACACCAAAGAGAGGAGAACAAGCGACAGACTCCTTGTGCCTAAGCATGAAGGTGGCCTTCCCTAGATGGAAAGACGGAGACCCGATTGGGTAGATTTTACACACGGAATGATATTTCTAGTACCGTAAGACCCCGGATGTATCCACGATGGACATTGCTACTATATACCTTGAATGAGATGTGATCTAGTGGTATGACTAGTTCGAGCACACCCACAAAGTCCCTAAATGGAGGTAATTTAAAAGTGGGCTACTAATCCACTTCGGACCATCTGAATATGAGAATATCAATGGCCAACTTGCAAAGATCCAGGACCTCCACCGTCTAAGAGTACCAAACTAGGTTTAAATATATTTCTAATAAAACAAGAGATTAGTCTCAAAAGCAATTATTAGGGACATTCATCAAAAGGTTAAAGCCGGAGATCCGAGGAGAAGTCAAGGTAAGGCAAACTTACATACTGATGGCAGCTATCTCCTTTGCCGGACTTCAAGAGGAGCGGCTGAACCAATATACTCGAAGGACTAAGATCACCACTCGACTAGTAGCCCTTAGGCCTTCAGCCCCCCATGCTACCAGCTGATCCTCCTAGCCAAAGAAGTTGATTCGAGAAGAATTTTACGAAAGATCTGCGAAGGGATTATGTTGGCATTACGATGAGCCGTGGAGTCGCGACAACCATTGCAAGAAGGGGAGACTTCTGATGATTAAACTAATTGAAGAACCTAAACCTGAAGATATAGATATCTCGAATCTGAGGAGGAGGACACAGAGAAGAAACTGCAGTCGACCATCAACACGGTTTATGCTTTAGCCAGCTACGTAAACTCACAGATGATGAAAATTGACGGATTCCTCAAGCACCAGCCCATGACTATCTGTTGAATCTCAGATCTTGATAATGAAATCAATTGATGGGTTTTATGATCTAACTTGTGTGTTGAAGAAAATAATGTAAGATTAACTATGATAGTAAAGGATAGTATAATTAGATGTTAAGCTGGAGTCAAGTTTGAGCATCGAGTCGAGGTTCTGATGATGTAATGGGAGCATGCTGAGAGTTCATCGGAGGTTAGCCGAGATTCAAACGATGTTGTCAGGAGCTCACAGAGAACTCACCAGAAGTTTACCAGGAAGTTCATCGGGAGTTCACCGATAGGTTGTCGGGAGCTCACCGGGTGTTCACCGAAAGAATGCTGGAAGTTCATTGGGAGTTCATTGAAGGAAATCGGGAGCTCGTCGATAACTCACCAGAAGTTTGTCGGGAAGTTCATCGATAGGTTGTTGGGAGCTCGTTGGGAGTTCACCAGAAGAATGCTGGGAGTTTGTTGGGAGTTTGTCAAAGGAAATTGGGAGCTCACCGGGGATTTATCGAAAAGATACTTGGAGTTCACCGAGAGACGATTGGACAATGAAGATTGTGAGTTGAGAGTCGTAGTTAGCATCATAATGAGAGTTAGTTTTTACTAACTCAATCAAGAGACTATTAAGCCTTAATTGAGGCTGATTTGGACTTATTATAAAAGTCATTTCAATAACCCAAGGTCAGATAAGACATGGTCTCCAAGGTGACAGTTTTTAAAGGTGTGTCAGGCGGTTGAATTGCCCAAACATAGTATCCTACACAATTAGGCAGTTGAACCGCCTAGAACGCAGTCTTCGAGGCTAGTATCTCGGGAATACTTAAAAATTAATTTTTGGCTCTATTTTTGAAGTCATTTGGGGCCTATAAATATCCCACCTTTTCTTGTTGGTGAATGAGCAAGAATCAAGAGTGAAAAACTTATGAAAATACTATTGTAATCCCTTGAGAGCTCCCCTTATTTCTTTTTATGTAGTTTTTGTTTAAGGGAGAGCTGAGAGAATTGTAAAGGTTATCTCCTAAACTCGTAAAAGGAGAATAAAGCTGTAAGCGGGGTGTTTGATCTTTGCCCATTGAAAAAGATCATGAGTGAAAGTCGGCCTTAAGTGAAGAGGAATCGGGAGTGGACATAGGTCAAGGGGACCAAACCACTATAAAATCGGTTTGTTTTCTCTTATTTACTCTTTATGTTCATTGCTTAATTGTCTACTACATTTGCTTGCACTCTTACAAATATCTCTCCGCTTAAAGATATCTTTATGCTTAAATGCATGTCTATGCTTAAACGTATTTTTGATACGATTTTTATTGAGTGAGTATTTAAATCGAAGTGAAATTTTTATAAGCACTAATTCACCCACCCTCACCCCTCCTCTTAGTGCCGCTTTGATCCTAACAATTGGTATTAGAGCCATGTTTCTCTCTAATTGGCTTAAATTCCAAAAAAGATAGCTTTTATTAGCAATCAAGAGAGACTTTCGATCACATGTCCTCCTCTGTTCAATAGGACGGACTACACATCTTGAAAAATTTGAATGCACATCTTTTTTATTTTGATAGATTTTAATTTATAGTGTATTGTTAAAAAATATTTTTAAAAGTCATCCAATCAAATAAATGATTAGAATGATTATGAAAAATAAATATTTTCTTTAAATATCAAGGCTATAAATGCTTTATATTGTTCTCTCAATGAAAATGAATTTGATCGGATTTCCTCTTGTGATTCAACTTTTGAGATTTGGCATACATTAAAATTAACACATGAAAGCACACTAAATCTAAATAAATCATTAAACAAAATATCTTATAAAAATGAACAAGAAGAATACATTCCTAAGAGTAAGAAAAATTTGACATTGAGAACCCAAGAACACCTTCCAAAGGACAAGAATGAATTGGAACTAAAGAGAACACATGACTCATTAAGTGAAATATCGAGTGATATGAACTTTGAACATTTGATAAATAAACTAGATAGATTCATCAACATGAACCATAAAAATAATTTAAAGATGGACAAAACTTCTTTAGCTGAATGCAAGAAGCCAATGCTCTCTAAAGATGAAGAACATAATAAAAAAGAAGTGGAAGATCTTGCACTTGTGGCTAACCACGATGAGGCAAGTAACCCACCCAAAAGCTCTTTTACTTTTAATGAGTTATTACTTTCTTTTTGTGAGCTTTATGATGAATTTAGAAAGATTAGCAAATCGTATAAATTAATCAAGGTAGAGCATACATCATTAGTTAGTAAACTTGATTAAATGTATGAAGTAACACTATTACACAATACATGCACCAAACATGAAACCTTGCATAATACTTTACCATTACACAATTTTTGCTCTAAAATTGAAATACTAGATAGTGTTAAAGAAGAAAATATCATACTTAAGACTACATTAAAAAAAATTTGAAATTTAGAACAAATCTGTAAATATGATCCGTGTTAATAAAGATCATATTAATAGAAGAAATGACATAGACTTTATTGGTAACATTCAACAAAAGCCAACTATTTTTGTTAAAGGATATAACTTAAATTTGTTACCAAAAATTAAATGTAATTTTTGTGGTAGATTACGACATATGGCTTACAAATGTCCATTAAAAAACTATAGTCCTCATAAATTAGTTTGGGTTCCTAAGGGAATAACAAATAACCACAAACCATTATATAAAAAAGACAAATTTCTTCATATAGGTCCCAATGTAAAATGAGTACCTAAATCTTTCTTATAGATTTGTCACTAAACTAAGGCTAGAAGCAAAATGAAATGGTATTTTGTTAGTGGATGCTCAAGTCATTTGACTTAAGATCTAACTTACTTATCAAGCTTCCTAGCTAAAATATAAAAAATAAGAAAAAATATTTAAATTAAGATGTTTGAAGCTTAATAATCCTTGTTTCTATTATAACAAATCTTTTTATTGAAAATAGTTATCATTATACAATTAATCTTGATGATGCATAGCTAGAACATATAAGTATGAAAACTAACTAGAAACAAAGAACCATAGTTATTGAAAAATATATTGAAATTTACATAAATTAGATTTTGATGATGATTGAATAATAAGTTCAAAATCATTGGTTGGAATATTTGGAAAGACTATTGTTGAATGACCTAAATGTTATGAATGATTGATGGTTAAATAGTTGTATGATTTGAATGTTATATTAGTAGATTTGCAATAAATAAAATTTTTTGAAATGAGTTTGTCAACTCCTTGCACGATGTGTAAAGAGTTAGACTCATTTACATATTAGAATTGAGATTGGTTGAATTTTTGCTTTAAAGATATTTTATCATTTTGATGTGTTATTGTAATAGCCTTGATAATAATGAAGAAGTAACTTGAAATATGGGTTGTATGATTAAACGGATATTATTGAATGATAGAATTTGAGCATAGAACATTATAAAAAAGGAAATTTTTTTTTGCTTCATTGTCTAGTATATTTAAAAATTAAAAATATATTTAATGAGAATGAAATGAGCATGGTAACTCACTCTAAAAAGCATTGGAATTGGAATAAACTGAGGTTTTTGTTTCAAACTATTTTATGATTTCTTTTGGCAATGATACTTGATTTTCAGTTTTAAAAGGTTAAAAATATTTTACTTATTTTAATGATCTTGTTGAATTCTTTTTAGATGAAACTAGAATTTAAATGACAATCAATCCATCGATTTAGCATAAAAGGTGAATGAATTTTTGTATGAAACAAATCATATGGATTGAAATAACTAAAAAGAGGAAAAAATTTTCTTTGAAAATTTCTAAATCAAGTTTTTAGTAAGAGATAAAGTATTATGATTATTGTTGAATATCTTGAACTAAAAAGTGATTTTGATAATTGAAATTTGAATGAGATTTTTTTTAGCCAAATTATGAACTTTCTCATGATTTTTTTTACTTCTATAATTTTCTTTTTACTAAAGAAAATTTTCTATATAACTTGAGATTTTCATTAAGAACTATGATCTTGAAAACTTGAAATTTTCTATATATAAATCAAAATTATTTTCTTTTCTCCTATGCAACATACCATAAAAGGGTCTTATCATGATCTTGACATCTTAAAAATCATAATTTGAGAACTTTATATAAATCAATATTGTTCACTAGGACTTTTTTGTTTCATTAAAGAAAACTATCTATATGAAAAAAGATCCTTCTTATTATTTGATCTCATAAAATTTCTTTTTGACCTAAAAGGAAATATGTCAAATTAAATAATATCTTTTGGTATTCATAATTTGATATTAATATCCTTCATAATATGATTCATTTATGACTTCCTTATATTCATGTATGGTATATCATCAAATTAATTCTTCTTAAATTTATGATAAGTTGAAAATTAAATGATTTTCTTTAAACTTCTCGTTGACTTCTTCACGTGACTTATCCTTTATGAAAATTATCTTTAACCTCTATGATTTTTTTATAAAAAAATATTTATGATCTTAATAATTATAATTTGAGATTTTTAATCAGGATCATTCTTTTGATTTATTAAGAAGAATTATTTGAATGAATTATATGTATTAAGATTTACCTTAAACGAATCAAGATTATTTACTCTCCTAGGACTCATTTTCATTATTTACAATGACCAAGGGGGAGATAAAATTGCTATCTTGCAATAAGATCATTAAATGAGGAATAATTTGCTTGAAGAAAATTTGATATGGAAAACCTTCTAAATGCATGATTTGCTATCATGACATTGAGGATTTCTTGATATTTATATGAGATGATATGAGTAGCTCTTATGTTTTTCTCAAATTTCTCAATTTTTTGAGCTATACTTTGAAATGGTTTCACTTGATTCTTTCTTTTTTACATTTACAAAAAAAAGAAATGTAAGTTAAAATTCTCTTGTGATAAGACTCATGAGGTCTCTTTTAATATTTTGATTCTTGGATTCATGAATATTTTTAGATGTATCCCCCCCTCTTAATAATTTATTTTATTTTGGGATACTTGATTTTTGGATCTTTGACACCCCCTCCCCTTCATCTTCTTCTATTTTATTTATAAAGGGAAAAAAAATAATTTGATATGAAATGGATTAAACTCTATTTTTTTACTAAGGGAGAGAATGGACTAGATTTATTTCTTTATGTAATGAATATTTATGATAAATGTGTTGACATAAGTATTGAACACTTAGTATTCAAATGTGTGGTGAATATTTCTCTTTTTTTATAACAAGGAGAAATGACATGATTGATGACATATGATAAATGTTGTATTTGAAATTTTATCATATAATGAATATTTATTTTAAATAATTATTTAAAAAAATTATGATGAACATTTCTCCTTTTTTATGACATAAGGGGGAGAAATTGTATATTGATGACAAATGATAAATTGTATGTTTGAATATTTTTGATAAATATTTAAAAATAATAAATGTTTAAATGATAGATATTTTTGATAAATGTTCAACTTTGAATTGAGCTTCTCCTTTTTGTTGATGACAAAGGGGGAGAAATGACATAATTGATGAGATATGAGAGATATTTTGATATCTTTGAAATAGTTGAAATAAATGCTATATCATAATTGATGACATTGTTATATTGTAAATATAATAATTAAATTTTTATATGATACCAAGAAAATGAATGCTTTGAAAATTTTATAATGTATAGTATCATGAATGGTTCAATTATAAAAATACTATACTTGAATCAAAAGTGATGAGTTCTTTTGAATTCAAGTTTATTGTATTTATCCTATGACATATGCATAGGAGGAGTTAAGGCTAACTTCGTCATCAATTGGTTATCATCATAAAAAATGGGGAGATCGTTGAATCTCAGATTTTGATGATGAAATCAATTGATGGGTTTTATGATCTAACTTGTGTGTTAAAGAAAATGCTGCAGGATTAACTGCAACAATAAAGGGCAATACAATCAAATATTGGGTCGGAGTTAAGTTCGAGCATTAGGCTGAGGTTCAGATGACGTAATGGGAGCTCGCTAAGAACTCACTATAAGTTTGCTGGGAAGTTCATTGGGAGTTCACTGACAAGTTGTCGGGAGCTCGTTGGGTATTCACTGGAAGAATGCTAGAAGTTCATTAGGAGTTCACCGAAGGAAATCATGAGCTCGTCGAGAACTCACCAGAAGTTTGCCGGGAAGTTTATCGGGAGTTTGTCGACAGGTTGTCGAGAGCTTGCCAGAAGAATGTTGGGAGTTCATTGAAGGAAATCGGGAGCTCGCTGGGGGTTCATCGAAAAGATGCCAAGAGTTCGCTGAGAGACGATCATACAATGAAGATTATGTATTGAGAGTCATAGTTAGCATCATAATGAGAGTTAGTTTGTACTAACTCAATTAAGAGGCCATTAGGCCTTAATTGGGGTTGATTTAGACTTATTATAAAAGTTATTTCAGTAACTCAAGGTCAGATAAGACACGATCTTCGAAGACACAATCTCCAAGATGACACAGTCTTCGAAGGTGTGTCAGGTGATTGAACCACTTAGACATGGTTTCCCAAACTGTCAGGCAGCTGAACCGCTCAAAACGCTGTCTTCAAGACTAGCACCTCGGGAACACTTAAAAATTAATTTTTGGCTCTACTTTTGAAGTCATTTGGGGCCTATAAATACCCTACCTTTTCTTGCTGACGAATATGCAAGAATCAAGAGTGAAAAACTTATGAAAACATTGTTGTAATCCCTTGAAAGCTCCCCTCATTTCTTCTTATGTAGTTTTTGTTTAAGGGAGAGCTGAGAGAATTGTAAAGGTTATCTCCTAAACCTATAAAAGAAGAATAGAGCTATAAGAGGGGTGTTTAATCTTTGCCTATTGAAAAAGATCAGGACTGGAAGTTAGTGGCCTCAAGTGAAGTGGAATTAGGAGTGTACATAGGTCAAGGGGACCGAACCACTATAAAATCAGTTTGCTTCCTCTTCTTTACTCTTTATGTTCATTGCTTAATTGTTTACCACCTTTACTTGTACTCTTACAAATATCTCTATACTTAAACGTATCTCTATGCTTAAACGCATCTTTACGTTTAAATGCATTTCTAATACTATTTTTATTGAGTGAGTATTTAAATCGAAGTGAAATTTTTATAGGCACTAATTCAAACCCTCCTCTCCCAGTGTTGCTTTGATCGTAACACCATCCTCATCGATACCAGGAGTACTAATAACTTCATGGACATCAAGGTTGTAGCCTAATTAATACTTAAGATTAAAGATTGTAGCAGGTTCGACATTAAAGTTGCAGATGGCCGAGTCCTGAATTGTAACTAAAAGTGCCCGTAGGTGAAACTAGTTTTGCAGGGCCAAGAGATTACAGTTGACTTCTTCCTCCTACCATTTGATGATTATGAAGTAGTGCTTGACATAGAATGGCTGTCCATATTTGGTGATATTTTCTGAAATTTTTTCAAGCTAGTCATGAAATTTTTCAGCCAAGGGAAATATGTGATCATATGAGGAAACACAGGGGCGACACATCGATGGTTTCTATGTAGCACATGGAGAAGGAGCTGCACAAATCTCACAAATAGATTCCTAATTCAACTTTAAGGGCTACAGATGAAGGAACCAGTGGTGGATAAAGATTCAAACCTTTCTCTACTGCTTGCTGAATTTTCAGATGTTTTCACTAAACCAAACAGCCTACCCCCTACCTGGTTGTACGATCACTGCATATCGATCTTCCCAGGGAAACCATCAATAAATGTTTGACCATACCGATACCCTCACCTTCAGATGATCGAGATTGATAAGATTGTTCAAAAGATGCTGGAGACAGGTTCATTCAGCCAAGTTACAGCCCATACTCTTTACCGGTGCTCCTCATATGGAAGAAAGACAAAACATGACAGATGTGCATGGACTACTGAGCTCTCAATGGTATTACTATCAAAGACAAGTATCATATCTTGGTGGTAGATCTAGATCTGGTAGCCTAGATCTATGGTTTAGGTACCATCAAATATAAGAAGAAGATCGTGCAGCGTGTCACACGTGCCACCACTCACATGATTAGCTTGCAGGGAACCTATAACTAGTAATCTCCCACTTGACCTAAAGTCAGTCACGTGTGTGTCTGATCACCATCAGAACCCTATGATGCTCAAATATAATCTAAGTCAATAGCTTTATCAATGGATCTACAATGTTATATTCGGATGAAACTCTTTCCTTTGCTATATCTTTATAGGCTATGACCTCTCTAATTGAGTGGAACCTTTTCAAAATAATTCAAATGAGACCTGGGTTCCGTTGCTAGAGCTATCGCCTCGTTGTTTTTGCAGTATATGGGAATCAGCTCCATGCTGCTTGGTATAACTCCCAAATCCTTGATGAACTTTTTTATCCACACCCTTCTTTTGCTACTTCTGCTATAGCAATGTATTCCATCTTTGTGGTTAAGTCAGTAGTAGTATTTTACTTGGAACTCTTCCAGCTTACTACGCCTCTATTCAAGGTGAAAAAATATCATGAGTTTAACTTGCTATCATCAATGTCAGACTGAAAAGTCGAGTTTGTGTAGCTCTCAACTTGGAGGCTACTTTCTCCATATACCAATAAAAGATCATTAGTCGTTCTTAAGTACTCAAATTAACACTTTATTATCTTCCAGTGTTCTAAACCTGATACCTGCTCATGACACTCAGAGCATATATCATATTAGGCCTGGTACATAACATAGTATATATGATAGACCCTATCGCTGAGACATAGGGTATCCTATCCATGTCTGTCCTTTGTTAAGGAGTCTTTGGGGACATACTCCTAGAAAGTACTCAAAGTAATACTTTGCTGTCTTCCAGTATTCTAAGCTTGATACCTGCTTGTGACACTCAAAGCATAAGCCATATCGGGCCTGGTACATAGTATAGTATGCATGATTGACCCTATCGCTGAGACACAGGGTATCCTATCGATGTCTGTCCTTTTTTTAGAAGTCTATGATAATGGAGTCTATATACTTGAATTGGGACAAGTCAAGCATCCTCTTGGATCTATCTCTATAGATCCAGATCCCCAAAATATAGGATACTTCCCCTAAGTCTTTTATGGAGAAGTTTCTAGATAGCCAAACTTTACTATTGAGAGCATTCCTACATCATTCCTAATGATTATGATGTCATCCACATACAATGCCAATAAGGTGATAGCGCTCTCACTTACCTTCTTACACACATAAGGCTCATCTTCGTTCTTAATAAAGTCATAAGATCTGATCGTCTTATCAAATCTTATGTTCCAACTTTGGGAAGGATGCTTTAATCCATAAATGGATTTGAGCAACCTACATATTTTATTTGGACTCTCTCTAGATACAAATCCTTCTGACTGTATCATATATACCTCATCCTCGGGGTTGCTATTGAGAAATGCTATTTTCATATCCATCTGTCAGATCTTATAGTCATAGTGTGCTGCAATGGCCAAAAGAATTCTAATGGATTTAAGCATCGCTACAGGTGAAAAGGTTTCGTCATAATCAACTCCTTGCCTTTGACGATATCCCTTAGCTACCAGCCTTTACTTATAAGTATCTACCTTTCTATCTACTCCAATCTTCTTCTTGAAGATCCATTTGCAGCCGATGGGTATGATATCCTCAGGTGCATCCACAAGGTTCCAAACTTTGATAAAGTACATGGAATCCATATCAGAATTCATAGCTTCTTGCCACTTACCAGAGTCTATATTCATAATAGCCTCTTCGTAGGTTTAAGAATCAACATCCTGAGAGTTCTCTTTACTGATATGTCTTACATATCTTTTAGGAGGGTGGGATACTCTATTAGACCTATGCAAAGTTGAAACTTATGAGCTACGTACCCAAATAGACTCGGGCTCTAGAATGATGCTTGAGCTAGGTTCTCCAACCCTGCTCAACTCTATCTTACTCCCATTGTTTGCACCAAGAATGTGTTCCTTCTCAAGGAATATAACTCTCTTAGCAACAAAGATCTTTTGGTACTCGAGATGAAAGAAATGGTACCCACAAGTTTCCTTGAGGTATCCCACAAACTTGCACTAATCTGTCATTGATTCTAACTTGTTAGGATTGTGTCTTTTGGTAAGACAACCCCAAATCTTAACCACCTTAAGATTAAGCTTCTTTCCTTTCCATATTTTATATGGTGCAGACACTATTGACTTTGATGAAACTTTATTCAAAAGGTCAGCTGTAGTCTCTTGGGCATATCCCCAGAATAAGATGGGTAGGTTAGTGAAACTCATCATAGACCACACCATGTCCAATAGCATGTGATTCCTCCTTTCTAATACACCATTAAGCTAAGGTGTATAAGGAGGTCTCTACTAAGATAGACTCCTATGGTCTCTGAGGAAATGGATGAACTCTATACTCAAGTATTCTCCTCTTTGATTTGATTGAAGAGTCTGAATACTCTTTCTTATCTAGTTCTCTATCTTATTCTTATATTCCCTGAACTTCTCAAAGGCCTCAGACTTATACTTCATCAAGTACACGTATCCATACATAGAGAAATCATCAATAAATGAAATGGAGTATGAGTAACCACCTATAGTCTGAATCAATATAGGACCACATACATCACTATGTATGAGTTCCAATAACTCATTGGCTCTCTCTCCAGCTCCACTAAAAGGAGAGTTGGTTTTCTTCCCACAAACGCAAGGTTTGCAAGTTGCATATGACTCATAGTAAAATGGATCTAAGTATCCATCTTTTAGTAACTTTTGAATCATTTTCTCATGTATATGATATAGCCTACAGTGCCATATATATGCATTGTTCACCTCATCTCTTTTCCTCTTATATGTATTTATATTTATGATGTATGGAGAAGTATCTAACACACATAAATCATTTATCATTGTCCCTCTAGTGATGATCTCATCATCCATAATTATTGAACAACTATTATTCTCAAAAACTAATTTATATCCACTAATTGCCAAACAAGAGATGGATATAATATTTTTAATAATAGAGAAAATAAAATAACATACATCCAATATAATGATAGTTCCACCAAGTAGATGTAGGGTGACCTCTCCAACGGTAATTACATTAACTCTTGCTCCATTGCTTATCTTGAGGTCCATCTTGCCTCTTGCCAATCTCCTAGATCTTGCTAGAACTTGCAGTGAATTTTAGATATGATAAACACTTTTGATATCCAATGCCCATATGTTATTATGAAGATCTAATAAGTGGAGACTAATCATGAATATACCTGAAGCTTCTCTAAGCTTCTATTTCACTTTATCTGTAAGGTAGTCATTACAGTTCCTCTTCTAGTGCCCATCTTGGCTGCAGTCAAAGTATTTTCCTCTATCCTTTATCGGGTCTTTCTTAGCAACCTTTACCTTACCTGGTCTTGCTTTGCCCTTGCCTTTCTCAAGGGTCTTAATGACCTTCATTTTCTTATTGGTCTCACCAATATAGAGAACTGACTTCTCTTTCTTAATAGTGCTTTCAACTTCCCTCAACATATTGATGAGCTTAGCTAGAGTCACCTCAAACTTATTCATATTAAAGTTAATAATGAACTATGAAAAGGAATCTGGTAGGGACTGAAATATAATATCAACACACAAGTTATCCTCTAGGACTATCTTTATACTTCACAAAGCGAGTGATCTCATCATCGCTTGTCCTTTTCTCTAGCGTTGGCACAATCATATTAAGGACATAGACGATTTTTTCCTCATTAAGAATAATTCTGAAATTACGGAGCCAATCTATTTAGTTTGGAGTGAGTGAGGCGGTTGGCATCATGTATGCCACGAAGGGGGTTTGCAACTGATAAACAAGATATAACATAAATTAATAACATGAAGATTTTATAGAAAAACTAATTAAGATTTGAACTTCTATCTTAATATACTCTAATTATTTTTATAGCGAGTCACACAACACCCTCGATATGTGAGATGGAAGTCTCCGGTAAACTCCTAGTGCGGATTAGGATCCAATCGACATCTTGGTGCAAACTCGAGTGACTCGACCAATTACATTAAGCCCGAAAGGTAGACAACTCTTGTCAATCACAATTCCTTGTGATTCCCATCATGTTTGGCCTTCGAATCATCATGGTCTCACTTACACGACCAACCATAAAGTTCGATTAAGTCATTACCATCATTACAAGATGAGTCTTATTTGATTGATATGCTCTCGTCTGCTCGACCAAGTCATACCATGTCCTTAGGTCACCGACGACATCTATATGTCATAGGCAAGAACTTGATCATGTAGATATGTGAGCCTCAAGGGACTCGACCAACTTAACCTATGTCGTGATATAATTTTATCATATAATAATGGAAGGCCACGTGGGTCAATCTTTTTGCCTCATGCTTACCGACTTAATATTATCATAGGAAGGGTTTTTGTTTTGTATCAATCTCCTAATATGTTGTGTCACATATATACATATTTAATATATATCTACATCACATGCAATATATATATATATATATATATATATATATATATATAGTAGGTGTATAACACATCATATATGTAAGTCACACTAGATGATCATGAGCCATCACTTAATATGATTAAGCCTAAGCCAATGGGCTTAATCACTCATAATAGGATCTATGTGTGCATCGGCACATCTCCATGCCTTGTGATCGTTGATCTCATCATTATTGGTTCCGTTGGATCCTCATCGAATCACCATGCATCATGATCTCCCACTATGGCATCGTGGTTCTCGTTGTCACCTCCACACTCCCACCGTTCCTCTCAATGTAATTACAAAATAATCATAGTCATGCAAGCTCGATTATAAATGAGAAAAATAGAGACTCGCAAGTTCCAATAATAATAATTATTATAATTACATACATCACAACACATAGCTCATGATCATCCATCCACATCATACATCATATATACACATCACATCACCTGTAAGATTACTAGATATACAATAATTAATTAAACTATTTAATTAATTATTTTTTAGAAATATGATATATTAGAAATTTTTAGAATTATCAAGGGTATTTTTAGAATTCTAGACAAAAGGACAATCGTTAGAAATTCTAAAATTATTTAGGGTGTATTCGGTATTTTAGAACAGTTCTACGTGATGCAATCTCATCACACGTAATTTAAAACTAATTTTTTTTGTACGAACAACCTTGGCTTTGATACCACTATTGGGAAATATTAGTGGGAGCATCACATGCATAGTGAAATATTAAAATAAAAATATATTTTATACATAGATAGATCAGATCGTCATGCAAAAGATTGGGCCGTGAGAAAGCCTTAAAAATCGAAAAACTGCATCATGTGAGAGATTATTTTACCTAGAGAGATTATATATCCCTGTATTCCAGATCCAGATGGAGAGGATAAAGGAAATCAAACATCTTCTTCTCTAGTAGTATCCATACGATGGATCTCTATAGCGAAACTCCTCCAATCAGATCTTGCAACTCTTGTATAGAGGGATGAAGGAGAATAGGAGGGAGTGGCCAAAGCTAAAGCCTATCAACCATGAACCTCCTCTCCTATTTATAGAGAGCCTCAGTTCCTCATAAGACTCCCATGTGGCATTTTCAGATGGTAAGTTGTATTAATGCACTAATGCTTCAATTGAAGGGCCCAGACTCAATAGTTGAGTCTGGGCCAACTCATGTTCTCCCAGTTTGGGCTTTAAGTAGGATACATAGAAGATGAGATAGATCTTGGTGTATTCTAGTAGCTTTAATCTATATGCCACAGCTCCAATACGCTCCGTGATCTGATATAGTCTATAGAATCGAGGAGATAGCTTCATCGAGGCTCTTGTGCTTGTGAACAGTTATTTGTATGGTTGTAGGCAAAGATAGACCCAATCTCCTATTGAAAACTCTCGCTCGCTATGATGAGTGTCGGCTTGTTGCTTTATTCGGGCTTTAGTGGCATAGAGGTTATCCTTCAGTAGCTGTAGGAGCTTGTCTCTATCAATTAAACCTTAATCAACCTATTCTATTTGGGTATTATAGGGGGCGATCAACCATACAATGCTTCATAGGGGGTATATTTTATGGATGAGTGATAAGTAGTGTTGTACCATCATTCGACCCAGGAAGCCGCTTTGTTGACTCTCTTGGTCGATTAATGTTGAAGCACCAAAGATAAGTCTCTAGGCACTTGCTCACCACCTCTATTTGGTCGTCCATCTATAGATGGTAGGTTGTGCTCATCTTGAGTTGGGTGCCCTATAGTCGAAATAGTTCTGTCCAAAATTTGCTTGTAAACACCTTATCACGGTCGCTCATAATCGACCTTGGCATCCCATGTAGTTCAACAATATTTTTAACAAAGAGCTGAGCAATACTGGTAGTGGTATAAGAGTGTCTCACAACACAAAAATGGGCATATTTCATTAAGTGATCTACAACTATAAAGATCGTACTTTTATCTTAGGATGATGACAGCCCTTCGATGAAGTCCATGGAGATGTCAGTCCATGCTGAGTCCGATATATGTAATGGTTGCATCTTTCCTGGACTTGCCACTATTTCACCCTTTTGCTGCTGGCATACATTCATTACATTTAACTACATAATCTGAAATAGATTTCTTCATGCCTCTCCAATAAAAGTTTTGCTTCACCCTCTTATATGTTCTTGGAAATCTAGAGTGCTCTACTGAGGGTGAAGAGTGTATTTCGTGCATAATAATTTTGATGCAAGGAGAAGTGGAAATAAACACTATTTGGCCCTTATAACGTAGATCACTCGAATCCCAGGTGTAGTGGGCTATGGCGCCCAAATCCTTCTCCAATATTTCTATAATGCTTCGGGTTTCTAGGTCCTTCTTCCATTCCTCCCTAATGTCCTCGAGGAAGTCGGTGGAAGGAAGGGAGATGACTGAAATTTTGGTTTACTTCGACAATTGTGATAGTGCATCTGCAACAATATTCCCTTTTCCCTTTCGATAAGTAATTTCACAATTAAAGCCAAGGAATTTAGTTACCCATCTTTGCTACCCTAGGAATGATATTTTCTACTCCAAAAAATATTTGAGGCTCCGATGATCAGTTTTGATTTAGAAGCATCGGTCGATCAGGTCGGGTCTCCACTTTGTGACAACATGCATAATCACAAGCATCTCCTTGTCATACATGGATATTTTTTTGTAATGAGAGCGAGACAATGCCTTACTAGTACAGGAAAGTGGTCGGCCATCTTGCATTAGAATGGCTCAAATTCCAACTCCGAACATGTCTGCCTTAATAATAAAGGGTCGGTTGAAATCGGGTAGCACTAGGACTGGCGTCATCATCATGGCTATCTTGAGTTTGTCGAAGGCTATGAAAGCTTTGTTCAACCATTGGAAGGAGTCATTTTTCAATAGGGAAGTGAGCAGGGCACTGATTTTTCCATAATCCTTCACAAACTTCCGGTAGTAGCCCATAAATCTAAGGAAGCCGTGCAGCGATTTCACGTTCATAGGTCTCAGCCATTATTGCATTGCTTCAATCTTTATCGGGTCTACCATCATTCCATCTTCTGATATAATGTGCCCAAGGTACTCCACTTTTTGCTGTAAGAAAATACACTTTGATTATTTAACATAATGTGCCCAAGAACCATTAGAATAATTTGTAAGTGCTGAAAATATATGTTAAGTGTCGGGCTATAAATGAGAATGTCATCAAAGAATACTAGCAAAAATTTATGTAAAAACCTCCAAAAAATATTGTTCATCAAACTTTAAAAGGTGGATGGAGCATTAGTAAGTCCGAAGGGCATTACCAAAAATCATAGTAGCCGTTATACATACGGAATATCGTTTTCAGAATGTCTTCAGCATATACCCAAATCTTATGGTACCCAAAATAAAGATCCAATTTTGTGAAGACTCGAACTCCTTTTATTTCATCCAAGAGCTCATCCACTACTGGTATGAGATATTTATCCTTGACAGTGATGGCGTTCAAATGCACATCCACCAAGTTCGATCCTTTTTGCGCACTAGCAACATTAGTAAGGAGTGGAGGCTGCAGCTTGGCTAAATTACTTCAGTGTCGAGTATCTTCTTAATGATGTTCTCAATCTCTTTGCCTGAAAGTATAGGGATGCAGTGATCATACGGCTGGGTAGGGGGAAGTCCACACGATTCAGCAAAAACATCGACGAATTCTTCCAGCAATTAGGCAAGTTTAGGATCTGCAATTTGCATGTCCTTCTCCTCTGATTGCTGCTAGATATGTATTAAAAAACTACCATATATCTTGTGCAAAACTTTCTCCATCTGTTGTATCAAAATGGTGGAGATATGGCTCCCACGCTTACCTCGTAAGGTGATCTATCTACCTTTATAATAAAATTTCATGATCATTATAGAGAAATTCCAAGAGATGTCACCTAACGTTGTTAGTAATTCAATTTTGAGTACAACTTCATAGTCATCAATGGGTAGGAGGAAGAAGTCGGCTACAATCTCTTGATCTTGTGAAGCAGTTTCACCTACGAGCACTATTGGTCGCACTTAAGGATCCGGCTGTCAGAGACCTTCACGTCAAATTTGTTGCAACCTTCAATTTAAAGCACCATATGTGCAACAACCTTGCTATTGAGGTAGGTATTTGTGCTGCCTATATTTGTGAGAATGGTGATGTGTTGTTGCTTGAGAAGGCCTCCCACTTTCATCGTCTACGGGTTAGAGTAGCCGGCTAGCGCGTGCATTGTAAAGTCGACCGATTGGGGCTCTTCCTCCGTGACTTCTTCTTCAGGTTCGAGACTTTCTTCAAGGGTTCATTATCTTTATCCTCTACTGGTTCTATCACAAGAAATCATCCCTTCTTGCAGTGATGTTCGCGGCTCCACAGCTCGTCATAGTTCCAATACAGTCCCTTTGCAAATCGCTCTCGAAGTTCATCTCTTATCAATTTTTTTGTTGCAGGGACTCAAATGGTAGTAGAGGGGGCTGAAGGCTTCGGTATTGCTAGTCAGGGAGTGATCCTAGTCTATCGGGCTTTGTGGTTCAATCATTCCTCTTGTATTCGCGCGAAGGAAATGGCCGCCATAAGGGTGTACGATTGTCGTGGCTTCACTTCTCGTATCTTCGGCTTTAGGCCCTCACTAAAAGTTTCTAAAAGTTACTTTTTAGACCAGTTATGAGTTTGATTAGATAATTACTCAAACCTTGTTTGGTACTCTTGTATAGTAGTGGTTTGTCGAATCTTTTCCAAATATTTGTTGATGTTCTCGTAATCGGTAGGTCTAAAGTGATTCAATAGTCCTTCCTCCACTAGGAAAGGCCTCCATGGGTATGCTCAAACTAATTAAACCATTGAAAAACATCTCCTTTAAGGTGGATGACCGCAATCTCTACCATGGAACCATCAGTGGTATGGTGGAACCAAAAGTAGCGCTCCGCGTGTGAGATCTAACTGATCAAGTCTTCTTCTTCCCATCTAGGGAAGTCTACCCTCATGCGTGGATTATATGGATTAGTTACAATCCCTCCTCACTCTTGGAATTCTTCTCTTTGATCTGAAGTTTTCCCTTGCTGTGATTTCCTTGGGCTCGGTGGTCAGCCCATGCTGAATTCGGGAAGATAGTACATATTTTCTCCTCCATGCAGGTCTCAAAGGCTTCAAACTTGGTATTGATAGCCTCCTCTATTGCCATAGTATAAGTCATCAAATCTATGATGTTGAGGTTTTTTTTTGTTGTTGGGTTAAGGGCATGAGAGATTTCGGAGAAAGGGTGGCCGAAAAGGTGGGTGTATCAGTGAAGAAGTAGAGTGTGGTTAGGACTATTTTTGGGGCTGATTTGGATCAATTTGTTGGCTACAGTTTGATAGGTTCTTTTTTTTTTTAGGTTGTGATGGTAGGGACTGAAGATGAGAAAGAGGGAGTTGAAAAAAAAAAAAAAAAGGAGAAAGACAGTAGCGAAATCTGATATAATTCAATGAAGAGATGTTGCGTACATGCTATCCTACCAAATAGAATTTGCATCGAAGAAATAACAAATTCTCGACGTAAATTTCAGAGAAAACCCAAGAGAAAATTATGCAGAATTTTAATGGCAAAACTTTGGTTTAGATGTGAGTAATAGCAGTAATTTAGATCGACAAAATTTTAGCAGCATAATTGTAGTAAAATTAATGCAAAGAAAGAAGGCTTCGTCGTAAAAATCCAACAACATCCAGTGAAGAATTACCATAATATAGGATCGATTTCAGAGAGAATTTTTATAATAGATCAATCTTAGATGGAGGCTAAGTTGATCTATAAAAATATGTAAAAATTTTATCCATAAAAGATATACAACAAATCGGTTCAATAAGCCTCTATGCGGTTGAAAAGGTTTCTATAGCATTTTTCTTTCACAATGATGATCACTTTTGCAACGGTAAAAATTTGCAGCAAGGTAGTGATGGAAAAGCTTCTTCGGTATGTAAGGATAAAGGCTTGTAGTAGTAATAAGGTGTACGTGATGGAATTTTACTATATCTTCCATACAAATGCAGGGGGCCAACAACAGATTGATGGATTTGCGGGTTAGGGTTGATGGTGGAGGTGACGTCTTGAAGTAATTATGAGAATTGCTTGAATGGGTGGAGGTGGCAGAGATCGCAGTAAGGGCAGTAGGAACGCGGCTCTGATACCAGATGATAGAACCCCAAAAGAGCTCTATAAGATTTTGATCTTTGAGGGGGATCAACCCTTGGAACACTATAGGGGTTCCTCCCTCCTCAGGTCGGCCACAAGGATGAAATAAAAGTAATCTTGCTTAATGAAAAAGAGGTGAAGGCTATAAGCTTATATAAGGCTCAAAACCCTAACCCTAAGGGGTTGCTTCCTAAGTAAATTCTCCCCTTTGCCCCTCCTATAGCTGCCTTGCCTTAATAGGGATGAGCGATGACCTAAGTGGCTTCATAGTCAATTCTAGCAGATGGAAACCCTGGCCAACCAGCCGAGTGAAGGGGACGATGACCACTAAGCCCTAAGGCTCCAAAATAAACCATAGCCATAGTTCTTTATAAGATAGAGGTGATTAGGTAGAGTTTTATTATAATTTCATAGAGTTTTATTGACTCCTACTAGGGTGAATAGGACCCAACCCTACTAGGGTCCTATCAGAGAATAGGACGGGGTAGCTAAAGCTGCAGCCTATCAACCATGAGCCTCCTCTCCTATTTATAGAGAGCTACCAAAAAACCTCAGGGGTCCTTCCTTAGTGGGTATTGGATCTCCATCCAATTACCCACTAACCTTGCATTATTGGATCTATATCCAATAATTTTCTTTGGCCTCTAATTGGGCCTAATGCAAGGAGTCCATCAGCGTAGGGTTTCATCTAATGAGAATAGGGGTTAGATCTTCATCTAATCCTCTATTCACTAAAGCATCCACCATATATGTGTAACCTTCTAGGCTTGATACCGAGATGGTCGTGAGTAACTCCCATCAAAACTAATTCTATGAATTATTATCTCTATAATAATTCACTCAACTCATCGAATATTGACGTACTAAGCCATTACACTATAGTCCCCAGACAGTAAAGGGGGATCGAATCCATCGGACCTATCTGTCTATAGTTACCGTGTATCTATAATCCCTCCTCCAACTAATATCCTAGAGATTATATATTGGACATAGTACTGTCAGGTCACACATGAAATCCATCTGAGTTTTGCTCTAATCAGGATCTCCCGGATAATTCCTTCTCTCTCAATCCGAATGATCCTGGCTAGGGATTTGTTTGAGCAAGCACATATGAGATATTCCTCTCATAATATAGAGAGTGGATAATCCTTTATTGACACTCAACTACCTTCGTAAGGTTGGCTACCAATCCCGATAATCGATTGTATCAGATCTGAAACTTTTCAAACCTGTAAGTCCGGCGTAAAAAAAAAGAGTACTCAAACAAGGTATCTTTGGTGTCTCAAGTCTAAGGGCTAGATGTATAACTGGGACTATAGAATTGCTGTTTGACATTATGTATCATTAACCATACAACATTCCATAAGCAGATCAATTAGTGAACTCATTCTCCAATGAGCACCTATACTATATGTTTAATATCTCCACACAAGTGGCTACGAGACCAGTCACCTCCATCATATGGATGGGTATATAGTACACTGGTCTATCTTGGTAACTCGATATCTCTCTCGATGTCCCTTTCTGTGTTTAAAGGTGAATTGATCTCATTATCATGATCTCATTATGATCCAATTCTTATTGCACAAAACCAATGATATTATAATATATATACAACATATAATGTAATATAAAAATATGTCAATAATAATCATAAGCAAAAAGATTACGCAGCATGTCACACGTGCCACCACTCATATAATTAGCTTGTAGGGCACCTGTAACTAGTAATCTAAACCCTAGATTGCAGCCACCCTTTCATCCCCTTACTACTATCGCTATTGCCATCTAGCCCAAGTTGTAGATACCCCTCTCATCCTCTTGCTGCTGCCATCTAAACCCTAGATCGCAGCCACCCCTCTCATCCTCTTATTGCTGTCATCTAAACCATAGATTGCAGTTGCCCCCTTCATCCTATTGCTACAGCCATCTAAACCCTAGATTGCATTTGGCCCCCTGATCTTGTGTTGTCATCGTTACTGCCTCCCAACCTTAGATCGCAGCCACCAACAGCACCGCCATCGCTCTATCATCTCCTCATCTTGTGTTGTTATCGTTGCTACCTTCTAATCTCAAATCATAGCCGCCAATAGCATCGTCGTCACCCTATTATCTCCTCATCTTGTGTTGCCATCGCTACTACCTTCCAACCTCATATTGCAACCACCAATAGCACCATCTTTGCCTTATAATCATCTTGTGGTGCCCTCGTTGCTGTCTTCTAACCTTAGATCGTAACTACAAGCAACATCCCATCACCCTATCTTTCTCTGATCTTGGTGTTGCCGCCGCTTTGCCTTCCAACCCATGATTGCAACTGCCAACAACATCCTATTGCCATCTTGTTTCACAACCCATTGTTGCCATCTTGTTTTATAAACTGCTATTGCACCTCCACCAGAGACGACGTTGCTGCCCCTCCTTTGCCATCATCATCGCCTCCTACCATTGTTGCTGCCTTCGTCTCCACCCATGCACAGCAGTGTTGCTATTGCTTCTCGCTACCCAGCTCCACAGCTAGCCCTACTCAATAACATGAATCATTGATTTCCTAGCTTGATGATCGCTTTTCTTGGATTGCAGCAACCACAGCCACAACCACTATTGCTCGCTCCCCACGCCAACGCCATTGTCTCCTCTGCCTCTCCTTCAACTTTCTTCTTGTATCAAAATAGAGCATCTGCACCCCATCATTGATGCCTCTGCTGCTCCTCTATCGCCAGCCCCTCCTACTCGAGCAAGAAAGGGCCATGTTGTTAGCTGCGACTGTTGCTCTTCTCCTATTGCCACCCACCACTGCCAGTCGTGCCTGCTGCCCTTCCTCACCGCCACTGATTCCACTACTACCATCGCCACCCTCAACCTCTTCATCGCCTCACCCTTGCCACTGCTACTTTCTGCTTCCTGGTCGCATCCCCGATGCCCACCCCTTCTTCCTTTACCAGCCATAGCCACTGACCAATGCTTGCCACCACTATAGAGTCTCGCTACACTTGACGTTGTTCCTGCCCTCATCTTCATCTTAAGCGCTACTGCCACCTCCCTCAACCTCTTCGTCGTGTCGCCCCTACTATCATTGCCCCCATCTTCTGCTTGTAACCTATGCAGCCTTGCCCTCCTCGGCCGTAGCCACCATTGGTCGCTCCTCATGCTAATGCCACTGCCTCATTTGCCTTCTCCTCTACTCCCGCTCGGCATCCATTGTAGAGTCTCGCCAGAACCTGTCGCTGCCCTTCCCCTCAGCCACAAATAAGATTGCTCGTACCTACCACCAGGGCTGCTTCGTTCCTTTCCTTTCTTGCTGCCACTGCTATTTCCCAGCTAGCAGAACAACCACCCCAAACCCCCCCCCCCCGCACTACTCCCAGCCGTGTCACCACCGCTTCCTATTCGCTACCAATATTGATAATAACAACCGTAGCCATTTTCTTCCTTCTTCGACCACATCCACACCTTCTCGCTATAGCCTAGCCACCATCGCCGCCACTGCCTTCCCCTTTCATCTGTCAACCATAGCCTCACCCTCATCATCTGACACATTCACTTGTTGATCTGCAGCATCGATCAACGTTGCTTTCAGCAGACCGTAGCAATGATCTGCTCGTTGCCTGCACATCGCTGCCAACAATCTCAACAAGCAAAATCCTCTCATTGCCACAAGCGCCCACTTCCTTTACAACTGCACTCTGGGGAATAGAACTAATGCCCTTAGCCCGATATCAGAAACAAGAGTTGAATACTACTGATATACAATCTTATGTGATGGTTATGAATGATGCAATAGATGCTAAGTTTGAAGCCTTCAAGACCAGCATGGAGGAAAAGTGACAAGACTTCCTCAATGAATTCAGAAGAAGTCTAGCAGAGAGCTCCAACAAATCTCAACATGGTGAAAGTTTCAATCTCAAAGGGAACCACTTTGAAAAATATGATCAAGGGCAAGACACACGATACCCACGCATGAGGGTGGCGTTCCCCAGATGGGAAGATGAAGATATGACCAATTGGATCTTATGGGCTGAAAAGTTCTTTCACTTCCACAGAATTCTAGAAGAATCCAAAGTGGAAGTAACTTCAAATCAACTTAATGGTGATGCAATCCAGTGGTATGATTTTGATTTGTACAAGACCTATCACGAAGTTCCTTCGTGGGGATAGTTCAAGAGAGAGCTCATGATTTGCTTCAGATCGTCGGAGTATGAGAGTGTTAATAGACAACTCACCAAAATCCATCAGACTTCCACAGTACATGAGTACCAGAGCAGATTTGAGTGCCTATCGAACCAAACCCGAGATTGTTCCGAGAAATAATCGGTAAGAACATTTATCTAGGGACTTAATTCTAATATTCGGTGTGAATTTAAAGCTCACCACACCCGCACCATGATAGCCGTCATATCATTCATTATATGCATGAAGAAAAAATCAATATGGACACTCGCCGAATTTGAAGCTTTAATAAACAAATAATCAATAAGCCGCCGATCTTATATATTCCCAGCCAAAACTCGAACATCCAAAAGCTAACATACCTAAGGAAAAATCAACAAAGGATTTATGCTCGAATTGTGATGAAAATCAATGCAAACAAGGATAACTTCTGATGATTGAGCCAATTAAAGAGGAATCGAAAACTAACAATGGGGAGTCTGATCATGAAGGCTATGACAAACTTGAAGTTGCTGATAGACGAATCCTAACTTGTGATAACAAGTGTTCAAAGGTAAGACTAATTATACAAAGTAAACAACTACTTGTTAATTTCCTTTTAATGCCCCAGGAAGACTTCGAAGTGGTGATTCTCAAAAGAAGATATGGAACTACCACTAGTCATAATGAAAAAAGTTCTTCAAAAGACTACAATGACTACTACACTAGAAAGCCGACCCAATGCTGACAGCAAGTGGAGACTTTACTTAATTGACTAAAGGGTTGTGTTGCGTGACAAATATTGAAGTGCTCCCGGAATTTGATGCTGCTCAACATTGAGGATAAGGCCAATTTGAAGAGGGCGGGTTTGATAGGACCGTGAAATGGTCATATCCACATCTATTTCATGATTGAGTCATGTTAGTTGGTCCAGTCAAGTCAGTTATGAGTTTAGTTGAGTCGGCTAGGAGTTTATTTAATTTTTATTATTTAATTATAAGTCCAAGTTCTAGAAAACTCTAGGTGGAAGAGTCCAAGTCTAGAGGAACTCTTAGTAAAAATCTATAAATAAGGTTGCAACTATTTATTTATCAAGCAATCAATAAAGAAAGTATGGTCTAGGCATTCGACAAAACCCTAGAACTGATCTCCTATAGAGATCAAGGAGGGCCAATCCCCTATAGAGATGAAGGAGGCTTGATCCACTCAAAGTGATCATTTATCTCTCCTTTTTCATCTCTATCTATGATAGAACCGTAGGGGTTCTTATCATAGATTTCGTACCATACCTGATATATGGTCTCTAGGATATTAGATGGATTAGGGATTATAGATACATGATAACTAATGATAGACAAGTCCAATGGATAAGATCTCCTATACTGTTTGGGGACTACGGTGTAGTAGCCTAATACGTCCATAGTCGGTGAGTTGAGTGAATTATTATGAGATAATAATTTACTGAGTCAGAAGGGGTTCCGACAAGTAGAACTCACGGCCAGCTCAATATTGGGCCTAGAGGGTCACACATATGGTGGATACTCTAATTAGCCTATGTTCTCATTAGATGAGACCCTACATTGATAGGCTCCTTACATGAGGCTCAATTAGAGGTCAAAGAAGATTATTAGATAGAGATCCAATAATCAAAGGCTAGTGGGTAAATGGATGGAGATCCAATACCTACTAAGGTAGGATCCCTAAGGTTTTTGGTGACTCTATATAAATAGGAGGCAGGGGCGGCTCTTATATGATAGGCTACATATTTGGCCGTCCCGTCCAATTCTCCTCCCTCTCTCTCCCTTTATACAAGAGTTGCAATTTGTGTTATGATTGGAGGAGTATCGTTGTAGTGATCCATTATATGGATACCGCTAGAGAGGAGAATATTTGATCTCCTTCATCATCTCCATTTGGATCCAAAAAATTAAGGATATATGATCTCCCTAAGTAAATAATCTCTCACATGATGTAGTTTTTAGTTTTATAATTTTTCGTGCACCAATCTTTGCACGACGATTTGATCTACATGTGAAATTAATTTTGTTTTGATCTTCCACTGTGTATGTAATGCTCCCACTTGGTTTTGTAGCAGTTGACACTAAGTGAAAGACCTCGATTCGAAAAAAAATTTGTTTGAAGAAACCCGATATTGAAAGTGCTTTAACTTGAAACTTGTTATGAGTAATTAAATTCAAGAGTAATAGTAAAGCAAAAACAGAATAGAGATGCTCACAAGATTCTTATAGTGGTTCGATCCATGTGACCTACTCGACTCCTGATTCTTCTTTTGTCGAGGCCACTGGTATCCACTAATGATCTTTCTTCAATTAGCGAACATCAACTATCCCTTATACACTTTTCTCCTTTTCTTAGGTTTAGGAGATGACAATTACACTTTTCCATCCCTTCTTAAACACAATTCACTTTTAGAGAAGAGGAGAACTCTCAAACAAATTTAATATAATTTTTATAAGTTTTTGATCTCAAATTATGCTACCCCAAGCAAGAATAAGTGGAGTATTTATATACCCCAATTGGCTTCATAAATTGGAGCCAAAGAATTAAACATCCCGAGATTTTGGGTTACGGGCAGTACCACCGCTAAATAGAGCCCGAGATTCTAGGTTCGAGCAATACCACCATCGGCATCGGGTGGTCCACCACTGAACAGAGCTCGGGAATCTAGGCTCCAGTGGTACCACCACTTGGGAAAGGTGGTACTACCATTAACAACTGATGGTACCACTGCCTAGGTTTCCTAAAAAAGCACTTTTTAGTACTTTTCATACCTAAGTTGTACCTTCTTTTGAGCTGGCATACCTCCTTTCAGGTGTTGAAATGAGCTCTCTAATGAGCTCAAATCAGTTCTTAATCTGACCTAGTTGACCCTTAATCGAGTTAGTAGAATTTCTTCAAAACTAATTCAAATTAAGATCCTAACTATGATAATTAAGACTAAAAAAATACAAGCAAGCAATCTTCATTGTCTTGCATGTCAATTTGTTAATTCCAACTTTCGGTGAACTCCCGACAATCCGACGAACTCCCAACAAGCTCCCGACAACCTTTTGGTGAACTCCCGACAAACTTCTGGTGAACTCCTAGTGAGCTCCCACTGTATCGTCCGAAGCTTCGGTGTATCCCTGATTCTTTTGGCTTGATGCTTGATCTTTGACTCCGACTCAATGTAATCTTTTTTAATTATTTTTGCCTTTTAACAATCGTAGTTAGTCCTACATAACTTTTCTCAACACATGGGTTAGATCATAAATTTACTAATTGATTTCATCACCAAAATCTGAGATTCAATAATCTTTCCCTTTTTTATGATGATAACCAATTGATGATGGAGTTAACCTTAACTCCCCTATCTATATGTTATATTGAGATAGATTAAACTTGTATTCAAAAGAAATAATAACCTTTGAATTTAAGTGACGTATTTTTTATCATTATGCAATATGTTATTTTGTACATTGTGCATCAAAGTATAACATGCATAAGTTTAAAATATTTCAACTCAACATCACTTCATGCATGATACCAACAACAAATCAATATCACTTTGGGCATAGCATACATGATACTAAAACATTAAAATTTTTAAATATTCATCACTTCGTGATACCAAGATTAACATTATTTTGGGCATAACATACATGAAACCAAAACATTTGAATCTTTAATCATTTTGGTGGGCATAGCATATGATATAAAATTTCAAGCCAAACATTCATCATTTCTCCCCCTTTGTCATCAATAAAAAAGAGAAATGTTTAACAAATATTTGAACCATGTAAGCTAGTAAGTTTCTTTTTCCCCTTTATAAAAAGAAGGGAGGAATTCATTTATTACATAAGTACCGAAAGTCCATGGATCAAAGTTCTATTTTTAGATGTAGGAGGAGGAAGGATTCATGATCATACTATAAAAGATCATGTATACTCAAAAGTCCATGAATCAATTTCTTCTTTTGTAAATAGCAAGAGGGAGGATTCATTTGAACTCATCACATCAAAGATCAAGTATACAAAAAGTTCATGAATCAAATTTCTTCTTTCGTAAATATCAAGAAGGAATGATGTGAAATGATCTCGAAAGAAGGCTCAATTTACCAAAACCAATAAATCTGAAAAATATGTATAGTTATCATATCCTACCATAATCCAATACTAATCACGATGTGATGAAGTAATTTTGTGTTGAAAGGTAACATATGCTCACAACTTTTTGGAACAATGGATAGATTAGGATTTCTAAAAGTAGTACCTAAAGCCTCAGAGTGTGTAACCCCAATTGATTCATTGTCCAATTATCCCATTGTCCTCTAAAATAGCAACCTCTTCTTTTTTTCAGGAATTCCTATGAGACTGCAAATTAAGCTATCTGTAATAGGTATATGATGCCCCAAGAGATAAGTGGATACCCTATCATGTTCATCTACATGCAAGTTATTGTAAAATAATTGAACAAGTCTAGGATAAATAGGTTCACCAATTTAAAGAATTGGAAGGACATCTATGTTAGAAAACCATTGAATTAGTTCGAAATCACTCAATTCTTCTAGATCTACATGTTTTCCCTTATAAACACTTCTAGACTCAAAGGTTGGGAATTTTAGGGCATGTTTATAGGAGTCAAAGAGTATAGAGCTAAAGGTTTCATCTAATCTCTTATTCCCTTTATCGCTCGAGGATCTTATAGGTGCTATTGGAACTACATATATTACCAATAAGAAATGAGATCAAAGAATAGGTTGAGAGAAAAGTTTAAGGATTACCTTGGTAGTGATCTCCAAAGGGATTGAGATTATTGTAGAGGAAAGGGGTTTTTCTTGGGTTTCAAGAGGAGTGAGGGGAGTGAGAGATGGAGAAAGGTTTAGAGAGGTGTAGAAAGACTTGGTGGCGATTCTACCATATGTCCTAAAAGACCCTTTTATATGGTAGGATTTCGGGTGATGATATCGCCAACTAAGTTGTGCTAATGCCTATGGGCAGTGTGTTCTGGCGGTGCTACAGCCAGTCCAATGGTGCTACTGCTAGTACACTATTTTTACCTTATTTCAAGCTTTAATTCAACAAGAACAATCATTCATTCAACATAACATTCAAATCAACCATTCAACATTCAAGCCAATAATATTTGAAAGTCTAGTGACATATCATGGTTTATATGGATAAATCTTTTCATTAGTCAATACTAAAAAGAATCGAGGAGAGTAATTAATGAAAAATTTAGAATCATATAAATCTTAGTTCATAAATATTATGTGAATTTATCGAGATTTGTTTGGATAGATATCTTTGAGAGTCAAGAAAATTGTTTCATATATAATACATCTCAAATCATAGACACCAATATATCATCTCATTAAAAAAACTCATATGAAAACAAATCCAAGATTATCATCAAAATCACTTTTCGAAAAATTTCAATAAAGGCAATGTAGATAGTTTCCCATTAAAAATAGCTAAGGTTTCTTACTTCTACTTCATTTTTGTACTAGCATGATCTAGTTTTTCATACCAAAACCATGCATCTTTGTTTAAAACAAAAAAGCAATATTAAAATCATCAAGTTTCAATTATTTTGATTCAAATAATCTTTCCTTATTATTGTTGTTTTGGCTAGTGAGGTTGAAAAGTATGTTAAATCTCAAGTCATGTACCTTGAGCATCCACTATTAAGATACCATTTTTTGCTCCTAGCCTTTGTTTGGAGACAAACCCACGAGAAAGGAGGTTTTAGTTTAGGTACCCATTTAGCTTTGGAGCCCTCATGAAAAGCTCTTCCTAATTTTACTAAATGCATTGAGTTGTCTATGGTTACTTTAGAAACTCAAACTAATTTGTGTGAACTATACCTTTTAAACGAGCATCTATAGGTAAAATATCCAAGTCTACCATAAAAATTATATTTATTTTGATTGAAAAATATAATGTGAGTCCTTTAACGAAGATAGTTGACTTTTGTTGAGTGTTACCTACAAAGCTAATACATTCCCTTCTATGAACATGACCCTTATTAGCAAGGATCATATTTAAGGATTTGTTGCATATTTTAAACTTTTCTAAGATTTGTTGTAATATGATATTTTATCTTTTTATTGCATCTAGCTTTTCACATTTAGAGCAAAAAGTACATGATATTGATGCTTCATGTAAAGTTTCAAATTTACTAGTAAGTAATACATGATCCTTTTTAAGTGATTTATAAGTTTTACTAATCTTTTTAAACTTATAAAATAATTCATAAAAAATATTAAGAATTCATCAAACGTAAAAGAAGCTTCGAGTGAGTCAATTACCTTATTTGAGTGTGTAGTTAGCCACTTCTTCTTTCTTGTGCTCTTCATCATCAAATGAGCTTGAATCAAAGCCTTCATCTTGTTTAGAGTTGGCAACTTCTTTTTCAGTTGTCGGCATTCATTTTTGAAGTACCCTAGCTTTTTGTATTAGTAACAAATTACAATGTCCCTTTTTGGTTAATTTTTTTATGATTTTTATGATTTTTTATGATTCTTGAGTCTTCTTGTTATAAGTGCAATGTCATTCATTATCCTCATCACTCGAGCTTTCACTTGAGGAGTCTTCTTTTGTTCTAAGTGCAATGTCATTCTTGTTCTTTGAAAGGTATTTTTCTTATTCGTCATAAGCTTTACAAGTCATTTCATAGGTCATTAAAGACTTTATAAGTTCTTCGAGAGGTAAATTATTTAAATCTTTAGCCTCTTGTATAGCAGTTACTTTTGGGTCATAACTTTTATGTAAAGATTTTAAATTTTTTTTTACAAGTTCAAGATTAGTATAAGATTTACCAAGATATTTTAAACTATTGACGACATCCCTAAATCGGGTATACATGTTACCAATAATTTCATTTGGCTTTATTTTAAATAATTTATAATTATATATTTAGCGACTAATTATTTATTTATTTACTCTACTTGTGCCTTCCTGTGTGATCTCCAATGTGTGCTATATATCATATGTATAATCACACGTAAAAATATAATTAAATTCACTTTTGTGTAAGGTCCAAAACAAAGCATTTATAGCTTTGGCATTAAAAGAAAATATTCTTTCTTTTATAATCATTCCAATCATTCATTGGATTGGAAGACTTATGAAAGTCATATTCAATATTGTTCCATAACTCAAAATCCATAGAAATCAAAAAAATTCTCATTCTAGTTTTCCAGTACGTGTAGTCTATTCCATTTAACATAGTATCCCTTGTTAATGGCAGAAAAAGTCGTTAAACTCATATGGTTGTTAATCCAATTGAGTGAACGTGCATCTGATACCAACTATTAGGATCGAGTTAGCACTAATAGGAGGGGTGAATTAGTGCTAAGTGAAAGACCTTGGTTTGAAAAAAACTTCATTCAAAGAAAATCGATATTAAAAGTGCTTTGACTTGGAACTAGTTAAGAGCAATTAAATTCGTAAGCAATAGTAAAGCAAAAATAGAATAAAGATGCTCACAAGATTTTTATAGTGCTTCGGTCCATGTGGCCAACTCCACTCCCAATTCCTCCTTCGTCAAGGCCACCGGTATCCACTAACAATCTTCCTTTAATAGGCAATGATCAACTACCCTTTATATACTTTTCTCTTTTTCTTAGGTTTAGGAGATAACCTTTACACTTTTCCAACCCTCAACAAAATTCACTCTTAGATAAGAGGAGGGGAACTCTCAAACAAATTCAACAAAATTTTCACAAGTTTTTTTTATCTCAATTCATGCTACCACAAGCAAGAATGAGTGGGGTATTTATAGACCCCAATTGGCTTCACAAATTGGAGTCAAAAAATCAAATATCCCAATATTTCGGGGTACAGGCGACACCACCGCCGAACAAAGCCTGAGATTCTGGGCTCGGATGATACCATCTCTGAGCAGAGTCCGAGAATCTGGGCTCTAGCAGTACGACCACTCGGGAAAGACAATACTCGGGATAGTACCACTTCCCAAGTTTTCCTAAAAAAATATTTCTAGGTACTTTTCATACCTGAACTTTACCTTCCTTTGACTTTATTATACCTCCTTCCAGGTTAATGAAATAAGCTCTAATCAGATCTTAATCTGACCCAGTTGGCCCCTAATTGAGTTAGTAGGATTTCTCTAAAACTAACTTAAATTAAGATCCTAACTATGATAATTAAGACTAAAACAATTACAAGCAAGAAATCTTCATTGTTCGATACATCAATTTGTTCATTCGAACTTTCAACAAGCTCCCGACAACCTTCCAATGCACTTTTGGTAAACTTGAACTCCCAACGAGCTCTCGCCACATCATCCGAAGCTTTAACGTATCCCTGATTCTTCCAGCCCGATGCCCGATCTTTGACTCCGACCTAACATCATATTCATCTTTATTTGTTTTTGCCTTCTTACAATCATAGTTAGTCCTACATATCTTTTCTCAACATGGGTTAGATCATAAATTCACCAATTGGAGGATGGCAGCCAAGAGTAGCAGTGACAATGGATGAAGATGATGACAGTAGCAATGTCGACTGCGGTCCTTCGGTGATTCCACAATGTTGATGCTGCAATGTCGTCGAGGCTACAATTTTTTAGGTGACTAATATCTATTGGAAGATGGTAGCCAAGAGATATGAGTCAAAAGGCAGCAACAACGATGGAGGAAGAAGAGGGTAGCAGCAACGTCGACTGTGGCTGCGCTGCGACTTCGTGGCTGCAAGTGGCGTCGGTTGCAGCAAGGGTGCAGCTGCAATAGGAGGAAGATGGGTAGCGGTGTGCATAACTATTGTGGAGGAGGGTAGCAGCGGTATGGAGTGAGAGATGGCTGCTGTCATGTTCAATTTGTTGCTGGTTGCGATCAAGATAGTTGGCAGCGAACGATTGTTGCTGGCTGCCATGTAAATAGATTACAGTGAAAGATCACTGCTGGTAGCTTTTTGCCGCAAGGATCATTATTGGTTGCGATCAAGGAGGATAGCAGTGAGAGGTTGCTATTGGCAGCATTGTGCAGCCAAAGATGCATGTGGTGGTTGAAGGGATAGGGGAGATTGGGTGGCTGAAAGGTTGGTGGACTGAAGGCTGTGATTTTTAGGTACGGTTTGTGGCTATTTTTGGTGCGATTTGGGGCTATGGTATTATGGAGTTTTAGCTACAAATTGGTATGGTTTTAGGACTATGATAGCAGTAGATGAAGGTTAGGAGAAAAGGTTTTGGATCTGGGATTGATGGCAGTAAAGGTTTGATAGGGATCGGTAAGGATATGCTGCAATAGGTGTTGGTTGTAAGAGGCTGCGGTTTTAAGTTATTTTGTGTCTAATTTGGGTATGGTTTTGGCTGCAGTTTGGTAGGTTTTTGGGGTTGAGATGGTAGAGGGTGAAGGTTAGGGAAAGATGGTTTCAGATTAGGAAGAGATAGCAGTAGAAGGTTTGATAGAATTTAGTGAAGTTCACTACAACATATGCTGTCTTGCAAAATTAAAATTGTCATCAAATAATCAATAGTTTCTCAATGAAAATTTCAGCCAAAAATTGTGAACATTGGGGCTGTGGTGTTAAGGGATGAAGATGAGAAAAAGGGAGTTTCAAATCTGGAAAAAAAATGATAGCGATCTGATAAAGTTTCAATGAAAGATCGCTACGGTATACGTTGTACTGCCGAACAGAATTCCTGTTGAAGAAGCAGCAATTTCTCAATGTTAATTCCAGCAAAAATCTAAGAAATTTGTGGAGAATTTCAATATTAGAATCTTGGTTCAGATGGTGGTAGTAGTAGTAATTTAGAATAAGAAAATTTTAGAAGCATAACGGTAGGAAAATTATTGCAATAAGATTACAGAATTCTCATCATAAAATTTTAGCACTGCAGGACGAAGAATTGTAGCACTATAATTCTAGTTTCAGAAAGAATTTTTCTAGAGATTAATCTTAGATGAAAGCTAAGATGATCTATGAAATTGTGTAAAAGTTTTAGCCAAAAAGGATGAACAAAAGTTTGGTTTCAAGAGGCCAACAAGCGGTAGGCAGATTCTTCATCATAAAATTTTAGAACTACATGATAATGAATTACAGTGCTATAAGTCCGGATCCAGAAGGAATATTTTCCATAGATGAATCTTAGATTAAAGCTATGATGATCTAGGAATTTGTGTAAAAGTTTTAATCAAAAAGGACGATTAAAAGTTCAAGTTCAAGAAGCAACAATCAGCTAAAATTTTTCTACAGCGTTTCCCCTTCGTAATAATGATAATGTTTGCGACGGTAGAATTTTGCAGCAAGAAAACTTTGAAAAAAACTTCTCCCACATATATGATAGAGGAATAGCAGTAGCAAGAGGTGTGGGTTTTAGAGTTTTTCTAGATCTATGATATTGACGCAGAGGACGGTAGTAGATTGATGGATCTATGGCTTGGTTGGCGACAGTGGATGAAGGCGACATCAAAAGTAATTGTGGGAATTGCTTGGAATATAGAGGCAGTAGAGATGGCTACAGGATAGTAGGAACGTGGCTCTGATACCTGATGACAGAACCTTAGAAAGAGCTTTATAGATTTTGACCTTTGAGGGGGATCACCCCTTGGAATGATGCAGGGGTTCCTCCCTCCTAAACTTGACACAAGGCTGAATAAAAGTTGATAATTACTTAATTAAAAGATTGAAGGCTACATGCTTATATAGGGCTTCGAATCCTAGCCCTAGGGGGTGTTTGCCTAACTAAAATTATCCTTTTACCCCTTCTATAGCCTACCTGCCTTAGAGGGAACAGGTGGCAGCTAGGTTGGCTTTATAGCCGACCCTAGCATGGGGAAACCCTTGTCGACTAGCCTAGTAAGGGAGACGATGGCCACTAAGGCATAAGGCCATAATCTAAACCCTAACCACACTTCTTTATAGGATATTGATAAAACCCCAAAAGGAGCTCTATAGATTTTGACCCTTGAGGGGGATCAACTCTTGGAATGCTATAGGGGGTTCCTCCCTCCTAGACTCGCCATAAGGTTGAATAAAAGTTGATAATTGCTTGATAAAAGAGAGGGGGCAACTACATCACTATATAGGGTTCTAAACCCTAGCCCATAGGGTGCTTGCCTAATTAAAATTATCCCTTTGCCCCTTATATAGCTGACCTGCCTGAGTATGAACAGGTGGCAGCTAGGTTAGCTCTATTGCTGACCTTAGCAGGGGGAAACCCTGGCCGACCAGCTCGGTAAAGGGTGTGGCGGTCACTAAGCCCTAAGGCCCCAATCTAAACCCTCTTAGAATCAGCCTTATCCTCAAGGCTGAGGGTCCATAAATTCTGGGAACCGGGTCTTTAATTCCTCATGCAACTCCCATGTTGCATCTTCAGATGGTAAGTTATTCCATTTCACAAGTACTTCAGCTGAAGGGCATTATCGACACACCACAATTCTTCGATCAAGTATAGCTTTAGGTTGGGCTTGGATTTCACTATCAGTTATAGTGTTCGATAGCTGAATTTGCACCAACTCTCGTTCTCCCAATTTCGGCTTTAGCAAGGATACGTGGAAGACAAGATAGATTTTAGCATCATTTGGAAGCTTTAATTTATATGACATGGCTCCAATACGCTCCAAAATCTGATATAGTCTATAGAATCATGGAGATAGCTTCATCGATGCTCTAGTGTTGATTGACAGCTACTTGTATGGTTGTAGCCGAAGGTAGACCTAAAATCCTTCTCGCTCACACGAGTGAGTATTGTTTATTGCTTTATGTGGGCTTGAGCGACAGTTAAGTTATCCTTTAGCAACTATAAAAGCTTATCCCTGTCAATTAAATTTTGGTCGATCTGATCTACTTTGGCTATATGAATTATATATTTCAGTATTACAGGGGGCAGTCAACTATACAATACCCCATAAGGGGTACATTTGGTTGATGAATGATAAGTTGTGTTATACCACCATTTGGCCCAAGGAAGCCACCTTGTCCACTCTTTGGGCTGGACACTGGTGAAGCACCATAAGTAAGTCTCGAGGCATATGTTCACTACTTCTGTTTGGTCATCCATCTATGGATGGTAGGCTGTGCTCATCTTCAATTGGGTTCTTTGTAGTTGGAAGAGCTCGATCCAAAATTTCTTGTAAACACCCTGTTACGGTCGCTCACAATCGACCTTGGCATCCTATGTAGTTTTATAATATTTTCCACAAAAAAACTGAGCAGTACTGGCAACGGTATAAGGATGTCTCACATCACAAAAATGAGCATATTTAGTTAGACGATCTACTACCACAAAAATCATGCTTTTACCTTGAGATGATGACAGCCCTTCAATAAAATCGATGGAGATATCAGTCCATACTGAGTCTGGTATAGGTAATGGTTGTGGTTTGCCCATATTTGCCACCGTTTCACCTTTTTGCTGCTGGCATACATCATATTTGGATACATGGTCATAAATTGATTTTTTCGTGCCCTTCCAAAAGAAGTTTTGTTTCACCCTCTTGTAAGTTCTCAAAAATTCAAAGTGCTCTGTCGAAGGTGAAGAGTGCATCACATGCAAAATAACTTGAATGTAAGGGGAAGAAGGAACGACAATAATTCGATCTTTGTAACGTAAGCCCTACGAATCCCACGTGTAGTGACCTATAGAACCCAGATCCTTCTTTAATTTTTCTATGATATCTCGGGTCTCTGAGTCATTCTTCCATTCCTCCCTAATTTCTTTGAGGAAATCGGTGGAAGGAAGGGAGATGGCTGAAATTTCAGCTTGTCCCGGTAGTCGTGATTGATGATCTGCAACAACATTATCTTTCCCCTTTCAATAAGTAATTTCATAATCAAAGCCAAGAAGTTTAGTTACCCATCTTGCTGCTCAGAGGAAGATATTTTTCATTCCAAAAAATATTTAAGGCTTTGGTGGTCGATCTTAATATGGAAGTGTCGGCTGATCAAATAGGGTCTCTACTTCGTGACAGCGTGTACAATGGCAAGCGTTTCTTTATCATATACGGACATTTTAAGATGTGAGGGAGATAAAGATTTACAAGTGTAGGTAAGGGGTCAGCCATCTTATATAGAATAGCTACAATTCCGACTCCGGATGTGTCAACATCAATGACGAAGGTGCAGTTAAAATCGGGCAGCGCTCAGACTGGCATCATCGTCATGGCTGCCTTGAGTCGTTCAAAGACTACATAGGCTTTATCTAACCACAAGGAGTCTTTCTTCAGTAGGGACATGAGTGGGGCACTGATCTTACCATAATCTTTCACGAATTTTCGGTAGTAGCCCGTGAGTCCAAGGAAGCCGCGCAACAATTTTATGTTCGTAGGTCTCGGCCATCCTTGCATAGCCTCGATCTTCGTCGGGTCTATTACCACTCTATCCTTTGATATAATGTACCCTAGATACTCTACTTTACACTATAAAAGCTACACTTTAACTGTTTAACATAAAGGATGTTCTCCTGAAGAATCATTAGAACAGTTCATAAGTACTGAAAATGCATATCAAGCATAGGGCTATAAATGAGAATATCATCAAAAATACCAACATGAACTTATATAGAAAACTCCGGAAGATGTCATTCTTCATACTTTGAAAAGTGGAAGGAGCAATCGTAAGTCCAAAAGGCATTACCAGAAACTTGTAGTGGTCGTTATGTGTGTGGAATGTAGTTTTCGGGACATCTTCAGCACATACTTGACTCTGGTGATAACCGGAATGGAGATCCAATTTTATGAAGACTCAGGCTCTTTTTAATTCATCCAAGAGCTCATTTATGACTGGTATAAGATATTTATAATTGACAGTGATGGCGTTCAAAGCCCGATAATCAATGCACATCCACCATGTACCATCCTTCTTGCGCACTAACAACACTGGCGAAGATTAAGGGATGCAGCTTGGTCGAATTACTCTAGTGTCAAGCATCTCCTTGATGATGTTCTCAATCTCATTCTTCTACAAGTAAGGGTAGCAATGTGGTCTCAAATTTGATGGAGGTTTGCCCGACAGAATAGGTATATGGTGGTCATAAGACCGGTTAGGGGGTTGCCCTCGTGGCTCCGTGAAAACATCCACAAATTCATCCAGCAAGAGGGCAAGCTTAGGATCTAAATTTTGCATATTCTCCTCCTTGGATTGCTGTTGGATATGCATTAAAAATCCTCCATGTGCTTTGTGCAAAACTTTCTCTATCTGTTGCTTCTAAATAGTGGAAATATGACTCCCGTGCTTGTCTTATAATATGACCTATCTCCCTTTGCAATAAAACTTCATAAGTAGTTTAGAAAAATTCCAAGAGATATCACCTAGCATTATGAGTCATTTGATCCCGAGCACAGCTTCATAATCATTGATGGGTAGGAGGAAGAAGTCGATTACCACTTCTTGGTCTTGGAGGAGTAATTCCACCCGCATACACCATTGGTCGCAATTGAGGATTCGATTGTCGGTGATCTTTACGTCATACTTATTGCAACCTTTGATTTGAAGTGTCATGCATATAGCAACCTTATTATTAACAAAGTTATTTGTGTTGCATATATCAATGAGAACAATGATGGGTTGCTATTTTAGAAGTCCTCTAACTTTCATCGTCTGCTTGTTGGAGTAGCCGGCCAACGCGTACATTGCGTAGTCAGTCGGTTGGGGCTCTTCCTCCATGGCTTCCTCTTTAGGTTCGAAGCCTTCTTTATATGGTTCACTATCTTCATCTTCTACTAGTTCAATCATGAGGAGCCGGCCCTTTTTGCAGAGATGTTCTCGGCTCCATGGTTCATCGCAGTGCCAACACAACTCCTTGGCCGAACATTCACGAAGCCCATCTCTTGTTAATTTCTTTAGTGCGAGGGCTCGGATGACAGTAGAGGGGGCTATAGGCCTCAGCATAGCTGGTTGAGAAGTGACCCTTATCCTTCATACCTCATGGTTCAATCATTCTTCTTGGATATGCATGAAGGAAATTGTCGCCATAATAATGTACGGTTGTCGTGCCTTTACTTCTCAAATCTCCGACTTTAGGCCCTCAATAAAAGTCTTTAAAAATTGTTTCTTAGACCAATCCATAGTTTAGTTAGATAAACATTTAAAACTTATTTGGTATTCTTGTATTGTAGAGGTTTGACAAATCTTTGCCAATTGTCCGTCGATGTTCACGAAATCGGTTAGTCCAAAGCGGTTTAGTAGTCCTTCCTTAAATCGCTGCCAAGAGAGACCTCTATGGGTGTGCTCAAACTAATTTAACCACTGAATAGCATCTCCCTCAAGGTGGATGGTAGCAATCTCTACCCGTGTAGCATTGGTGGTTCGGTAGAACCGAAAATAGCACTCCGCACGCGAGATCCATCCGATCGGGTCCCCCTTTTCCTATCTTGTAAAGTCCACCTTTATGCATGGATTATTCTGATCAAGAATGATATGTCATTTCTCTTAAGTATTATCTCACTGATCTGAAGTCTCTCCATGCTTTGACTACCTCGGACTTGATGGCTCGCCTATGCTAAATTCAGCCAATAAGGATCGCATCTTCTCCTCTATGCTTCTTTCAAAGGCTTCGAACTTGTAATGATGGCATCTTTTGATGCCATGGTGTATGCCTCTAGATCTATAATATTGAGATCTTTTTTCAGATCTATGATGTTGATGTAGAGGACAACAGCAAATTGATAGATCCACGATTTGATGGGCGATGGTGGATGAAGGTAACGTCAAAAGCAATTGTGAGAATTACTTGGAAGTGGGAGGCGGCAGAGATGGCTACAGGACAATAGGAACATGGCTCTAATACCAGATGATAGAACCATAGAAGAAGCTATATAGATTTTGACTCTTGAGGGGGATCAACCCTTGGAACATTGTAGGGGTTCTTCCCTCCTAGACTCGGCACAAGGTTGAATAAAAGTTGATAATTACTTGATAAAAGAGAGGGGATGACTATATCATTATATAAGGTTCTAAACCCTAGCCTATGGAGTGCTTGCCTAAGTAAAATTATCCCTTTGCCCCTTCTAAAGCCAACCTGCCTAAGTAGGTACAGGTGGCGGCTAGGTCGGCTCTATAGCCGACCTAAGTAGGGAGAAACCCTAGCCGACCAATCCAGTAAAGGGTGCAGTGACCACTAAACCCTAAGGCCCCAATCTAAACCCTAACTACACTTCTTTATATGATAGAAGTAGCTAGGTGGGGTTTTATTATAATCTCACAGGGTTTTATTGACTACTCCTAGGGAGATTAGGACTCAATCCTACTGGAGTCCTATCAGATAGAAGTGGCTAAGTGGGGTTTTATTATAATCTCACATGATTTTATTTGACTACTTCTATGGTGATTATGACTTAACCTTGCTGGAGTCCTATCAAACCCACCCTCTTAAAATCAGCCTTCTCCTCAAGGTTGAGATTCCATGAACTCGAGGAACTAGATCTTCGGCTCTTTATATGATTCTCATACTATCATCAATTGAACTTTGGACTCCTCATCAGTTAGGGTGTTAGTTGGAAGGATTTGGGCTAAGTCGTCTTCTTTAAATTTCCATTTGAGGTGGGATACCCAGCAGATCAACTATAATCTTGATCTGGTGCATGGATCTGATCTCCAGGTTCGGGCCCCAATGTGATCCCTAATTTTGCAAGGCCCAAGGAGATAAGGAGACCACTTCCTTAAGGCTCGAGTTTCCTGTTGATCGGGCTAGAGGTACAGGAAAACTTGATCTTCAATTTTTCATCCATTCTATAGTTTATCAGAAGGTTATTTCTTCTTTGCACGTGCTGTCATGTGGTTAGTCTTTAGTAATAACCAATCTTTCTTCTCAGTGAGAGGGATGATGTTTTATTGAGATCTGCAAATGATCCTTCTCTTATTATGATTTCGCCATTGGAGGAGCTCAATTTTCTCGCGGTCTTAGGATGTAGATCAGAGGTCATAACAAGGAAGTCTTTAAGTATCATAGTTCGATCCTGGGGAAAGTCATGAAATCTAGAAGTGTTACATCAGCAACCATAGTGAGTTCGGCTGAATGTAACACTTCAGAAGTAACTTATTCCTGGTGAAAAGGATGTAGGGATGTATCATAGTAGTAAATAAGTATAGCCAAACAATCCATGTCCCTATCATCTCTTGGGCAATCCTCTTAGCTTCAATCTTTTGAGGTTGTAGGAAGCAATCTGGTCGAGCATCAGCTAGTATAAGTTTCGGCTACTTCAGTATAGGGGGGTTGGCTAGCTTCAAAGGAGGTAGTCAGCTAGGGTGGAGACGCCCAAAAATTTAGTAAGTTGTGGGAGGGGTTTCTTATCTTCAATCTCATGAAACTCTTGAATTTAAATTGGGAAACAACTGGATTCTTCTTTTGGTACCCCCTCCAAGTGTAGTGTTGTGGTTGTAGTCGCTGGGCTCCCTTATAAAACTACCTATTTTTCTTTGCTGAAAAATTTCATGGTTAGCCTCAAAAAATTCTAGAAAACATCTCTAATCATGGACAATCAATCAATACCAAGCACTATATCAAAATCATCAATAGGGAGGAGAAAAAAATTAGCAACTACGTCTTGCTCCTGTAGGCTCAGTTTAACCCGTGGGCACTTCATGTTGCACTTTAGCATTTAACCATTAGCTACCTTGACTTTGAACCCATTGTAATATTCTTTTTGGAGCATTAAGTAGGCATCAACCTTACTGCTCATGAAGTTGTGTATGCTCTCGGCGTCGACGAGGACGATGACGGACTACTGCTCGAGAAACCCTTCGATCTTCAATTTTTGCAGGTTGGTGTAACCAACTAAGGTAAGGACCGTGCGGGTGGCCAATTGTGGTGTATCCTTCTCCTTGGGCTCGAGAATCGTATCTTAAAGTTTGGGTTCCTTTGCTGATTCATCATGAAAGTCTTCTCTTATTAGTTTCTTCGGCTGAGGGGATCGGTTGATAGCAGGGCGAGGTGAAAGCTTTGGTGCCACTGGTCGGGGAGTGACTCTAGTCCTTTGGGCTTCATAGTTCAATCGCTCCTCTTGATGTCGTGTGAAGGAGATGGCTATCTTAAGTGTGTATGGCTATCGCACTTTAACTTCTTCACGAATCTCCAGCTTCAAGCCCTCAATAGAAGTCCTCAATATCTGCTTTCCAGACCAATCATAAGTTTGATTAGATAACCTTTCAAACCTGGTTTGGCACTCTTGGATGGTAGAGGTTTGATGGATCATTATTAGTTCTTCATCACGATTCTTGCAATCAATTAGTACTGAAGGTTTATATGCTGTTGGTTGGGATATGGCTCTCATGCATTGAGCATCTTAATTGAGGTGCCCTTCTTGAAGTTATGCAAAGGAGGTTGGGATATGGCTCTCATGCTCTCATGCATTGCTGTTGGTTGGGATATGGCTCTCAACTTCGTTTCTTATCTCCAGTAGATTCTTTTTGTAATCTGAATTTGTATCATATTATGATCCTTTTAGGCTCGACGATTAGCCTAACCTAAGCTCCTCAAAGAGAGCCCGTAATTTAACATCCAAACGTGTCTCAAAAGCCTCCAATTTTACTTCAAATAGGCCCACTGACGCCATGATGTAAGGATCTCCAACCTGTCAAATAAACCAACTAAAGAGTGTAGGTGTAATTTTCAGGTTAAAGGTAGCAAATGGCAACAATGTCGGGGCTGTAGTGGTAAAGTCTCCAAGTGGAGGATGGCAGCCAAGGGTAGCAGCGATGGTAGAGGAAGATAATGATAGCAGCAATGTCGACTGCAGTCCTTCGGTGATTCCACAATGTTGACGCTGCAATATCGTCGAGGCTGAGATTTTTTAGGTGGCTAATATCTGTCGGAAGATGGAGGAAGAAGAGGGTAGCAACAACGTCGGCTGCGGCTGCACTGCGACTTCGTGGCTGCAAGTGGTGTTAGTTGCAACAAGGGTGTGGCTGCAATAAGAGGAAGATGGGCAGTGGTGTGCATGACTATTGTGGAGGAGGGTAGCAATGGTATGGAGTGAGAGATGGCTGCTGTCATGTTCAATTTGTTGCTGGCCACAATCAAGATAGTTGGCAGCGAATGATTGTTACTGGCTGCGATGTAAATAGATTACAATGAAAGATCATTGTTAGTAGCTTTTTATCACAAGGATCATTGTTAGTTATGATCAAGGAGGATGGCAGCAAGAGGTTGCTATTGGCAGTATTGTGTAGCCAAAGATGATGTGGTGATTGAAGGGATAAGGGAGATTGGGTGGCTGAAAGGTTGGTGGAATGAAGGCTGTGATTTTCAAGTGCGGTTTGTGGCTGTTTTGGGTACGATTTGGGGCTATGGCATTATGGAGTTTTAGCTGCGAAGTGGTTTTAGGACTATGATAGCAATAGATAAAGGCTAGGAAAAAGGGTTTTAGATCTGCGCTTAATGGTAGTAAAGGTTTGATAGGGATCAGTAAGGATATGCTGCAATAAGTGCTGGTTGTAAGAGGCTACGGTTTTAAGTTATTTTGTGTCTGATTTGGGTATGGTTTTGGCTGTGGTTTGATAGGTTTTTGGGGCTATGATAATAGAGGGTGAAGGTTAGGGAAAGATAGTTTCAGATCTGGAAGAGATGGCAATAGAAGTTTTGATAGAATTTAACGAAGTTCACTGCAACGAATGCTGTCTCGCAGAATCGAAATTGTTGTCAAAGAAACAATAGTTTCTTAATGAAAATTTCAGCCAAAAATTATGAACATTAGGGCTGTGGTGTTAGGGCATGAAGATGAAGAAAAGAGAGTTTCAAATCTGGAAAAAAATGACAGCGAATCTGATAAAGTTTCAATGAAAGATCGCTACGGTATACGTTGTACTACCAAACAGAATTCCCGTTAAAGAAGCAGTAATTTCTCGACATTAATTCTAGCAAAAATCTGAGAAATTTATGGAGAATTTCAATATTAGAATCTTGATTCAGATGGTGGTAGTAATAGTAATTTAGAATAAGAAAATTTCGGAAGCATAATGGTAGGAAAATTGTTGCAACAAGATTACAGAATTCTCATCATAAAATTTTAGCACTGCGCGATGAAGAATTGTAGCACTATAATTCTGGTTTCAGAAAGAATTTTTTTAGAAATTAATTTTAGATGAAAGCTAAGATAATCTATGAAATTGTATAAAAGTTTTGGCCAAAAAGGATGAATAAAAGTTTGGTTTCAAGAGGCTAACAAGTGGTAGGCAGATTCTTCATCATAAAATTTTAGAACTGCACGATGAAGAATTACAGCGCTATAAGTCCGGATCCAGAAGAAATTTTTTCCATAGATCAATCTTAGATGAAAGCTAAGATGATCTAGGAATTTATGTAAAAGTTTTAATCATAAAGGATGATCAAAAGTTCAGGTTCAAGAAGCAACAATCGGCTAAAATTTTTCTATAGTGTTTCCCCTTCACAACGATGATAACATTTGCGACGGTAGAATTTTACATCAAGAAAACTTTGAAAAAAACTTCTCCCAATATATGATAACGGAATAGCAGTAGCAAGAGGTGTGGGCTTTAGAGGTTTTACTAGATCTATGATGGATCTACGGCTTGGTTGGCGATGGTGGATGAAGGCGACGTCAAAAGTAATTGTGGAAATTACTTAGAAGATGGAGGCAATAGAGATGGCTATAGGATAGCAGGAACACGACTCTGATATCATATGACATAACCCCAGAAGGAGCTCTATAGATTTTGACCCTTGAGGGGGATCAACCCTTGGAATGTTATAGGGGTTCCTCCCTCTTAAACTCGGCACAAGGCTGAATAATAATTGATAATTGTTTAATTAAAAGATGTGGAGGCTATATGCTTATATAGGGCTTCGAACCCTAGCCCTAGGGGGTACTTGCCTAATTAAAATTATCCTTTTGCCCCTTCTATAGCCTACCTGCCTTAGAGGGAATAGGTGGCAGCTAGGTTGGGTCTATAGCCGACCCTAGCAGGGGAAAACCTTGGCCGACTAGCCCAGTAAAAGAGGTGACAGCTACTAAGCCCTAAGGCCCCAATCGAAATCCTAACCACAATCTTTATAAGATAGAAGTGGTTAGGTGGGGTTTTATTACAATCTCACAAGGTTTTATTTGACTAGTTCTATGGTGATTAAGACTCAACTTTGTTGGAGTCCTATTAGACTACTAGATAAAAAATAATTAATTAAATTATTTAATTAATTATTTTGCTATAATTTGGGATATTCTACCATAGGGTGCCCCATATGGTTAAAAAAGGACCCCTATGTGGCTAGGAAACCCTAGCCGCTGGGGACACTCCTATGACCAAGAGTCTATAGCCACAGGGTAGCCTTCAGTGGCTAAGAAACCCTGACCCCCAAGGTGTCCCTTGCAGCCAAGAGTCATAGCAATAAGTTGCCATGGGCAGCCAAGAAATGTTGGTTGCATAATTACCACCTGCGACTAGGAAACCGTAGCTGCCAGGGGTTCCTCATGCAGCCATGACTCCTTGGCCACATGGGGGTTGCTACTTGGCTGAGGGCAACATGGCTGCTCTTGGTTTGCAACAGGTGGCCATGGTAGAGAGCCTATTCTGGGGCTCTCAACTAAGGCTACAAGTAGCCTTCGGCCAAGCCTTAGAGCAGCAATAGTTACTGTCCTTTATCTCCCTTTTTGCATTAACAATTTTGATGTCAAAAGGCCTCTCTATGGCACCTCTCAACAGTGAGAAAGAGTGTTGTCTAGATCTGAGAACTATGATAAAATTGCAGTAGGTTATATATAAAATAATCTACGTGATTTCTTATAACACACACAGTTAACATGCCAATCATCACACGATGAACCCGACTCTAATACCATTATTGGAAAACCTTATTAGGAGCATGTGATAGTTGGTGCACAAAAAAAATCACAAAATCAAAAAATCTATGGTTGTGTGTTAGATGTTTTACCTAAGGAAATCATATATCCTTGAAAACATAGATCCAAAAGAAGAGGATGAAGGAGGTCAAATGTTCTCCTCTCTAGCATTATCCATATGGTAGAAGAAGTGATGATGCTCGTCCCTTGTAGAACAAAAGCTCGTAGCTTTTGCACACCTTCTTCATAGCTTCTGTACACCAACTTTTAGAAAATATAGAAGAAGAACTCCTTTCTTCTTCGGTGTCCTTACACACTAAGGAGAGGGGTAGTCGACTTAGAAGAGAAAGGAGAGAGGAGAATAGGGAGGATAGCTAAAGGTATAGCCTATCCTCTTTCTCGATCGCCCGTACCTCCAATTTATAGAGAGCCTCTTTAGACCTTAATGGACCTTGCCTTAGTTTATATTGGACCTCTATCCAATTACTCTCACCTCTTGGATTATTGGATCTCTATCCAATAATCTCAATTTGCTTTTAATTGAGTCTCATGCAAAGAATTCATTAATGTTGAGTCTCGTCCAATAAAATAAGGGTTTATTGGATAACTCATATCTAATCCTTTACTGTCGCAATATCCACCATATATGTATGACCCTCTAGGTCCAATACCGAGTTAGCCGTGAGTTGCACTTGTTAGAACTCCTTTTGACTTAATTAATAATTATCTCATAATAATTAACTCAACTCATTGGCTATAGACATAATAGGCCACTATGCTATAGTCCCTAGACGGTATAGGAGAATATAATGTTCTAGAGATTATATACTAGGTATGGTATTGTCAAGCCTCAAACGGAATTCATCCGAATCTCTCTCTAATCGGATTCTCCTATCGAACTCCTCTTTCGATCTGAACAACCTTAGTTAGGAATTTGCTTAAGCAAGAGCACACGGGATATTTCTCTCATGATACTGAGAGTAGATGATTCTCTATTGACTCTCAATTACCTTTGTAAGGTTAGCTACCAATCCCGATAATAGATTATATGGGATCTAAAACTTTTAAATCTATAATTTCGACGTCAAATAAATGAGTACTTAAACAAAACATATTTTGTGTCTTAAGTCTAAGGACTAGATATACATCTAGGACTATGGAATCACTATATAACGTCATGTATCATTAATCATCTAGTATTCTATAAGTGGATCAACCAGTGAACTCATTCTCCAATAAGCACCTATATTGTACCCTTAGTGTCCCCACATGATCTGCTATGAGACTAGTCGTCTCCATCATATGGACGGGTATACAATACATCGGTTTATTTGGTTACCTCGATTTTCCTCTCGAGTAACCTATGACCAGGATTATTTAGGTTCTATGTTTAAAAGTGAATCGATCTTATTATCATGATCTCATCACGATCCGATTTTTATTGCATAGATCTCAAGACATCATAATATATATGCAGTAGATAATATATATAATATAAAAAATCGATAATAATCATATAAAAATATTGTACATTGTGTCACACATGTCATCACTCACGTGATTGGCTTGCAGGGCACTTGTAACAGGTACTAACTAACAATAACATTTCCTTCATTAGGTCTAACATAATCAACTACTACAACGAGATGATAGCTTTAGTGAAAGAAGGCAAAGTTAAACCGAATGAAATGGTCAACAGAATGCTAGCTAGGAGGACAATGGAGGCAACACCCAAGGAGGTCCCGACTGGAGTAGAGGCGGTAGTGACCAAGGAGGCTGACACCATTATCCCTATGACTGTGGCTCTTAATCTTATAGCTAAACAAGTCATAGTTGCTATCCCTTCCCAAGTGCTCGAGACTATCGTGGTTGAATAGGATATCAATATAATATAGGTGTTCAAGTTGTTGCTTTTCATTTTTTTCCTTTTTCTTTTTCACTATTGTCAATATCAATATTTTTATTTTCTTCCTTTTTGTTTTTCACTATTATCATATCTTATTCCCTTATTTAAACGATTTCAAACTATAATGTAAATAAATTTTTATTAATGAATTTGTTTTTACAAAATTGAGTATGTATTTTTGTTACATTATTTTCTAAGTCTAAGGAATGTCCAAACCCTCCCCTATCAAATTTCCAGGAAGATATAGTATGGAAAGTCCAAACCCTCCGAGCCTTTATTGTTGTCTGAGAATGATATGAGATGTCAAACACATGGAGTTCTAAAGAGTAGGCCCAGTGCATTGGGCTTTGCAAGTGACATGATGTGATTAAAAATAGGGTCGGAGCTTCCTAGGTCACTAAGACAAATGCATATGTTACCTTCGGATGTTGCTTCTCGAAACCCAGTAGAACATGACTGACATTATAGATAAGCCTTTGCAACATATTTCCCTCTTAGATCAACACCAAAATTATAGTAGATAGAGTTATCAACAGATAAAGATACACTCCTCTCTTAGTATGAGACTTGGAGACTTGAAAGCTAGGGAGGTGAGTTGAGATATTCCTTGAATTGCTCAAATGCTCTCAAGAATTGAAGGGTAGACACCTATTTTGAATCTTGGAAAGAAAATGACTTAATGAAACTACCCGACTAGTCAATTGCTAGACCTCTTTAATTGATAAAAGGGGTTTCAAGCCTTAATCTTTTCTAGATTAATATCAATTCCAATTTGATGAATCATGAACTTAAGCAATTTTCTTAAACCAAGTAGAAGGTGCATTTAGTCACATTTGATGCTTTAAATTTTAAATAGTAATACATCAAATTTTAACCAACTTTAAATTTTGATTAATAAAAATATATATAAAAACATAATTAACCAAATATGGAGTGTGAGCAAGAGTTACGATTTAAGTGAATGATAATAAATAATCATGAATAAAAGTCATAAGCAAAAGAAGGAATACAAATTGATTTTTGATGGTTTAGTTTTTCTGACCTACATTCATTTATGATTCCTCTTCCCTCGAAACCATCAACTTTCACTGTCGATCTTGCTTTGAGGGTGAAGGTCAACATCCTTTATAACCTTTCTTCTTTTCTAGGCTTAGGAGAGAACTTTTATACTTACTCTTTTATAAGAGACCTCTTACCACTTAGTATTACCACTAAGCTCATAAGAGAGAAAGATACTCAAATAATGCTCAAAGAGAAAGCTATAATACTTCACAAACTAAGAAATGGATGCTCCATTAACCATGACTAAGTGAGATATTTATAAGTCTCAAAAAACTTAAAAAAATAAAATTAAAATTTTCAATATTAATATTTCAATGTACAAGTGATAATATCATTAACTATGTAATGTATTACCATCATAATATATAACACGGAGCTACAATACTAGACTCCTATAGTACACGTAGCTATAATACTAGACTTTGGTGATACTGCCATCATAATTTTTGACACTAGCCACAATACTTGACTAGTGATGTTATCATTACCATTGATAGTACTGCTATTGACCTAGCCAATTTACGTCATGTGTTTAGCTTTCTAACAATCCAAATATAGCCCAACTTTAAGCCTAATGGCTATTGCAAAGTTGTTTTATTTCAACCAAATATCAGCTAAAATTGGCTCAAAATAATCTCAACCAAGACCTTGACTCATTAATCACTCATCCACCACATCTTTAAAATTTTAGGCATATTGTCCACTCTTCAAATATATCATTCGATCTTTCAACACTTCGTCTAATCTCTTAATATATCACAGTATCCTATAGCATATCATCTAATCCTTTGACATATCGACTTCGCTATATATTCTATCTTTCTATGCAATATCTAATTCTCCTAGCACAATGTTTGAGTCTCTAGCATTAAGTATGTTCTCTAGTATATCGAATAATTCTTTGGCTCGACATCTAAATTTTGGCACGATAATCTTCCAATACAATATCTAACTATTCGACTTAATATTTCCCCCTTCCATGGCTCGAGTTTATGATTAAAGTATTTACTACATCATTTATCTCAAAAGCATACTAATTCATCAAATTATTAAATTGATTTCCTCATGAAAATCTGGGTATTAGCAATCTCTCCTTTTTTTTTATAAAAACAATCGATTAATGATAGAGTTTTAACATGACTCTTTCAATCAATATACTATCTTAATAAAGGTCATGATAAACTTGAACTTAAAATCAAAAGAGCATTTATCCTTTTAAATGCTTATCTTGAATTCAAGTTAAAGAATATTTGATTTTATCAATAATTTAATTATTTCAAGCTCAAATATCAAGGTATAATCAAGTTTTAAGTTATAACAATAAATAATATTCAACCATTATCATTGTATAATGTCAATTAAAGGATAAATATAAGTTAATCAATTTTGTATAAAATAAATCAAACATGAGTTGTATAACCACCAAAAACTTCACAAGTTAATTCTCCTCAACAGCACATAAGCTAATACAAAACAATGACATAAGCAAAACATGAGTTACTTCTCTCCCTTTATCATCACTAAATAGGAGAAATACATACATAAGAATAACTCAAGCTACTCGAGTGGTTATAGTAAAAATTGCTTAAATAAGGTTTGAAAATATTCATCAAAAGTCCCAAGATACTTGTGAAGATGAAGTTTTTCCTTTCATTTTATTTCAAACCTAATATCTTTGTTAAGGTCATGTACCATCATTCAAAGAAATTAACTAGTCTAATTCCCTTGGAATAAAATTAAATTAGATTTTATTAAGGGATTATGTAAAGATGTATGTCAATTGATGTTTTATGTTAATGAAATCCAAAGATATATCATGATTTCAACATAATTTCTAATAAAATGTTGCCTAATGCAAAAGCTTAGCTTAAGAGTATTGAATACAATTTTTTATGAAGCAAATGGTACTAGTGCTATCATATTTTATAAAAATATTTTTCAAATAGAATCCATATCCTTTCAAATTACATATACACATCACACATCTACTACAATATATCCAACTTAGTTTATTAAATTAAATATATACACATCATACATATACACATCAACAATAAAATTAAATATTTTTCACATCAATTATTTTCAAAAGCACATTAGTTTATTAAATTTATTAATTAATTTTATCATCAAAATCCTGATTCTAAAAAAATTAATATTTATTATATTTTGCTTAGATGTAGGTATTTTTTTTTGTCGAGACAACACATACTAAGAGATTGTTCCTAGTTTAGATGAATTAACGATGATTGTTTAAGAGCAGATACAATGAGTCTATATGAAATTGATTCCCAACTTATGGTGGACATATTCAATAAACATATATCTCCAGGTCAGAAAATTTTGATGATTATTCAAATAATTTAATATTTAATGTTGTTTTGTTTTAATGTAAAGTCTTCTATGCCTTTGAAGAATGAAGTGACGTAGCAAGTTGGTTGCTTCTTAAGCTAAAGTCATACAATCTTTTTGTTTCTAGAGGACGATTTGCCCTCGAACCTTGACATTTTGGTTCGCTAACTGCGAATGGAAATATTTATTTGTTTTTTAATTAATAAAATTTAATTTTCCTTTTAGCAAAACCACATGATAAATCTTCATATTTAGACTTGCTTAAAAGAAGAAAAACAAGGACATGCTTTTGCTACTTTTGATCAACAATTTAACTCATTATTTGATGATAGTAAGAAAATTTTTACATGTCTTTAAAAGTGTAAGATTATGTGGTTTTTTATTAATTGAATAAGATATATTATAGATTATTTGGATTCTAATAAAAGATATTAGTTAATATTAAATAAAGTTCATATTATATTAAGATATCTTAGGGGATGCCTTTGATGGAAGGAACTCTCCTAATAACTTACCCTAGATCCTCTGCTCTCGCCTATAAATAGACAGGACCTACTATAAACCCAATGCATGAAAATATATGACACCACAAAAAACGACAAAAGGGTGAATAGAGCAAGAGATTACGGTTATTATCTTAATCTCCCAAAACCATCAATTAATGTAGTCCTGCGAAAGGATAGGAAAAGAGGAGAAGGGGTCTAGATCTATTCTAGTTCCTTTTGCAGATCGATATTCAGCATTATTCGGATTCGATGGGCGATGCTCTTGAAGATCTAATTGGATCTCAATCAGATGACATCTAAAGGTAGGCATGATAAACAGATCTAGTATTATTTGATTTCAATCCTAGCATAATAGTTTTTTTTGTATAATAGTTTTTTCGCATAATAGTTTATATGATTATAGTTTTTATACCAACAATTGGTATCAGAGCCTAAGTTTTGAGATCAAAAATATTAGATCTATTATTTTTATTTATAATGCATTGATCTGAATATCTTATTGATCTGTTTTCCTTTTTGTTAAATTTTAATCGTTTGCTTGCGAATGATTCTTGATGGTTGTTGTGTGTAAAAGACGCAACAATATGTGTTTTTAGATGGATCTTCTTGCGACAGCACCGAGTGTGTGTACAGATCAGCAGCGTCGACGACGCCGATGGCCCAAGCAGACGTTGGGTCGGACGCAGACGCTGCGTAGCAGCTACTTTTATGGTTGCATCATCGCACGCGCTGACGAAGAGAAGGAAGATTAGGTTTTTTATCCTTAAAAAATTACAATTTTGTCATTGAATGAAAAATTACATTTTTACCATTAAGTGGAAAATTATAGTTTTGTCATTAGGCTTAAATTATAGTTTTGTCATTCGATCAAATTACAATTTTACCCTTGGGTTGAATAGGATTATTTATAATTTTACCCTTATGATTTATTAATCCTATAACCCTTTTAAAAAATTTTGTAATTCTTTTTTATTCTTTTAGAATTACAATTCTACCATTATAAAATTAAGAAATTATGATTTATTTTCTCAATTATAAAATTGATCAATATATAATCTAATAAGATTTAATTATGATTATATTTTTTATTATTCAATGATTATATTTTATTTTTGATCAATTTATTTAATTGGACTTATAAGCTTCTCCAATTACATAATATTAATTAATTAAAAATATAAATTATTATTTCTTTATAGTTTTCTCATATGAATTATTAATTACATATGTTAAATCCAATTATTGGTTTTTGGATATTTATTCAGTTATTTACATATAAATATTAGTAATTATGAAATAATATTTATTTTTTACATAAATGCATGATTTATGTATTATCATGATTACAGTTATCATATGAGTTTTTTTCTTGCTGATTAAGTGTTTAATAATTATTATGGTTGTTATCTTATTATTAAACTGTTTCAGCATAAATTAGTTCAAATGAACTTGATGAATATTATTTACAATTCATCTTCTTAAGTTATACCTAACCGATAGCTGCCAAAGTAGCCTGGGATGGTAGGCTTATAGGATATAAAATACAATTAAAGTCTTGTCATTCATAGGATAATTTATTTTATATTACTTCATTGGTCTTGTAGTCACCAAAGTGGCCTAGATCAATGATTTATAAAATTACATTAAGGAACAAGTACTCAATGACATTAAGGAAATAATATTCAAAATTACATGCATAATTAAGAGATTTAGATAGTTCCAAAAGATAACCTATTTCAAATAATTATGTGATGGGATAGGATGATACTGTTTTGGGTATCCTTGTAGTTTATAATTGTATACCTAAAGGTAGCAAAACTATTCCACAAGGATAGTATTAGTCCTCCATAAATAATCTTGTGTGAACACTAGATATGTCAATATTTTTACCCAAAGATTAAATATTAATGATATTAATAATTCATTATATTTTGATAAAACTCAAGGTATTAATGTTATTTTATATTCTATAGTGGTAATCCTGTCCATACATTCTCATGCTTCTGGTATCTCTATATTCTCTGGATCAAATTATTCAGAATGGTTAGAGCATGTGTCATTTACATTGAGCGTATTAGATCTTGATTTGACATTGCTTGTTGAAAAGTTCACAAAATTAACTGATAAAATTACTGTGGAACAAGTCAATGAAATGAAGGCTTGACAAAGATCTGATAGGCTCAGTTTAATATTCATAAGGATGATAATTGTAAATAATATAAAGACTTCATTACTAGTTGCATCTAGCTCACGTGAATATTTAAAGGTTATTGAAGACAGATTTAAATCTGCTAATAAGTCATTGGCTGGCATATTAATGAAAGAACTGACTACAGCTTAATATGATGGTACTCGAGGAATTCAGGATCACATCCTCAATATGGCTGACAAAGCTGTAAAACTTAAGATGTTGGGAATGAATGTTGATGAATCTTTCCTTGTGCAGTTCATTCTTAATTCTCTTCCTTTTTAGTTTGACCCATTCAAGATTTACTATAATACAAATAAGGATAAGTGGGACTTGAATGAGTTAACTAGTATATGTGTTCAGGAAGAATTAAGATTAAAGCAGGAAAGTTCATATAATATACTGACTAATACTCAACGAGTTAGTAATAAGAAAAGAAAATCGAAGCGTCATCCATCAAATAAATTTGCCGGGTCTGGAAGTGTCAGACAGACTATTGAAAAGAAAGCTATTACAGTAAAGTGCTTCTTTTATGGTAAGAAATGACATCTAAAGAATGATTGCATTAAACGTAGGACTTGGTTTGAAAAGAAAGGTATAAACTCAACCTTTGTATGTTTTAAATCAAACATTGCAGAAGTTCCTTCTAATACATGGTGGATTGATTCTGGCACTTCAACTCATATTACTAATAATATACAGGGATTCCTTTCAATCCGGAAACTAAAAACACATAAAAGATTCATAATTATGGAAAATCATCTCAAAGCAAAAGTGGTATCAGTAGGGACTTATCGCTTACACCTAGAGACGGTTCATTTGATGGATCTGAAAGATACATGTTTTGTTCCTATAATTTTTAAAAATTTAATTTCTCTATCTAGAATTGATGAGCTAGGATACTAAACTCACCATATTTTATAATTCAATAAAAGTTAGTTCTGAAATTCTGTGTGATGGTTTATACAGAATTAATTTGAATCTTGAGTTTGCAAATACATTATTGACCCTGCAATCAAGTATTGGAATGAAACGTAATTCTAATAATGAAAGATTTTCTATATTGTGGAATAAACATTTGGGGTATATCTCTAAGGAAAGAATTGAAAGATTAGTGAAGGATAATATTTTGAAAAATTTAGACTTCACTGATTTTGATGTTTACATAGATTGCATTAAAGGAAAGCAAACTAAGTATACATAGAAAAATGTCACAAGAAGTAAAGAACTTCTTGAAATTATTTATACTGATATCTGCGGACCACTCCATATTTCTTGTTTTAGTGGAGAAAGGTATTTCATCACATTTATAGATAATTTGTCCATATATGACTATGTTTATCTAATACATGAAAAGTCTCAAGCCATTGACATTCTTGAAGTATACATAAATGAGGTCGAGAGACAAAAATTGTCAGATCTGACAGGGGTGGTGAATTTTATGGTAGATATGATGAATCCGGTCAGAATAGTCTTTTTGCTAGATTCCTAGAATAGCGGAGTATTTAAACTCAGTATGCATTACCAGGTGTGCCACAGCAGAACGGTATTGCTGAAAGGCAAAATCATACTCTTATGGATATGGTTATGAACATGATGAGTTATTCCTTTATACCTGAGTCAATGTGGGGTGATGCTCTTAGGACAGCTATGTATATCCTGAATAGGGTTCCTAGTAAATCAGTTCCATCAACTCTATTTGAGTTATAGACTAATAGGAAACCCAGTTTGAGACATTTATATATTTAGGGGTGTCCTACAGAGATAAGAGTATTCAATCCACATGAAAAGAAATTGGATCCAAGAACAATTTCTGGATATTTTATTAGTTATCCAGAAAGATCCAAGGGATACAGATTTTATTGCTCTAATTATAATATGATGATAGTAGAATATGAAAATACAAAATTATTAGAAAACGACGAAATCAGTGGGAGTCAAAAGTCTCGAAGGATTAATTTTGATATACAGGAGATTTAGGCTTCTTCTCCTATATTATCTCCTATTCGAGTAATTGTCTGGGAACTCGTTGAATTACCCAATAATTATAAAAAAGTCGATTGTAAATGGGTCTTTAAGACTAAACGTGACTCGGTGGGTAATATCGAATGATATAAAGCTAGACGTGTGGCCAAAGGTTTTTCTCAGAAAGAGGGTATTGACTACCATGAGACCTTTTCTCTAGTTTCTTGAAAGGACTTATTGAGAATTATCGTGGCATTAGTAGCTCATTATAATCTTGAGTTACATCAGATGGATATGAAAATAATATTTCTGAATGGGGATCTAGATGAGGAAATCTATATGAAATAACCTGAAGGATTCATAGAAAAGGGAAAGGAAAGTTGGGCTTGCAAACTTAAGAAATTCATTTATGGCCTTAAACAAGCTTCTAGACAATGGTATATAAAGTTTCATGATACCACTACTTCCTTCGGATTTAATGAAAATACTGTTAATCAGTGTATATATCTGAAGGTTAGTGGGAGTAAGTTTATTATATTGGTCTTATATGTGGATGATATATTGCTTACCAGTAGTGATCTTGGTTTATTGTATGAAACCAAGATATTTCTCAACAAGAACATTAAGATGATTGATATGAATGAGGCATCCTATGTTATTGGTATTGAGATATTCAAGGACAGATCTTAAGGTTTGTTAGGATTATCTTCGAAAGGTTATATTAATCATATCTTGGAAAGGTTTAATATGCAGTTTTGTAAAGCCAATGATACACCTATTACTAGAGGTGAAAGAATTCAGCCAAAACCAGTGCCCGAAGAATGACTTAGAAAGCGATCAAATGAAGAATATTTCTTATGGGTGTGTAATTAAAAGCCTATTAACTTGTACAAGGCCAAATATCAGTTTTGTAGTGACAATACTGAGTAGATACCAAAGTAACCCAGGAATGAAACATTGGAAAGCTGCAAAGAAAGTAATGAGATATCTGCAAGGGACCAAAGATTATATGCTCACATATAGGAAATTAGATCAGCTTGAAGTAACAAGATATTCAGATGCTGATTTTGCAAATTGTCTCGATAGTAGAAAATCTACTTCAGGATTTGTGTTAATGCTGGCTGGTGGGGCAATTTCTTGAAGAAGTGTAAAACAATTACTTATTACATCATATACGATGGAAGCTAAATTTATGGCATGCTTTGAGGCCATAAATCAAGCTTTATGGCTGCAGAATTTTATCTCAGGACTTGGTGTAGTCGACTCAATTGCCAAGCTACTGAAGATATTTTGTGATAATACTATAATAGTTTTCTTCTCTAAGAATGGCAAGTACTCTAGTGGTTCCAAGCGCATTGAGATAAAGTACTTTGTGGTTAAAGAAAGAGTCCAGAAATAATAAGTGCCAATTAAAAATTTGAGCACCACTATGATGATTGCTGATCCATTTACTAAAGATTTGTAGTGTAAAACATTTAAAGAACATGTTCTTAGAATGGGGCTTGTGAGCAAGCCATAAAGGATATGATATGCATGTTTAAGTGGATATTATTAATGATATTTTTTTGCATAATTAAAGTTATTTATGTCTGTTATCTTGTTTGTATTTATGTTTATGTATATTATGGTTGAATGTAAGAAACATGATTATCTTGATAAGACAAATTACAGGGGTCATTATAGACAATATAAGGAAAGACTAACAGTGTTGTAGTACATAGAAGGAAGTGTAGCATTGATAACATACAACCGCTATAACTAACATTAAAAGTTGGATTGAATATAGTATTATTATGCTTATTGGACTTATTGACTTATTTTTAAAATCATGGTCATGTATAAAATGATTTTCAAAATTTTCAGAATCCAGTTATATAAAATTATTTTCAAATAAATATTGTTTTATTTATTTTAATTTTGGATATCTTTTATATCTTATCAATTAATGGACCAAGTGGGAGAATGTAAGATTATGCGGTCCTTTATTAATTGAATAAGATATATTATAGATTATTTGGATTATGATAAAAGATACTAGTCAATATTAAATAAAGTTCATATTATATTGGGATATTTTAGGAGATTCCTTTTACGGAAGGAGCTCCCCTAATAACTTATCGTAGACCCTCCGCACTCGCCTATAAATAGACATGACCTATTATAAACCTAATGCACGGAAATGCATGACACAACAAAGAACGGTAAAGGGGTGAATAGAGCAAGAGATTACGGTTATTCTCTTGATCTCCCAAAACCATCAATTAAGGTGGTCCCGTGAAAGGATAGGAAGAGAGGAGAAGGAGTCTAGATCTATTCTAATTCCTCTTGCAGATCGATATTCGACATTATTTAGATCCGACGGACGGTACTCTTGAAGATTTAATTGGATCTCAATCAGATGACATCTAAAGGTACACATCGTAAATAGATCTAGTATTATTTGATTTGAATCCTTGCATAATAATTTTTTTCACATAATAATTTACATAATTATAATTTTTATGTCAATAAAAAGATTCACATTATATCGGAGTCGGTCTCTATTGTCTCTTATGCAAGAAATGTGATATTTCATGGATCAAGATTTTGAGGTCAGTGTATATTGTCTCTTATGCAAGAAATGTGATATTTCATGGATCAAGATTTTGAGGCATACATAGTCAAGTAAATTGAAAAGAAAACCTTGTTACAAATTGATTGATCAATTATATTAAAATGATTAAAATTACATAATTTCGGTGTGTCCTCTCAACTTTGTTCTCTATTTGATATGCTCCTGACTTCAGAGGCAAATTTTATACTCGTTTTGTTTTAAGTAATATCTTTTCCCTTTTAAGTAAGAAAAATAGTGAATAGAGTCGACGTCCTTCCAAAAGGCTGCTGAGGAGACATTTATTACCGGAGGAACCTTCGACTATACGTAAGCCACGAACCAGCTCGAACAGTACGTGTGGAAGTCATGCATAAGCTCAAACGGTAGGTACTACGTGAAGAAGTTGCATAAGCTCAAACGGTAGGTACTACGTGAAGAAGTTGCATTAGCTCAAATATGACACCAGGTGAAGAAGTTTGCATTAGCTCAAATATGACACCAGGTGAAGAAGTTCCAGCTCCGAGACTCAGCTATGGCTTGGCGGGCTACCTCAAGCCATGGCTGTAGAATATTGTCAACATGCATAAATTTAGATCAAAGTTCCAATATAGTGTGGATCTTTGAGTTTTTTCCTTGGTAATCGCAAATGTCGTGTGCGAAATCAAGAATCAACTAAAACAAAGAAATAAACATCCGGATCTTTTGGATTCCATGAAATAAAAACACCTTGTCAGGATGAATATAGCATGAAAATATTACTATGGAAGCTCCTTTGATGTCATTATCCTTCTCAAAATATTGTCCTACATATTCTTCGAATAAAGACAGCATTTTTAAATCTCAAACACCGATGAGACATCTATAACTCGATATGGGTGTGCTTGAGATATCAAGATCTATATATTAATGTCACGCATGAACATATTATGAATATTCTAAAGAACAAAAGTTAGTTGTATGTTATCACTGTGTAGAGATAGAAAAATAAAAAAATAATAAAAATAATATACTATGATGTCATTAAAAGAAAATTCTTTTAATCAAGAAAATCATAATAGTTTTAAACAAGATGTAATACTTAAAACACTTACAAGATATTCCTAAGTACATACTATGGTATTGTTTATAGGACCAACTGATAACTACCTCATTCTATCATGTCATCATGATTGAGTTAAATGTAGGCACTACTCCCATAACTCCTAGATTATGAGCTACTACTTTGAACATGCATATGACTACATAAAATATGATAACTACCTAAATAACTATATATGAATTATTTCTAACACTCTCCCTTATTCATAGTCATATACATCGATTTGAGACATAAAATAAATATGCTTCTGAATTAAAAAGTAAATTTATGTAAATATCTATACTTGTTCATCTATGCCATAATACTTTATTGTTACAGTGCCAATTGCTATAAGATCCAAAAAAATGATAGCATATCTTTATATGCTTCATTCTTCCATGAAATATTGAATTTTTATCATTGCAATTATGGCTTTATTATCACAAAATATTTCAGATACTTCTTTTAATGAAAATCTTTAATAAAACTTCTAAGCCATATTGCTCAACATACTATTGATGTGGCAGTTACATATTATGCTTTCGAGGTTGACAATATAATTTTTACTTGCTTTTTTGAACTCCAAGATATAGCTCTTGATTCGAAGTTAAAAATATTATCTGAAATATATTTTTTATCATCCAAAGCTCCTACCTAATCCCTATCAGTGAAGTCAAATAATTTACATCTAAAATTATGAGAATACCAAATGTTATAATATGTAGTTCTAGTAATATAACGTAGAATTTTTTTAGATATTTGCTTAGGCAAAGCATAAACCTAGACATTACACCAATAACGAAGGTAATATCTTATTGAGTATAAGTTACATAAGTTAAACATCCAACCAAACTTCTATAGTATCTTGCATTTGTCAAATATGTACCATATTTAAATTTTAATTTCTCATTTATATTTATGTATGTCGTTGCAGCTTTATAATGAATCATGTTAGATTTTTTAATTAGATCCATTACATACTTTCTTTATGAAATAAAAACTATATCTAATTCTTGCTTCACCTCTAACCCAAGAAAAATAATACATTAAACTTAGATCTAACATTTTAAACTTATTCATCATGTATTTTTTTTAGTTCAGTAAGAAAAGGGTTAGATGATCTTATATATATATATATATATATATATATATATATATATATATATATATATATATATATATATATATCAGCAACATAAAGGTAAACCATAAGTATATTATGTTCACCTTACTTCTTTAGATAAAGAGTAGTTCATTATTGCTCCTCTTAAATCTATTTTGTTAAAAGCAATAATAAATTTTATTGTACCATGCTCTTGGAGCTTGTTAAAATCCATAAAGAGTTTTCTTTAACTTATACACATTTTTTATGTCATTTAACTAAAAAACATTTAGGTTGAGTAACAAAAATCTTTTTTGTAAATCTATAAATCTTTATTTAAAAATATATATTTCACATCAAATTAATAAATAGGTCAACTCAAGTGAGCATCTAAAGCCAATAAAGTTCTCACGGATTTGAATTTAGCAATTGAAGAAAAAATATCATCAAAATCAATACCTTGATTGCGAATATCATTTTGCTATAAGTTGAGCCTTTTACTTTTGGATACTTCCATCTACATTATACTTTATTTTGAATACCCATTTCAATCCAATAGTTTCTTTTGTTCTTTCTATAGATTCATTAGCTTTTAGGTCTCATCCTTCTCAATTGACTTGATTTCTTCCTTCATTGCCTTTCACTATTGCTTTTTTTCAACTGCTTCCTAGTAACTTATAGGATCTGAAATAAACAAAGTAAATATTAAATCATAATTTTTTATTAGTGATTTAAATTTTCTTGGAGGGGTTTCCTCTGAGGAATCATTTGATGAATTTGAACTGCTATTGGGTATGGTTGACTATCAATGTGTTAGAGTAGGATCTGTCATTAGATTATATGGAGTGTCTGGAATCTAAATTTATGTTTCACCTTCATTGGTCTCCCAATTCTAATATGTCCGTTTGTCAAACATAATATTTCTGTTAATAATAATTTTATCACTAATAGAATTATATAATCGATATGCTTTGGATTGTAAGAAATAACCAATTAAGATACAGTTTTTTAGATTTTTCATCAAGCTTTTGATGGTTTTATGAATTTACCAAAGTATAAGCAATATAATAAAAAAAATTTAGATAACTTACACTTAGCTTTATATCATATTAAGTTTCAAAAGGAGTTTGATTCATAATAGCATTTATTAGTGAAATATTTAATAAATAAACTATTGTTGCACCTGAAAATTGATTTGGAAGATGCTTTCCTTTAAGGTTAAGTAAACTTTTTTTCATTTTAATGAAAATTCGATTCTTACCTTTAGCTATATCATTTTGCTCTGATGCATGTGGTGCTATCAATTTCTTATAAATACTATTTTTTCATAAAAAGAATTAAACTTCTTCTATATCTAAGAGCTCCATCCACCCATATCTGAGTGAAGTCATAGGGGGCTGCAAGAGCATCGTGGGCTCTAAGCATAGCACCTTTTTGCATTTCTAGAAAAGATTCACATTATCCCATAAACATCTAAGTACAAAAGGACATTGTGGACAATTACATAACACATATCAAAGGCACATGTGAAACAATGAAACATACATATGCCTATATGAAATAATACGATGCAACATAAACTTTACATAATGGATTCAAGTATACAAATAATTTAACGATAAGAGTATATTTAAAACAATAATATAAGGCTAAAATGAAGAAAGTACTTTAGCTGAAATTAATTTCCAAATGGATGAAACAAGAATAGCTAACATTGGCAGAATTTAAGATGCACATTGCATGAATTATTGGGACTATCAATTATGCTCCAAATTACTTGAGAAATGTATCATTAGAAAGTTATATCAGTCTACTTTCAGATGAATCCTGATTTATAAGGTTTTGTATTTCTATACTAAATTATACAAATAATTTAGTATAGAAAGGTCAAAATTTATCATCCCTATTTTGTAAAATCGATAGGATCAACTAAATAAATGTTTCAGTTGGCAAATAAGCTACAATTCCTTCAAATCAGGTATGAAAAGAAAGACATATGAGTCTAGGTTTTCATGAAATAATTTTTGCATAAATGAGAGTTTTCAATAGAGAGTTATAAGTAATTTAGTAACAAAAGATCAAAAGTTTTGGTTTCTGTTTTACCAAAATTATAGGATTGATTCAATTAGACGTTTGGGTAGAAAAATTTACTCCAAATCTTTTAAATAAACTATCTAAAGAAAGGTTTCTAATATTCAGATCAAATAAGTTTTGTCTAAATTGGAGATTGGTGTAGAGAATTATAACTACAACGAAGTAGAAGGGTTAAAATCTCAATTTTTTTCCCTGATTCGAAACTTTACATCTAAACAAGAGAGATATCAATTACAATATTAGAACTATTCAAATTTCTCATATCAAAACAAAAAAGAAAAGATTGAAATTGTAATAGAAAAGAATTAGAACACTTGCCTTAGAAAATTTGATTCCCAAGTTTGAGGAATTGATACAAAACCTCAAACTAAATCAAAACTCATTCCTCTTCAATTCCTCTTCCCTTTCTCTTCTCTACATTGGTTATGTAGTAAATATTTTCTTAGTTTTTTTGGATAAGTTTTCTTCTCTAATTGCTTGGGTTTGGCTAATATAAGGATTGCAAGGTGACAAATATACATAAGAGAAGCCTAGGTGTCACTTATGCAATAAGCTTAAGTGGCACCATCATTAGGCTAGCTAGTGACACATGTCCTCCTCTTTTTTTTAACGTAATATGAATATTTCATAATTCATATCAAAGTTCTAAAATTTATATTTAGGTCCCTAGTAATAAGCTTTTAATATAAAATTATTTAATTAAGAGAATTATTAAATAATTTTTATATTTATAAATTAATCTTTATAAATAAATTTAAGATAGATTATGATAAATATTTACTCTCCCCCATTAAAAAAAATTTAGTCCTCTAAATTTGTGATACCACCATCGACGAAAAGATGAAGATAAGATTTCTTCATTTCCTCCAAATCACTTTAACCAGAGGAATGACTTTATTCCTTAGGATATTTTCTTCTTTATTAATAATTTGGGTGGGCTTTTATATAAAAAATAAATCTTTATCGATCATAATCGGCTCATACTTAATGATATGAAAAGGGTCAGGTATATACTTTCTGAGCATTGAAACATGAAATATATCATTGATATGAAATAAATATGGTGGCAAGGCAATCTTGTAAACGATAGAACCAATTCTCTCAATGACCTCAAAAGGTCAAATAAATCTAAGGCTTAACTTTTCTTTCTTCCCAAACCTTACCATGCCCTTGGAAGGAGACCTTCAAGAATACATATTCCTATACTTGAAACTCAATTTCTCATCTTTTGCTATCAGCATAGCTCTTTTAATGACTTTGACTAGTCTTTAGCCTTTTTGTTATAATTTAAATATTTTTGATAGTCTCTTGTACTTTGTCACGTGATAACAGCTTCCTATCGCCAACTTCTTCCCAACATATAAGTGTTCTATACTTCCGCTTATATAAAGCTTTATAAGGAGCCATCTGAATACTTGAGTGATAACTATTATTATAAGTGAAGTCAACAAAAGAAATATCTTTATCCCACTCACCTTTCCAATTCATGAAATAGGCTCTAAGCAAATCCTAAAGTGCTTGAATTGTTCTTTTTGATTGACTATCGATTTGAGAGTGATAAGCAATGCTAAACTTGACTTTAGTGCTCAAAGATTCTTATAATCTTCTTCATAATCTAGAAACAAATCTATAATCTCTATTAGAGATGATCTCCTTTGGAACACCATGAAGTCTTATTATTTCATTAATATCTAAATCAACAAGCCTATCAAGAGAATTAGTCATATTGATTGGTAGGAAATGTGCAAATTTGGTTAACCTATCAATGATAACCCAGATAGCTTCATGCTTTCTAGAGGTTCTGGGTAGACCTGAAATAAAGTCTATTGTGACACATTTCCATTTCCATTCAAGATTATCTAAAGATTGTAACAATCTTCTAGGTCTCTGGTGTTCAACTTAGATTTGCTGGCAAGTAAAACACTTTGAAACATATATTGCAATCTCCTTCTTCATGCCTTCCCACCAACAATGATTTTTAAGATCTCTATACATCATAGTGCTACCAGGATGCAAGGTGTACTTGGAATTATAACCTTCCTTCAGTATTTGATTCTTGATATCTGGATCATTTGGGATGTATACTTTATCCCCAAATCTAAACAAGCCATCCTTTGAAACAAAAAAATTAAGCTTCAATTTTTTTTTCCATCTCATTCCTCTAGTAGATTAAATGTTGATCTTGTAGTTGTCCTTTAATTTGTTAAATGAGATCAGATTGAACCTAGATAGAGGCCATCTCTCACATTTTTCTAATAACATTAAAATAATAATTTTCTTCCAATAACCTCTATTGCTTTATAACCAGACTATCAATTAGAAAGAATTAGAATCTCTTTATGAATTTCTTGTAATAACCAATCATACTTGAGAAACTTCTAACTTCTGTCACATTCATTGGTACTTCTCATTTAATCATTGCTTCCATTTTTTTGGGTCAATAAAGATGCCCTTAACCTGAATTCATATGGCCTAAGAAATTAACTTCATTTAGCGAAAACTCACATTTGTTGAACTTTGCACATTTTCTTCCGATCAATATGACTTACTCTCTTGATAGGCTTGTTGATTTATATACTGATGAAATAGTAAGACTTTATGATATTCCAAATGAGATAATCTCAAACAAAGATTCTAGATTTCTTTCTCGATTATTCTATAGGTACTAAAGTCGAGTTTACCACTGTTTATCACCCTCAAACCGATGGTCAATCAGAAAGAACAATTTAAACACTTGAGGATTTGCTTAGAGCCTATATCATGGATTGGAAAGGTGAATGGAATAAAGATATTTCTCTTGTTGAGTTCACTTACAATAATAATTACTAGTTAAGTATTCAAGATAGCTCTTTATGAAGCTTTGTATAGGCGAAAGTGCAGAACGCCTATATGTTAGGAGGAAGTTGGCAATACGAAGCTGTTAGCACCCGACAAATTACAAGAGACTACTAAAAAGATTCAAATTAGATGAAAAAGGCTAAAGACCACTAGAGTCATCAAATGAGCTATGTTGATAATAGAAGACGAGAAACTAAGTTTCAAGTATGGGATTTTGTATTCTTGAAGGTCTCTACTTCCAAGGATGTGGTAAGGTTTGGGAAGAAAGGAAAGTTAAGCCCTAGATTTATTGGACCTTTTGAGGTCATTAAGAGGATTGGTTATGTCGCTTATAGGACTACCTTGCCACCATCTTTATATCATATCCATAATATATTTCATGTTCCGATGCTCACAAAATATATTCCCGACCCTTCTCATATCATTACGTATGAGCTGATTGTGATCGACAAAGATTTGTCTTATATGAAAGAGCTCACTCAAATTATTGATAAGAAAGAAAAGAACCTAAGGAATAAAATCAGTCCTCTAGTTAAAGTGATTTGGAAGATATGTGTGAATCTTAAAAATTTGATACTAATTATGAAATATTTACATTAAGTAGAAAAAAAGAGGAAGATATGTGTCACTAGCTAGCCTAAGGATGGTGCCACCTATGCTTGTTGCATGGTGACACTTAAGCTTCTCTCATGTATGCTTACCACCTTGTAATCATTGTGTTAGCTAAAACTTAAGTAATTAAAGAAGAAAACTTACCCACAACTGAGAAAAATTTCTTCATAACTAATAACCAATGTAGAGAACATAAAAATTACTTTGTTTTGAAGTTTTGGATCAGTTCCACACACTTGGGAACTAATTTTTCTAAGACAAGTGGTCTAATCCTTTTTTTACTACAATTCAAATCCTTTTCTGTGTTGATATGAAAATTTTGAATAGTTCTATCCTTGCAATTGATATCTCTCTTATTTAGATGTAATGATTTGAATCTGGGAAATTTTGAAATTTTAATCCTTTTACCTTATTTTAGCTATAATTCTCTACACTAATCTCCAATTTAGACAAAACTTATTTGATCTGAAAATGGACTTGTAAACCTTTTTTTGATACCAAAATTAAAAATTTTAGAGTTCATATACCTATCTAAACTTTTATTTCAATTGACCCTGAAGAATATGTAAACCAGAGATTATAATATCTAACCTCTTGAAGCTACATATTTATAACCCTCTGTTTAAAACTTTGATTTATGCAAAACTTATTTCATAAGAATCTAGACTCATATATATTTCTTTTAAATACCTAATTTTAAGAATTTGAAGTACATTTGTCTGCCAAAATATTTGTTTCAATTGATCCTATCGATTCTACAAAATAGGGATAATAAATTTTTACCTTTCTATACTAAATTATTTGACCCCCTGTTAAATCAGGATTCATCTGAAAGTAGATTAATATAGCTTTCTAAAGATATATTTCTTGAGTAATTTGTAGCATAATTGGTTGTCCTAATAATTTATGCAATGTGCAGCTGAAATTTTGCTAGAATCGAGCTTTTATCGATGCTACCTATTCTTGTTTCATCCCTTTTGAAGTTGATTTTAGCTAAAGTCATTTCTTTATTTGAGCCTTATATTATTGTTTTTAATTCTTGTATACTCTTGTCCTTAAATTATTTGCATACCTAAATCTATTATGTAAAGTTTATGTTGCGTTGTATTATTTCGTATAGGCATAAGTATGTTTCATTGCTTTGCATGTGCTTTTGATATGTTTCATATTATTGTTCACTATATCCTTTTTGTACTCTAGTATTTATGGGATAATATGAACCTTTGCTAGAAATGGTAAAGGAAGTTATGTTTAGAACTTGTGATGCTCTACCAACCCCTTATAGCTTCACTTAGACGTGGGTGGATGGAGTTCCCAAATGTGAGAGACTTATATTTGGTAGTCATTTAGAAATGAATAGACCATATTATGTTTGTGATCCCACTTCACCCTCTATATTTTTGATATGATATCCAAAGCATTGCTTATGTATTCTTATTTACACTTTGGATAAGAATGAAATGATTCAACATTAAATATGACATACAAGCTTATGTTTGTTATTTATTCACTTGATATGATTTGAAATGTTTCGTATGTCATTGATATGCTCTAAACATTCTTACATCTTGATATGTGCCTAAACGCTTCATATGCAATTTGATACATGCCTAAATGCATATGATGCCAATGATATGCTCTAATTTTCTTTCTACAATTATTATAAATGAAGTATGTGATAGAACCCTAGAAGAAGCTCTATAGAATTTAATCTTTAAGGGGGATCAATTCTTGGAACACTATAAGGGTTTCTCCCTCCTAGAACTCGGCACAAGGCTAAAATAAGATGATTCTTGCTTGATGAAAAGAAGTGGGGGCTATAAGCTTATATAGGGCTCAAAAACCCTAGCTCTATGGGGGTGATTCCTAAGTGAATTCTCCCTTTTGCCCCTCCTAAGCTATCATGCCTAAATAAAGGGGGGGGGGGGGGGGCTGAGTGGTTGCACAAGCCACTCCCCTCAGTTAGAAACCCTAGTCGACTAGCCCAATAAAGGGAGTGGCCAGCTAGGAAGCCCTAAAGCCCTAAAATAAATCCTAGCCAGACTTCTTTATATGATAGAAGTGACTAGGTAAGGTTTTATTATAATCTCACAGGATTCTTATTGATTACTTCTAGAGTGATTAGGACTCAACCATGTTGGGGTTCTATCAAGCCTACCCTCTTTGAATCAACCTTGTCCTCAAGGTTGAGGATCCATAAACTCTGGGAACCGAGTCTTCAGCCCCTCATAAGACTACCATATAACATCTGTAGCAAGTGTTTCCTACTCCTGTGATCTAGCCTTAGTAGTAGTGGCGGGACTGTGATGTGTCATAATCCTATGATCCCATATGATCATCAGTTAAACTTTGGTCTCCTCATCAGCTTGGATGTCAGTTGGAAGGATTTGGGCTGAGTCATCTTTTTTAAATTTTCATTTAAGATGGGATACCTGGAGGATCAACTATAATCTTGACATGGTCTGTGAATCTAATCTCCAGGTTAGGGCCCCAATTGATCCTCAATTTTGCAAGGCCTAAAGAGATAAGGAGACCACTTCCTTAAGGCTCGAGTTTCCTACTGATCGAGCTAGAGTTGTAGAAAAACTCGATCTTTAATTTTTCATCTATTCTAAAGTTTGTCGGGAGGCCGTTTCTTCTTTGCATATGCTGCCATATGGTTAGTCTTTAGTAATAGCCAATCTTTCTTCTGGAATGGTGACTACCCTCTGGTATGGTTTAGGATGATAAGAGCCCAATCTGGTGTGAGTATGGATTACAATTCTTCTAGGCTTACTCCTCTTTCATACCATGGACCTATATCAAGCTAAATTTTAAATTTGGTAGCAATTAGTATTCCCTTTAAAAATCTTATGTGGAGTGTGGGGGAAGCCTCGGTGTGAATCAGGAGTCGACCATCTTGCATAAGGGTGACGCTGATCCCAACTCTATATGTCTATTAGGAAACCTTGACGGGAGCATCACATGTATAGTGGAAATCAAAATAAAAATTGATTTCCCACGCAGATCAAATCATCGTGCAAAAGATTAGGGTTATGAGAAAAATCACGATATATGAGAGATTGATTTTATCTTGCGAGATCATATATCCCTCTATTCCAGATCCAGATGGAGAATATAAATGAAGTCAAGCATCATCCTCTCTAGCGGTATCCACACGATGGATCTCTGCAGTGAAACTCCTCCAATCTGATCTCACAACTCTTGCACAGAGGGAGAGAGAAGAATAGGAGGTGGTGGCTAAAGCTGCAGCCTACAACCATAAGTCTCCCCTCCTATTTATAGAGAATTACTAAAAAATCCTAGGTCTCCTTCCTTAGTGGGTATTAGATTTTCATCCAATTACCCATTAACCTTGTATTATTGGATCTCTATCCAATAATCTCCTTAGGCCTCTAATTGGGTTTTAATCAATGAGTCCATCAATATAAGGTCTAATCTAATGAGAATAAGGGCTAATTGGATCTCCATCTAATCCTCTATTCGTTGAAGCATCCACCATATATGTGTGACCCTCTAGGCCCGATACCGAGCTGGTTGTGAGTCACTCCCATCAGAACTTCTTCTGAGATAGTGAATTATTATCCCCATAATAATTCACTTGACTCATCGACTATGGACGTACTAGGCCACTACGTCATAGTCCCCAGACGGTACAGGGGGATTAAATCCATCGAACCTATCTATCCACAGTTATCATATATCTATAATCCCTCATCGAACTAATATCCCAGAGGTCGTATATTGGATATGGTATTGTCAGGTTATATATGGAATCCGTCATAGTCTCGCTCTAATCAGATTCTCCCATAGAACTCTTTCTCTCTCAATCCGAATGATCTTGGCTAGGGATTTATCTGAGCAAGCACATATAGAATATTCCTCTCATGATACCGAGAGTGGATGATCATTTATTGACAATCAATTGCCTTCGTAAGGTTGGCTATCAATCCCGATAACAAGTTATACCATATCTGGAACTTTTCAAACCTGTAAGTCTGGCATCAAAGAAAAGAGTACTCATATAAGGCATCTTTGGTGTTTCAAGTCTAAGGACTAGATACACAACTAGGACTATAGAATCACTATCTGACATTAGGTATTATTAACCATACAGCATTCCATAAGCGATTATCTCGATGTCCCTCTCTAGTAACCTATGATCACGATTACTTAGGATCTGTGTTTAAAGGTGAATCAATCTCATTATTGTGATCTCATCACGATCCAATTCTCATTACACAGAACTAAAGATATCACAATATATATACTATATATAATATAGTATGAGAATATATCAATATTAATCATAAGCAAAAAGATTACGCAGTGTGTCACACGTGCCATCACTCAGTGATTGGCTTATAGGGCACCTGTAACTAGCAATCTCCCACTTGACCTAAAACCAATACCTATGTATCTGATCCCCATCAGACCCCTGTGACGCTCAAATACAATTTAAGCCAGCAGCTTCGTTAGAATAATTCTGATGAGACTTGGGTTCCCTTGCTAAATCTATCACCCTATCGCTATCACAGTATATAGGAATCAGCTCCATGTTGTATGGTACAACTCCCAAATCTCTGATGAACTTCTTCATCCACACCTTCCTTTGCTGCTTCTACTATAGCAATGTATTCCGCCTCTATGGTCGAGTCAGCGGTAGTATCTTGCTTGGAACTTTTCCAGCTTATTGCTCCTCCATTTAGGGTAAAAACATACCCTGAATTTGACTTGCTATCATCAATGTCAGACTGAACACTTAAGTCCGTGTAGCCCTCAACTTGGAGGCTACCTCCTCTATATACTAAAAGATCTTTAGTCCTTCTCAAGTACTTAAGGGTATACTTTACTACCTTCTAGTGTTCTAAACCTGGATATGCATGATACCTACTCGTAACACTCAGAGCATATGCTATATCAGGCCTGATACATAGCATCACATACATGATATACTCTATCACTGAGGCATAAGGTGTCTTCTAAATGTCTGCCCTTTCTTCAGGAGTCTTTGGGGACATGCTCCTAGAAAATGATATTCCATATCTCACCGGTATAAGACATCTCTTGGAATTCTCCAAACCAAATCTTTTGACTGTGGAGTTTATATACCTAGACTGGGACAAGCGAAGCATCCTCTTGGATCTATCTCTAGATTCAGATCCCTAAAATATAGGATGCTTCACCTAAGTCTTTCATGGAGAAGTTTCTGGATAGCTAAGCTTTTACTATGGAGAGCATTCCTACATCATTCCCAATGATTAGGATATCATCCATATATAGTACTAAGAAGGTGATAGCGCTCTCACTTATCTTCTTGTACACATAAGGCTCATCTTCATTCTTAATGAAGTCATAAGATCTGATCACCTTATCAAATCTTATGTTCCAACTTCGGGAAGCTTACTTTAATCCATAAATGAATCTAAGCAACCTGCATACTTTATCTGGACTCTCTTTAGATACGAATCCCTCTAGCCATATCATATACACCTCCTCCTCGAGGTTGCTATTGAGGAATATTATTTTGACATCTATCTACCAGATGTCATAGTCAGTATACTGCAATAGCCAAAATAATTCTAATGAACTTAAGCATAGCTATAGGTGAAAAGGTTTCGTCATAATCAACTCCTTGTCTTTGACGATATCCTTTAGCTACCAGCCTTGCTTTATAGCTCTCTACATTTCCATCCACTATGATCTTCTTCTTGAAGATCCATTTACAGCCGATGGGTACAATACCCTTAGGTGCATCTACAAGATTCCAAACCTTGTTAAAGTACATTGAATCCATCTTAGAATTTATGGCTTCTTGCCACTTCCCGGAGTCTATACTCATAATAGCCTCCTCGTAGGTTTGAGGATCAACATCCTGAGAGTCATCTCCACTGGTATGTCTCACATATCTTTCAGGAGGTTGAGATACTCTACTAGACCTACACAAAGTTGGAACTTATGTTTTAGGTACCTAAATAGACTCAGGCTCTGGAATGGTGCTTGAGTTAAGTTCTCCAACCTCACTCAATTCTATCTTGCTCCCACTGTTTCCATCAAGAATGTGTTCTTTTTCGAGGAACACGACTCTCTTGGCAACAAAGACCTTTCAGTCCTCGGGGTGATAGAAATAATACCCATAAGTTTCCTTTGGGTATCTCATAAATATGCACCATTCTGTCATTGATTCCAACTTATCAGGGTTGTATCTTCTAATATCGGCAAGATAGCCCCAAATCTTAACAATCTTAAGATCGGGCTTCTTTCATTTCCATATCTCATATGGCATAGACACTACCGACGTTGATGGAACTCTATTCAGAAGTTAAGTTGTGGTCTACAGGGCGTACCCCCAAAATGAGATAGGTAGGTCAACAAAACTCATCATACACCGCACCATATTTAACAGTGTGCGATTCCTCCTTTCTGATACACCATTGAGCTGAGGTGTATAAGGAGGTCTCCATTGGGATAGAATCCTATTGTCTCTGAGGAAATGGGTGAACTCCGTACTCAAGTACTCTCCTACTTGATCTAATCGAAGAGTCTTAATACTCTTTCTAATTTAGATTTCTTCCTCATTCTTATATTCCTTGAATTTCTCAAAGGCCTCAGATTTGTACTTTATTAAGTACACGTATCCATACTTAGAGAAATCATCAATGAATGTAATAAAGTATGAGTAACCACCTATAGCCTGAGTCGACATGGGACCACATGTATAAGTTCCAATAACTCGGTGGCTCTCTCTCTAGTTCTACTAAAAGGAGAGTTGGTCATCTTCCCACGAAGGCAAAATTCGTAAGTTGCATATGACTCATAGTCAAATGAATCTAAGTATCCATCTTTCAACAATTTTTGAATCCTTCTCTCATGTATATAACCTAGCCTATAATGTCATAGGTATGCATTATTCACCTCATCTCTTTTCCTCTTAGACATATTTATATTCATGATATGTGGAGAAGTGTCTAACATATATAAGTCATTTATAAGGGTCCCTCTAGTGATGATCTCATCATCCATAATTATTGAACAACTATTATTCTAAAAAACTAATTTATATCTACTAATTATTAAACAAGAGATAAAAATAATATTTTTGATAATAGAGGGAATAAAATAACATGTATCTAATGCAATAATAGCTCCACCAGGTAGATGTAGGGTGACCTCTCCAGCAGCAACTGCAGTAACTCTTGCTTCATTGCCTATATTGAGGTCTATCTCGCCTCTAGCCAATCTCCTAGGTTTTGCTAGAACCTGTAACGAATTGCAGATATGATAAACACTCTCGGTATCCAATACTCATATGTTATCATGAAAATCTGACAAGACTGATCAGGAATATACCTGAAACTTCTCCAAGCTTCTGTCTCGCCTTTTCTGCAAGGTAATCCTTACAGTTCCTCTTCCAATGTCCGTCTTGGCTGTAGTGGAAGCACTGTCCTTTGTCCTTTGCTGGGTCTCTCTTAGCAACTTTTACCTCACCTGGTCTTTCTTTGCCCTTACCCTACTTAAGGGTCTTATTGGCCTTCCTTTTCTTTTTGGTCTCACCAATATAGAGAACTTGCTTCTCTTTCTTGATGGTGCTCTCAGCTTCCTCAATATATTGAGGAGCTCAGATAGAGTCACCTCAAGCTTGTTCATATAGAATCCGATAGGGACTTAAGTATAAGATCAACACACAAATTATCCTCTAGGATTATCTACATACTTTACAAAATGAGTGATCTCATCCTCGGTTGTTCTTTCCTTTGGTGTGGGCACAATCAAGTTAAGGACATATATGATTTTCTCTTCCGTGAGAATAATTCTCAAATTAAGGAGCTTTTGGACCAATGAGGTGGTTGACATCAAGTATGTCACGCAAGGGTTTTGCAAGCGACAAACAAGATATAGTGTAAAGTAAATAACATGCAGATTTTATAAAAAATATTAATTAAGATATGAACTTCTATCTTAATGTACTCCTACTATTTTTCTAGTGAATCACGCGATACACTCGACACATGAGACGAAAGTCTCCAACAGACTCATAGTGGAGATCAGAATCCAATTGGCATCTTAGTGCAACCTTGAGGGACTTGACCAATTACACTAAGCCTAAAAGGTAGGCAAGTCTTGCCAATTATAATTCCTTGTGATTCCCATCACATTCGGCCTCCGAATCATCATGGTCTTGAGGGACTCGACTAACCATGATATCCAGTTAAGTCATCACCATCGTTGCAAGATGAGTCTGATTTAATGATATGCCCTCGAGGGACTCGACCAAGCATACCATGTCCTCAGGTCACCAGTGATATCTCTATGTCATAGGAAAGAACTCGATCACATAGATAGGTGAGCCTCGAGGGACTCGACCAACTCAACCTATATCGTGATTCAATTTCTTCCTATAACGATGGAAGGCCACGTGGGTCAATCTTATTACCTCATACTTACCAACTTAATATTATCGTAAGAGAGGTTTTGTTTCATATCGGTCTCCTAATATCTCCATGCCCTATGATTATTGTTCTCGTCATCATCAGTTTCGTTGAAACGTCGCATCACCATGAGTCGTAATCTCTCGCCACAGCATCGTGGATCCCGCTGGCACTTCCTTACTCCCATCGCAACTCTCCATGTAATTACAAATAATCATAGGCACGCAGGCCCGATAATAAACGAGAAAAACGGAGGCTCGTATGGCTCATGATCATCCATCCATATCATACATCACATGTACATCACATCATATGTAGGATTACCAGATATATATAATAATTAATTAAATTATTTAATTAATTATTTTTTTAAAATCAGGATATGCTTAGAATTTTTAGAATTATCAAGGGTATTTTTATAATTTTGGATAAGAGGACAGTCCTTAAAATTTCTAAAATTATTGAGGGTATTTTGAAAATTCTATACACGAGGATAGTCCTTAGAATTTTTTAAATTTAGAGGGGTAAAATAGTCTTTTTTTAAGGAATGCCCTAGGTCCTCATCTTCCCTCTCTGCGTTGTCGTTGTCGTTGCCCTTGCGCAGGCAGGCGCCATAATAGAACCCCAGAATGAGCTCTATAGATTTTGACCTTTGAGGGGGATCAACCCTTGGAATGCTGTAGGGTTTCCTCCCTCCTAGACGTACAAGACTCAAATAAAATTGTTAATTGCTTGATAAAAGAGAGGGGGCAGCTACATTATTATATAAGGTTGCAAACCCTAGCCCATACGGTGCTTACCTAACTAAAATTATCCTTTTGCCCCTTGTATAGCCTACCTGCCTTAGAGAGAATAAGTGGCAGCTAGGTTGGCTCTGTAGCCGACCTAAGCAAGGGGAAACTCTAGCCGACTAGCCCAGTAAAGACGGCGGCGACCACTAAGCCCTAAGGCCCAAAAATAAACCGTAGCCACAGTTCTTTATAGGATAGAAGTGACTAGGTGGGATTTTATTACAATTTCACAGGGTTTTTATTGATTACTTATAAGTGATTAGGACTCAACCCTGGTAGAGTCCTATCAAACCCGCCCTCTTCAAATCAGTCTTGTCCTCAAGGCTGGGGTTCCATGAGCTCCTCATATGATTCTCATGCTATCATCAATTGAACTTTAGCCTCCTTATTAGCTAGGGTGTTAGTTGAAAGGATTTGGGCTTAGTCATCTTCTTTAAATTTTTATTTGTGGTGGGATACCTGGCGGATCAACTATAATCTTAATCTGGTGTGTGAATCTAATCTCCAAGTTATGGCCCTAATATGATCTCTAATTTTATAAGGCCCAAAGAAATAGGGAGACTACTTCATTAAGGCTCGAGTTTCCTGCTGATCGGGCTGGAGGTGTAGAAAAACTCAATCTTTAATTTTTCATCCATTTTGAAGTTTGTTGAGAGGTCATTTCTTCTTTACATGTGCTGTCATATGATTAGTCTTTAGTGATAGCCAATCTTTTTTCTGGAATGGTGATTGCTCTCTAGTATGGTTCAGGATGATGAGAGCCCAATCTGGTGTGAGCATGAATTGCAATTCTTCTAGTTTTACTCCTCTTTCGTTCCATGGACCTGTATCCAACCATATTTTAAATTTGGTAGTAACTAGTATCTCTTATAAAAACCTCGTGTGGAGTGTGGGGGAAGCCTTGGTGTAAATTAGGAGTCAATCATCTTGCATAATATCAGCCCCAATTCTAACTCCTGACGCATCGGCCTCAATGACAAAAGTGCAGCTAAAATTAGGCAGTGCTAGGACCAACGTCACCGTCATGGCAGCCTTGAGTCATTCGAAGGCTGTAGAAGCTTATTTCGACCACAAGAAGAAGTCTTTCTTCAGTAGGGACATGAGCGGGGCACTAATCTTTCCATAATCTTTCATAAATTTATGATAGTAGCCCATGAGTCTAAGGAACCCGCGTAGTAATTTTATGTTTATAGGTTTCGGTCATCCTTGCATTGCCTCGATCTTTGTCAGGTCTACTGCCACTCCATCTTCTGATATAATGTGCCCAAGATACTCCATTTTATGCTATAAAAAGCTATAATTTGACTATTTAACATAAAGAGTATTCTCCCCAAGAATCGTTAGAACAGTTCGTAAGTGCTGAAAATGTATATCAAGTATAGGGCGACTATAAATGAGAATATCATCAAATAACACCAATACAAATTTACGTAGAAAACTCTAGAAGATATCATTCATCAGGCTTGGGAAAGTAGAAGGAACATTCATAAGTCTGAAAGGTATTATCATAAACTCGTAGTGGCCGTTATGCGTGCGGAATACAATTTTTGGAATAGCTTTAGTGCATACCCGAATCTGATGGTAATCAGAATAGAGATCCAATTTAGTGAAACTCGAGCTCCTTTTAATTCATCTAAGAGCTCATTGATGATTGATATAGGATATTTGTCCTTGAGAGTGATAGCGTTTAGCCTGATAATCAATGCATATTCGTCATGTATCGTCCTTCTTGCACACTAGCAACACCAGTGAAGAATAAGGGTTGTAACTCTATCGAATCACCCTAGTGTCAAGCATCACTTTGATGATATTCTCGATCTTATCCTTCTGCAAGTGAGGATAGTGGTATAGATACAAATTTGTTGGAGATTTGCTTGGCAGAATAGGAATACGGTGGTCATACGATCGGTTAGGGTGCAACTCACGCAGCTCCATGAGAATATCTGCGAATTCATCCAGCAAGAGGACAAGCTTAGGATCTGAATTTTCTATATTCTCCCCTTAGATGGCTATTAGATATGTATCAAAAATCTACCATATGCTTTGGACAAAACTGTCTCCATTCGTTGCGACGAAACGGTGGAAATTTGGCTCTCACACTTGCCTCGTAACGTGACCTGTCTCCCTTTGTAATAAAATTTCATGATTAATTTAAGAAAATTTCAAGAGATATCACCTAGTGTTGTAAGCTATTCGATCCCGAGTATAGCTTCATAATCGTTGATGGGTAGGAGGAAGAAATCAGCTATTACTTCTTGGTCTTGGAGGAGTAGTTTTACCCGTGGGCATCGTTGGTAGCAATTGAAAATTCGACCGTCAGCGACCTTTACATCAAACTTGTTGCAACTTTCGATTTGAAGTGCAAAACATGCAGTAACCTTACTATTGAAGAAGTTATTTGTGCTGCCCATGTTGCTGAGAACGATGATGGGTTACTATTTTAGAAGTCCTCCAACTTTCATCGTCTACGGGTTGGAGTAGCCGGCCAATGCATGCACTACGTAGTTGGCCGGTTGGGACTCTTCCTCCATGATTTCTTCTTTAGGTCCAAGGGCTTCTTTAGATGTTCCATTATCCTCATCCTCCACTAATTCAATCACAAGGAGCTGGCCCTTTTTGTAGCAATGTTCGCGACTCTATGGTTCGTCACAATGCCAACATAACCCCTTGCACGATCGTTCGCGAAGCTCATCTCTTGTCAACTTTTTTGGTGCAGGGCTTGAATGGTAGTAGAAGGGGCAGTAGGCCTCGGCATGGCTAGTCTGGGAGCGACCCTTGTCCTTCGTACCTCGTGGTTAAATCGTTCTTCCTGAATACGCGCGAAGGAAATCACTGCCATATCCGGCTTTAGGCCCTCAATAAAAGTACCTAAAAGTTGTTTCTCAGACCAATTCTTAGTTTGGTTAGATAAATGCTCAAACCTTATTTGGTATTCTTATATTGTAGAGGTTTGATGAATCTTTGTCAATTATCCGTCGATGTTGACGAAATCGGTTGGTCCGAAACAGTCTAGTAGTCCTTCCTTGAATTGCTGCCAAGAGAATCCTATATGGGTATATTCAAACCAATTAAATCATTGAATAGCATCTCTCTTGAGGTGTATGGTAGTAATATCCACCTGTGTAGCGTCGATGGTTCAATAGAACCGAAAATAGCTCTCCGCGCATGAGATCCATCCAATCGGGTCTCCTTCTTCCCATCTTGGGAAATCAACCTTCATGCATGGATTGTTGGGATCAAAGGTGATGTGTCATGCTCTTGAGAGTTGTCTTGCCAATCTGAATTCTCTCCATAGTGTGACTTCCTCAGGTTTGATGGTTGGCCCATGCTGAATTCGACAAAAATTGATTGTATCTTCTCCTCCATACGACTTTCAAAGGCTTTGAACTTGGAGTTGATGGCCTCCTCTGATGCCATGGTGTATGCCTCTAGATCTATAATATTGAGATCTCTCTTTTGTTGTTGGGTTAGTGGTATGAGAATTTTGGAGAAAAGGGTGGCCGGTTGGAAGGTGAATCAGTTTGGATGGGAGTAGGCTGCGGTTTGGGGCTAATTTAGGTGGCTGTTGGGTTTTAGTTTAGGGTAGGGTTTTAAAAAGTTTTTGGTAAGGATGGTAGGGTTTAGTGATGAGGAAAAGAGAGTCCAAAATCCCACAAAAAATAGCACTCAATTCTGATAGAATTCAACGAAAAAATATGTTGTGATGTGTAGTCCTACCGAACAGATATTACATTAGAGAAATAATGACTTCTCGACATAATTTCTAGAGGAAAGTTTAAAAAAAATATATAAAAACGCTTGGTTTAGATGTTTAGAATACAGTAAAAAGTTTGACAAAATTTTGACAGTGTAACAGTAGGAAAATAGGGTAAAAGACGAAAGGTAGATCCTTCATCATAAAAATTCTAGAACTACGTGCTGATGAAAGATTACACAAGAAAATCAGTTCCACAAGGATTTTTTTCAAGAAATCAATCCCAAATGAAAGCCAAGTTGATCTTTGGAATTATATATAAATTTTAGCTAAAAAGGATGAACAAAACTTTAGTTTCAAGAGGCCATTAAACGGAAGGCAGATTCTCCGTCATAAAATTTCAGCACTATGCGATAAAAAATCACAGCACTATAAGTCCGAATCTAGGAGTTTTCTTATGAGATTGGTCTTAGATGAAAGCTAAGACAATGTACAAAATTATATAAAAGTTTCAACCAAATAGGACGATTAAAAGTTTAGTTCCAAGAAGCAACAGTCGGTTGAAAATTTTTGCAGTGTTTCACCTTCGCAACGATGATAACATTTGCAATGGTAAAATTTTATAGTAAAAAAATTTTGAAAAAACTTCTCCCATGTATAAGATAGAGGAATAGCAGTAGAAAGAGGTGTGGGCTTTGGAGTTTTTACTAGATCTTTGATATTGATGCAGAGGAAGGCAGCAGATTGATGGATCTGGGGCTTTGAGGGCGACAATAGCGGCGGCATCAAAAGCAACTATAGGAATTGCTTCGAAAGGTGGAGGTGGTTGAGATGGCTAGAGGGCAACAGGAATATGGCTCTAATACCATATGATAGAACCCTAGAAGGAGCTCTATAGATTTTGACCGTTAAGGGGGATTAACCCTTGGAACGCTGTAGGGGTTCCTCCCTCCTAGATTCGGCACAAGGCTGAAATAAAATTGATAATTGCTTGGCAAAAGAGAGGGGGTGGCTACATCATTATATAGTGTTGCAAACCCTAGCTCATATGGTGCTTGCCTAACTAAAATTATCCTTTTACCCCCTTCTATAGCCTACCTGCCTTAGAGGGAATAGGTGGCGGCTAGGTTGGCTCTGTAGCCGACCTGAGCAAGGGGAAACCCTAGCCGACTAGCCCAGTAAAGAGGGGGAGGGGGGACGGTGGGGGGGGTATGTGGGGGTGGCCACTAAGCCCTAAGGCCCCAAAATAAACCCTAGTCACACTTCTTTGTAGGATAGAAATAGCTAGGTGGGGTTTTATTATAATCTCACAGGGTTCTTATTTATTACTTTTAAGTGATTAAGACTCAACCCTGTTAGAGTCCTATAACGTCGTCCCTCCTGGGCTGGTGGCGCCCCTATGACCTCGCAGGCACCACCCTGTGGCTCGGCTGCGCCATCGCCTCGCCACCGAGTAGCCTGGCCGGGCCACTATGGCCTCGCCACGAGTGAGTAGCCCCTTGCTGGCTGGCCACTAGCAGCCGCCCCTTGTGGGCATCACCCTATAGTCGGCCACCCCTGCAGGCACCACTCTACAAACGGTCGTGCTTGCAGGTGCCTGCCCGGGTTAGCCACAGCCAGTCGCCCCTGTGCAAGGAGCCTTGGCCATAGCCACTCGCCCCTTTGCAGGGGGCCATGGCCACAGTCGGCCACCCTTGCAGAAGGCTTGGCCATGGCTGGCTACCCATCCACATGTTTAAAATCAATCTTTCACACTAAAACCTTGGCTCTGATACCATTGTTTGGAAACCTAAGTGAGAGCATCACATGCACAGTGGAAATAAAAATAAAAATTGATTTCCCACACAGATCAAATCATCATGCAAAAGATTGGGACCACGGAAAAAATCATAAAAATCATAAAACTATGATGTGTGAGAGATTGATTTTATCTAGGAAGATCATATATTCCTGTATTCCAGATCTGTATGGAGAAGATGAAGGAGGTCAAGTGCCCTCCTCTTTAACGGTATCCACACGATGGATCTCTATAGCAAAACTCCTCCAATCTAATCTCACAACTCTTGCGTAGAGGGAGAAAGTAGAATAGGAGGTGGTGGCTAAAGCTACAGCCTATCATCCATGAGTCTCCCTTCCCATTTATAAAGTGCCACCAAAAAACCCTAAGGCTCCTTCCTTAGTGGGTATTGGATCTTCATCCAATTACCCATTAACCTTATATTATTAGAGCTCTATCCAATAATCTCCTTAGGCCTCTAATTGGGCCTTATTCAAGGAGCCCATTAGTATAGGGTCTCATCTAATGAGAATAGGGACTAATTGAATCTCTATCTAATCCTCTATTTGTTGAAGCATCCACCATATGTGTGTGACCCTCTAGGCCCGATACCAAGCTGGTCGTGAGTCACTCCCATCAGAACTTCTTCTGATATAATGAATTATTATCCTCATAATAATTCACTCGACTCATCGACTATGGACATATTAGGCCACTACGCCATATTCCCTAGATGGTACAGGAGGATAGAATCTATTGGACATGTCTGTCCATAGTTACCATGTATCTATAATCTCTCATCTAACTAATATCCCAGAGACCATATATTGGACACGGTACTGTCAGGTCACATACGGAATCCGTCATAGTTTCACTCTAATCGGATCCTCTTAAAGAACTCTTTCTCTCTCAATCCGAATGACCCTGGCCAGGGATTTGTCTGAGCAAGTATATATGGGATATTCCTCTTATAATACCGAGAGTGGATGATCCTCTATTAACACTCAATTGCCTTCGTAAGGTTGGCTACCAATCCTGAGAACCAGTTATATTAGATCTGAAACTTTTCAAACCTATAAGTCTGGCATCAAAGAAAGGAGTACTCATACAAGATATCCTTAATATCTCAAGTCTAAGGACCAGATATACAGTTGAGACTATAGAATCACTGTCTGACATTATGTATCATTAACCATACATCATTCCATAAGTGGATTAATCAATGAACTCAATCTCCAATGAGCACCTGTACTATATCCTTAGTGTCTCCACACAAGTGGTTATAAGACCAGGTACCTCCATCATATGGACGGGTATATAGTACACCGATCTGTCCAGTTATCTCAATGTCCCTCTCGAGTAACCTATAATCGAGTTATTTAGGATCTGTGTTTAAAGGTGAATCGAGCTCATTATCGTGATCTCATCACGATCTGATTCCCATTACATAGAACCAAGGACATCACAGTATATATGCTATAGATAATATAATGTGAGTATATGCAAATATTAATCATAAGCAAAAAGATTACACAATGTGTCACACGTGTCATCACTCACATAATTGGCTTGTAGAGCACCTGTAACTAGCAATGTCTGCTCCAATCATAAATATTTGGCTACAACTTGGTGTAGGCGATATCATGGTTATAAGGGCTATAGTTCCACTCGACCAAGGAGATATCTTTCCTCGTAGTGAAAGGGATGATATTTTGTTGAGATTTGTAATCGATCCTTCCCTTACTCTGATTTCGACACTGGAGGGGCTCAATTTTATCGCGGTCTTGGGTTGTAGATCGGAAGTCATCATCAAGGAAGTCTTTGAGTATTATGGTCTGATCCTAGGGAAAGTCATGGGAGACACCTGATATCTGGAAGTGCCGCATCAGTAACCATCGTGGGTTCGATAGAATGTAATACTTCATAAGTAACTTATCCTTGGAGAAAAGGATGTAGGAATGTGTCAAAACGAGAAATAAGCATGGCCAAACAATCTATATCTCTATCATCTCTTAGGCGACCATATTAACTTCAATCTTCTGAGGTTGTGAGAAGCAATCTGGCGAAGCATCAACTAGTAGAAGTTTCAACCAATTTAATATGGGGGGTTCAGGCAGCTTTAGAGGAGGTAGTCGGCTCGGTTTGGTAGAGACGCTCAAAATTTTAGCAAGCTGTGGGAGAGGGTTCTTATTTTCAATCTCCTGAAACTCTTGAATTTGAATTAAGAAACCACTGGATTATTCTTTTAGTACCATCTACAAGTGTTGTGTTGTGGTCATAGTCGCTCGGCTCCCTCAAAGAACCCAACCACTTGTTTTCCTTTGCTGAAAAATTTCATGGTTAGCTTCGAAAAATTCTAGAAAATATCTCCAATCGTGGACAACCAAACAATACCAATTACTATATCAAAATCATCGAGAGGGAGGAGAAAAAAACTAGCAACTATGTCTTGCTCCTGTAGGATCAGTTTTACCCGCGGGCGCTTTTGGTTGCACTTCAGAAGTTGGCCATTAGCTATCTTGACTTTGAACCCACTGTAATCTTCTTTTTGGAGCATTAAATAGGTAGTAACCTTACTACTCATGAAGTTATATGTGCTCCCAGTGTTGATGAGGATGATAATAGACTACTGCTCGAGAAACCCTTCGATCTTTAATTTTTATAAATTTGTCTAGTTAGCTAAGGTAGGGAAGTGTGGATGACCGGTTATGGTGTATCTTTCTCCTTGAGCTCAAGAGTCATATCTTCAAGTTTGGATTCTTCAGTGGGCATAATCATTAGAGGTCTCTCCTTTTTGCAATGGTGTTCTAGGCTCTACAGTTTATCACAACGCCCACATAGGCCCTTTGTCGATTCGTCATGAAGCTCTTCTCTTGTTAATTCCTTTGACTAAGGGGGTTAGCTGATAGTAGGAGGGGTTAAAAGCTTTAGCGTTATTGGTCGGGGAATGACCCTAGTCCTCCAGGCTTCATAGTTCAATTGCTCCTCTTGATGTGGCACAAAGGCGATGGATGCCTTAAGTCTGTACGGCTATCACGCTTTAACTTCTTATTGAATCTCCAGCTTCAAGCTCTCAATGGAAGTCTTCAATATCTATTTTTCAGATCAATCGTAAGTTTGATTAGATAACCATTTAAATCTGGTTTGGTACTCTTGGATGGTGGAGGTTTGACAGATCATCGCTAGTTCTTCGTCAAGATTCTTGTAATTGATTAGTGTTGAAGGTTTATATGTTGTTGGTTGGGATGTGGCTCTTATGCTCTGAGCATATTGATTGAGGTGCCCTTCTTGAAGTGGTACAAAGGAAATCAGTGTCATCGAAGTGTAGGGCTGTTGTGTCTTAACTTTGCTTCTTATCTCCGGTGAGTTATTTTTACAATTTGCATTTGCTCCATGTTGTGATCTTCTTAGGCTCGACAATCAACCCAATCTAAACTCCTTGAAGATACATCTAGTATCTATATATGTCTCAAAAGCTTCCAATTTGGCTTCAAATAGGCCTACTAGTGCCATGACATAGGGATCTCCAACCTGTCAAATAACTGATTGAAGAGTGTAGTTGTAATCTTCAGGTTGAAGGCAGCAGTGGCAACAAAAGGATGAGAAAGTGCTGCTATGATGATGCTGTAAAAATGTCGGGGCTACGACGGTAAAGTCTCCAAGTGGCTGCTACGTTGATAGAGGATGACATCCAAGGGTAGCAGTAACGGTGGAGGAAGAAGACAATAATAGTAACGTTGGCTGCGGGTCTACGGTGCGACTTCGTGGTTACAAGTGGAGTTGGTTGTAGCAAGGGTGTAGCTACAATAGGGGTAAGATAAGGCAATGAAGTGCACGACTGTTGCAAAGGAGGATACTGTTAGTATAGAGTAAGAGACAACTGCTGGTCGTGTTCACTTTGATGTTGTCCATGATCAAGGTAGTTGGCAATGAAAGATTGTTGCGGCAGTGATGAAGATAGATTATAGCGAAGGATCGCTATTGGTAGCGTTTGTGCCATAAGAGATTACTACTGGCTACAACCAAGGAGGATGGCAGTGATAGATCACTGCTAGCAGTATTGTGCAGTGAGTGATGTGTGCTACGGTTGAAGAGATAAGGGAGATTAGGTGGTTGAAAGGTTAGTGGACCGAAGGTTGAAGGCTGCAATTTTTGGGGTTTGTTTTGTGGCTATTTTCGGTGTGATTTGGTGAGCTTTTAGCGCTAAGATGGAAGTGGATGAAAGTTAGTGAAGAGGATTTTAGATATGGGGTAGATGGAAGTAGAGGTTTGTGAGATGTTGGTGAAGGCTAGCTACGGTAGATGTTGTCCTCGCAAAAGTAGAATTGTCACCGAAGAAACAATAATTTCTCAACAAAATTTTCAATGAAGGACCTTGATATTTGGGCTGTGATGGTAGAAGGTGAATGTTAGAGGAAGATGGGTTTAGATCTAGAAGAGATGGCAGTGAAGGTATGATAGAATTTGACAAAGTTTGCTACAGCGTATGCTGTCTTGCAGAAGTAGAATTATTATCGAAGAAATAATATTTTCTTAATAAAAATTCTAGTGAAAAACTAAGAAATTTGGGCTATTATGGCAAGGATTTAAGATGAGAAGGAGAGAGTCCAAGAAATCGAAAAAGATAGCAACTAAATTTGATGGAATTCAATGAAGAAGATATTGCGTACATGTCTTGCCGAACAGAATTTACGTTAGAGAAACAACAAATTCTCGATGTAAATTCCAGAGAAATTCAAGGATAATATGCATAATTTTGATAGCAAAATTTCAATTCAAATATGGGTAATTAGTAATTAAGATCGACGAAATTTTGGCAGCATAATGGTAGGAAAATTGATGCAAAGATAGAAGTTAGATTCTTCATCGTAAAAATCCAACAATACGTAGTGCAGAATTGTAGCACAATAAGATTGGTTTCAGAAAGAATTTTTTTCTAGAGATCAATCTTAATAAGGGCTAAGATGATCTATGAAGTTGTATAAAAATTTTGTCCAAAATAGATGAGCAATAAACCGATTTCAAGGAGTAAATATATGGTTAAAAATTTCTATAGTGTTTCACCTTCGAAATAATAAAAACATTTACGATGGTAGAAATTACAATGGAGAAAATATGGGAAACCTCTTCATCATGTACGGAAAAGGATTTTATAGTAGTGAATAGGTGTGGGTGGTAGGAATTTATTAGATCTCCAATTCAAACGTAGGGGGCAGCAGTAGGATCTGTGGCTTGGGTGGAAGGTGGAGGCATGTGTTACAACAATTGTGGGAATTACTTGGAAGGGTGGGGCGACAAAGATAGCAACAGGGGCAACAAGAATACTGCTCTGATACCAGATAATAAAACTAGAGAAGGAGCTCTATAGAATTTGATCTTTGAGGGGGATCAACCCTTGGAACACTATAGAGGTTCCTCCCTCCTAGAACTTGGCACAAGGTTGAAATAAGATGATTCTAAGTTAATAAAAAGAGGTGGAGGCTACAAGCTTATATAGGCTTCAAAACCCCTAGCCCTAAGAGGGGTGCTTCCTAAGTGAATTTTTCTTTTTGCCCCTCTTATAGTTGTCATGCCAAAATAAAGGGGGTGGCGGCTAGGAAGCCCTAAGGCCCTAAAATAAATCCTAGTCACACTTCTTTATAAGATAGAAGTGACTAGGTGGAGTTTTATTACAATCTCACAGGGTTCTTATTGATTACTTTTAGGGTGATTAAGACTCAACCCTGATGGAGTCCTATCAGTATGTTTCGAACGAAATGACCTTCATGGTTTTGTATCTAATGATATGCTATCTATAAATTTGTGTATCCCTACCTTACATTTTAATATCAAGTTTGTTTGAAACTATTATCTTTGGTCTTGGATATGTTAGTTGCTTCTTGAGCTTTGTAGTTCACTCCATTGTTATATAAATTTTTAATATTAGTTTGCTACTTACTAAAATGATTAAAACTGGGCTGAGGCAGTAGAAAGCTAGAAGATTTTGGGCAAATCTTTATTTGTTGATATGTTTTGGTTCTACAAGTATACTTTATATGTAATGAAATATTATCAATAAATTTTGGAGTGATGTGTCTTGTAAATGTTTAAAAGACCTCCCATGTTTAGGACTTTGAAATGTTAAGTTAAATTTGTATAATGATATGAACTTGTGGTAAGTGTTGATTTTTTTAGTATATAGATTTCCATACTTATGGATTTATATTGTGGTTATGGTTTAGTTGAGTTCACTTGGATTTTATGAATCATCAAGTGATGCGGTATATAATTAATTATATATTACTTTTTTCTATTTAAAGTATTTTTACGTATCTACTACTTTTCCTTTTTAAAAGTGTCTTGAAGTTTTAAAAATTATTAAATGTTTCATATTTTAATTTTAAAAAATATATCCAACTCACGTGGCTATAATCATCAATAAATAATAGAAAATATCAACTTTTACTAAATGATTTTATTTTTATAGGTCATGTAAGCCAATACAAATTAATTCAAAATAATTATATGCTCTCCATGCTTTTCAATGGGAAATGAATTCTTACTTTATTTACCAAAAATACATTATTCATAATTATCATGTATTAATTCTATACAATCCAAATTATTTTTTTTTATTTAATAGTCTTAAACCCTTAATGTTATGGTATTTATATCTTAAATATCATAAATTAGGTTTATTCTTTTTGAGTTGTAATAAGAGCATATTTTTTAGTATTTTAAACATCAAGTGAAAATATCTTGTTTTGCATCATACAAACATTTGTCATAATCAAATCATATTTTTTATCTTTAATAATGTATGAACCATCATCAAATATAACTAAATATCCATCATATATTAATTGTCCAAAACTCAAAAGTTATGAGATAAACTAGAAACAAAAAAAATCAAGATGTTTTATCTTCCTTGAACTTGTCTTTACCTTAATTGTTTATTTCTCTTCCATTTGGATTTGCTTGTTATCTCCAAGTCTAACTTTCAATTTATGAGTTTTATCAATATCTCTAAATATTTATCTTATACCTAATATATAATTAGAATATCAACTATCCAAAAATTAAATATTATTTAAGATATCATTAATTTGTGAATGAGTAAGTAACTAATTATTTTCTTCATTTTCCTCTACGTAGCTTGTTTATTTTCCAATAATTTAACTTTATCCGACCAAATATTTTATAATAGTGATATTTAATTTCACTCTTTTATTTTTCTAATCATAATTTGATTACTTTTGGTCATCATTCTCATCAAAGTCAAAGTGTCCTATTTCTTTTCCTCTTCCATTCTACTATCATTAAATTCTTTTTTACTACGTCCTCTTTTTATTGATTTTTTTATCTTCTTTTAAAATAGAAGATTTCCTCTTAACCTAAAATATTTTGTTCACTTTTTTCAAGTGATTTATTCAATCTTGTTTCATGCACTTATAACGAACGCATTAGTTTATCAAATGAAAATATAGATAAATCTTTTGACTCCTCAATTGTGGTAATAACATGATCAAATTTTGGAGTTAAGCTTCTCAAAATTTTTATAATAATTATATGATTATGAAAATATTCATCATAAAATTTTATTTGATTAATAATTTTAATCACTCGAGAACGAAAATCTTGCGTCGATTCATTATTTTTCATAAACAAAATTTCAAAACTCACGATGAAGGGTTTAAAATTTTATAATAATCACCTTCGATGAGTCTTGAAATTTATCTTAAAGTATCTACTAAGCTTGTTTTGATGTTGTTGCTATTGTAGTTTTCGAGAAAATTATCTTATATACAACTTGTTCAATGAAAAACAATGTATTTGAGACCTTTCTATTCACTCTCACCTTGATTTCTTCATATGGATTTGTGTCAATTTTTAATTAAATCTTAAATATCTTTGAGACTTTAGATTATTCATCTTAATACTTCAAAATTCATACCATTAAAAGATGAGAATAAGGGGTTGAGATAGAATGCCCAATTCATATTGAAACCTGACTATGATACTATAAATATTGAGATTAGAGGAGTACGAAAATCATAAAAATAAAATACCATGATGTAATTAAAAGAAAATATTTCAATCAAAAAAATTACAATAGTATTAAACAAAAAATAAGACTTAAAACACTTACAACACACTAACTTACTTCATAAACTATTTACTATTTATAAGACCTAATGGGAATCATTTCTCAATAATTTATTCGTCATGGGAAAGTTATTTTAAGCACATTTGAAGCGAATGCTGCACGCTGAACGTATCGGCTGGTTCGGGTAGCTAGTAAAACCATGGGCATCGCCTTGAATACCAAAAAGAAGTCTTTGACTACAATTCAATCGCCCCAAATTCGTGAATCCGAATACAAGCCGACCATCTCAGTATTACCAGGTCCATGAACTGCTCGCCATCCATGGAGCCCAGCCCTGACTTGCTAATTGGTATCAATCCTGAGTTGTTCAAGGCAGAAAGGTGGGAAGACACCCACGAGCAGAGAAGGCTAATCTGTACGGGCATCTTCCAAGTGATGGCCGGAAGAAACTATTGCATTTAATTTTTTAAAACTTAAAATTTTTTAAAATTATTTTTCATTTCCCTCGAACTATATCCTTTCATAATAACTTTTGAGACACTTTTAGATTCTATAACTAGAATCTTAAACAATCCTAGTATATTCAATTTAGACATAATAAAAAAATCACTCCTCTTTAACAATTCTTCCTCAATCATTTATGTTTTGTTTTTCTGCTCAGTTCACTGCAAGAGATTAGTCAAGTCACACCTTGTCTTAGTACTTGATTCGTTGAAAGATGTTAGTTAAATCATTCTATGATCATGCTCGTAGGAGAGATGATAACAGTTGAATCTTGGAGTCAATTCGATATGTGGAAATTAGATTTCACCTTAAGACATTGATTATGTGCATCTAATTTTTTCTAAATTTTATTATTTTATTTTATCATTTTGATATTTAATTAGCTTCTTAATGGAAATCGGAGTTTTACCTTAACAACTTAAGATGAAATCTTAATGGATTTGGATTAGAGATTTAGAAATGATCATAACTGATCTGTTATCATTTGTTTTTTCCTCAAGCTATGATGCATATTGTAAATTCTTGATACCTTTATGGCTTTATACCACTTAGATGAAAGTCGACTAAAAAAATTTAATACCTTCATAATGGGTTCAAGTTGTACAATTTTTGAGTTCAAATTATGTGTTAAGAAGTATTTGTTGAACCCATTTATCGGTCCTGAGAGTTGTTAATTTCACATACCATATCGCCAATAGGAACTTGGTGTGTCGATTTCAGATATAACTATTGTCATTTTGAGTCCATGATGTGACATGTTTTTGTCATGCAACATCCATTAGGCTATCCAACATGATTGGTTGGTCGATGTTGAGGTGTCAACCATAACGTTGTGGTGTTAAACACCTAGCATTGAGGTATCGATCATCTGGTGCTCAGGTATCAATTACCTGGTGCCAAATTATCAATTACCTAGTGGCAATGTGTCACCCATATGTTGTCGAGTGTTGGTCATTTGGCACTGAGGTATCAACCACCTAGCATTGAGATATTAGCTATCTAAGGTTGAGATATCAATCATCTAATGTTAAGATATTAGTTGCTTAATACTGTAGTGTCAGTCATGTCATACCATTCATATCACTTGCTCCCCACTCCACAAGTTACATGAGAAATTGAAGTTAGGTTGAGGAGTGTTATTTGGATGCTACGACTTCGTTCATTAGTGTTTTACATCCAATTTGACATTCACTAATGACACCAGTGGGCTAACATGACCTTGGATGGTGGCCTGTGATGCTAACACAGCCTTGCATGGTGGGGGTGGCACATGCTTCAAGTTTACCACTCTTAATTGTTGTGTGGAATCAAGTTAGATTAGATTCCTAATAGCATGCTATCTTCGTCTTCAATTGGGTTTATATGGACGATCAGAGGTCTCAATGTGTCCATTAATGTAGTTTATGATGGATTTGATGAAAATATTTGTATTCCAAATCATTCAATCTAGTATCCAAGAAAGATCTAAATATTTAGTTTTCAATAAAATATATTTTACTTAAATCATCAGGAAGTTACAAACAATTTAGTATTAAAATATCAAAAATTACAATCCCTATTTTACAGAATCAATAGAGTCAATCAAAATAAAATTATGGGCAGTCATTTGGATACCAAATCTTTTAGTCTAGTATTAATAGAAAGATTTATGAATCTATTTTCTAATAAAATAGATTTTGTTATAATTAAATTTTTTAATAAAAAACTATAAGCAAATTAGTATCAAGATATTAGAGATTATAAAATCTATTTTACAGATTCTTTATGTTTAGATTTTGGACAAATTTTATTGGATGATATATTATGATTTTTGTATAAGTATATTTTGTATGTAATAAAATATTATAGATGAATCTAATTTAATATATCATATTATTGATGATGATCTGAATGACCTCCAATCATTTAAATTACACGATGAGTTCCTCGGCTGCCCTAATTGTACCACATTGTCCCCATTCTTTAAAGTGCTCACGTGTCGAATGGGTACCGAGTCAGTCATTCTTCACTCCCGACAACTATGAACGACTTGAAACTCCTCGAACATAGCATTCGATTTCTGACTTCCTGATTCTACAGGTTCTAGATGTCTTCATCCTATTCTTTCTCCAATCCTCTTCTTTCTCCAATGGCTCTCCAAACTTGAATAGGTTATATCCCATCATCACCTTCCGTGTTACATGCAAAAATTTCTTCCTCGAAGGGGGTTGAGTCAGCCGGAGGCTACCCCTTAAAAGACAAATCCATCGAGAGGTAGAAAGAGGCTAATTTATCTTGTATCCCTTTTTCCACTTTTTCCCTTTCTCTTCGTAGTGCCGAAGCACATTTCCTGCTCTGGTCTCATTTCCTTCTTCTTTATCATCTTCTTTTTTTCTTTCTTTTTCATTTTTCTCTCTGTTGTCACAGCTGAGTCCTCATCCTGTCTTCTCTCTTTTCCTTTCCTCGAATATCTTCTCTTTCCCCTTTCTCCCCTCCCTTCTTCCCTGATATCCTCTCTATCTCTTTCTCCTTTCATCTCCTTTCCTTCTCTATGCCTCTTTCTTTCTCTCCCTCACCCTCATGCTCCGACGCAGCCTCTCATTTACTCGTTAGAGAGGCATTTACGAGAAAAAAGACGGTGGGAAGCAGTGGATGTAATCCCTTCTTTTTTTCTTTTTTTTTTGTTTGACCTTTTGCATTTTATTCTCTGATAATTTATATTTTTAGAATTCGATTCTTATATAAAAATTAGGTATATTACAACCTAAGAAAATGAAAACTTAAGTTGGAAGTAACTGAAAAAAGAAAGAAGAGAAGTAGCATAGACATAAGCATCATCTGCCGAAGCATTTTAGAACTGAGGATGTTAAAGCTGAAGCCAGATGGTTCAAACCGATAGATCCTCGGGGGAAGCAAGAAATGGAAAAATATGTCGAGAGTGCAAGAATTTAGGAAAAGAAAGTGATGATCGTCCTTCAGTTAACCAGACTGACGTCAATTTAAGATCTAATATTAAAAATGATTAATAGTCGCCACCATGAACAAGTAGCATGGTTTCAGCAAAATAATAAAAAATTTAACCGGACACTGTTTATTCTGTCAAGCTCAAATGAGTGGAAACTGCAACAAAGTTGACAAGGTCTCTCTGACTATAATGGAGAAATCAGGAGAGTACCTAATCTAATCTGTAGTGGTTCAGTTAGGCTAATAGTTATTGGAATAAAAGTCATAGTTAAAATTTTTATTGACTTTTTATTATGATTTTATATTAACATAATTTTTTATATTTTAAAATTTATTTAATGACTTCATGTACTATGATTTTATATCAAAATAATTTTTCATACTTTAAAACTCATCTAAGCGATCATCCGTATTATGTCTCAAAATCAAAATCATCTTGTACTTTAAAACTCATTTAATTGATCTCTCGTACTATGCCTCAAAATCAAAATCACTCACCGTACTTTAAAACTCGTCTAAGTAACATCCCGTAATATGCTACAAAATCAAAGTGACCCCCCGTACTATGATTTTGCATCAAAGTGACCCCCCGTACTATGATTTCACATCAAAATGGTTCCTTTATACTATTCATAATGTCAAACAATGAGAAGAAAATATATGAGCACTTGGTTATAGTTTTGTCTATAGGAGCACAATGAGAAGAAAATATGATTTCTTGACCATTAGGCCTTTGTCAGGAGGTTTTGGCTCCTGGCTATGGTCAGGCTGAGAACTGTATGTTTGTAAATTGTGCTTTTAGAGAGGGTAAGCCAGGCCTCATAGATTGGCAGGGTAGAGTCTACTGTGGCTACATCAATTAGGATGATTCGGATATTGATGTCAAGGTCATAGATCCATAAACTCTTAAAGAGCATAAAGAATATGAGAAAGAGAGTGAGATATGGATTACTAGTCTTAGATATAGGATAATAAAGATATGAGTCAAAAGACATTCTTTAATGAGCTCAATAACTATAAAGGCAAGAGATACACAAGAACACGAGATTTGGGGAGAATAATTGATGGGAAGCTTTTTATTATTGGAAGAATAAATGATTTAATTATTGTTGCTGGAAACAAGATTTGTTATCTTGATCTGTATCGTCCAGTACGAGCGGTATATACCGACCGCTAGATTATCGATACGCGAACTACCCAATACTAAGTGGTACCACCAAAAATCGATTGTTGGTGATCAATTTCGACCGTCGATGGTCGATTGAGGGAGAAATCGATCGTCAATGACCGATTGAGGAAAAAATCGATCGTCGATGGTCAATTTTGGCCATCGAGGGTTGATTGAGGGATAAAAAGGGAATAAGAAGAAGAAGAAGAAGAAGAAGAAAGGGAAAAGAAAAAAAAAAGAAGAGGAGAAGAAGAACCTACTTTCTCTGCACCGTCCTCGCCTACACGCTATCACTGCCCGTGGGTCACTTGCGCACCATCGTCGCCCTCACCCGTGGGCATTTTTTCTCCCACGCGAGGAGACAAAATGTCTCCCAGTGCGGGGAGTAAGATCGAGGCGATGCCGCTCCTTTTTTTTTCTTTTATAATATATTAATATTTTTTAATATAATATAATATTATATTATATTATAAAAATATATATTATATTTTAGTATACAGGGCTGTATGCACTGTGCATACCACCCGGTACCAAGATAATCTCGGTACATCAGTACAGATCGGTAAGTCAAACCTTGGCTATAAAAAACATCTACTCTGCTGATGTAGAGAAGACAATAGAAAATTCAATCAAAGCCTTACACCTAGGTTGCTATGTTATTATTAGTGTTCTAGATAAAACATTGACAGAAAAAGGGATTTAAGTTTCAGAGACTTATGATTAAGTTAGACTAGTAATGATTGCGGAGGTTAAGGAGGGAGAACCAATGAATGAAGAGATTGCTGAGGAAATCAAAGCATGAGTAATAAAAGAACATGGTGTCTTTGTAGCTTCTGTGAAGCTGATTAAGCCTAAAACTATATCAAAAACATCATTCGGAAAGATTTGAAGATTTGAATGCCTGAAGCAATTCATAAATGATGCACTAGTTCCAGCAAAAAAGCCCATTATTTCTTAGAAGATTTTATCTTGATCTTTCACCACTAACCAAAATAGTTCTTGAGGTACTTCTATATTTTTCTTATTATTTTGACATTATAGAATAGTACAAGGGGTCACTTTGATGCAAAATCATAGTACGAGAGGTCACTTTGATGCGAAATGATAGTACGGGGGGTTACTTTGATTTTGTGGTATAGTACGGGGGATGACTTAAATGAGTTTTAAAGTACGGGAGGTGACTTTGATTTTGAGGCATAGTACGGGAGCTCACTTAGATGAGTTTTAAAGTACGAGGGGTGAGTTTGATTTTGAGTTATAGTACGAGGGGTCACTTAGATGAGAAGTTTAGATTGGGTTGATTGTCGAGCCTAAGAAGATCACAACATGGAGCAAATGCAAATTGTAAAAATAACTCACCGGAGATAAGAAGCAAAGTTAAGACACAACAGCCCTACACTTCGATGACACTGATTTCCTTTGTACCACTTCAAGAAGGGCACCTCAATCAATATGCTCAGAGCATAAGAGCCACATCCCAACCAACAACATATAAACCTTCAACACTAATCAATTACAAGAATCTTGACGAAGAACTAGCGATGATCTGTCAAACCTCCACCATCCAAGAGTACCAAACCAGATTTAAATGGTTATCTAATCAAACTTACGATTGGTCTGAAAAATAGATATTGAAAACTTCCATTAAGAGCTTGAAGCTGGAGATTCAATAAGAAGTTAAAGCGTGATAGTCGTACACACTTAAGGCATCCATCTCCTTTGTGCGACATCAAGAGGAGCAATTGAACTATGAAGCCTGGAGGACTAGGGTCATTCCCCGACCAATAACGCTAAAGCTTTTAACCCCTCATACTATCAGCCAACCCCCTCAGTCAAAAGAATTAACAAGAGAAGAGCTTCATGATGAATCGACAAAGGGCCTATGTGGGCGTTGTGATAAACTGTAGAGCCTAGAACACCAGTGCAAAAAGGAGAGACCTCTAATGATTATGCCCACTGAAGAATCCAAACTTGAAGATATGACTCTTGAGCTCAAGGAGCAAGATACACCATAACCGGTCATCCACACGGTCCCTACCTTAGCTAACTAGACAAATTTATAAAAATTAAAGATCGAAGGGTTTCTCGAGCAGTAATCTATTATCATCCTCATCAACACTGGGAGCACACATAACTTCATGAGTAGTAAGGTTACTTACTACCTATTTAATGCTCCAAAAGAAGATTACAGTGGGTTCAAAGTCAAGATAGCTAATGGCCAACTTCTGAAGTGCAACCAAAAGCGCCCGCGGGTAAAACTGATCCTACAGGAGCAAGACATAGTTGCTAGTTTTTTTCTCCTCCCTCTCGATGATTTTGATATAGTAATTGGCATTGTTTGGTTGTCCATGATTGGAGATATTTTCTAAAATTTTTCGAAGCTAATCATGAAATTTTTCAGCAAAGGAAAATAAGCCAGTACCAGAGAACTCTTCTCTCAATCCGAATGACCCTGGCCAGGGATTTATTTGAGCAAGAACATATGGGATATTTCTCTCGTGATACCGAGAGTGGATGATCCTCTATTGACATTCAATTGTCTTCGTAAGGTTGGCTACCAATCCCGATAACTAGCTGTACTAGATTTGAAACTTTCCAAACCTGTAAGTCTGGCATCAAAGAAAGGAGTACTCATATAAGGCATTCTTGGTGTCTCAAATCTAAGGACCAAATACACAATTGGGACTATAGAATCGCTATCTGCATTAGATATCATTAACCATATAACATTCCATAAGCGGATCAATCAGTGAACTCATTCTCTAATGAGCACCTGTACTATATCCTTAGTGTCTCCACACAAGTGGCTATAAGACCAGTTGCCTCCATCATATAAATGGGTATATAGTACACCGATCTATCCAGTTATCTCAATGTCCCTCTTGAGTAACCTATAACCTGGATTATTTAGGATCTGTGTTTAAAGGTGAATCGATCTCATTATCGTGATCTCATCACAATCTGATTTCTATTGTACAGAACCAAGGACATCACAATATATATGTAATAAATAATATAATGTAAAAATATATCAATATTAATCATAAGCAAAAAGATCACACAACGTGTCACACATGCCATCACTCACGTGATTGGCTTGCATGGTACTTGTAACCAGCAATCTCCCACTTGACCAAAAGCTAATCATCTATGTGTCTGATCCCCATCAGACCCTTATGATGCTCAAATATAATTTGAGCTAGTGGCTTTGTAAGTGAATCTGCAATGTTATCTTCGGATGAAACTATTTCTATTGCTATAATCAGATGGAACCTCCTCAGAACAATTCTACTGAGACCTAAGTTCCTTTGTTAGAGTTATCGCCCTATCGCTATCACAATATGTGTGAGTCAGCTCCACGCTGCTTGATATGACTCTCAAGTCCTTAATGAACTTCTTCATCCACACCCCTTCGTCTTGCTGCTTCTACTACAGTAATGTATTCCGCCTTTGTGGTCAAGTCAGTAGTAGTATCTGCATAAGTTCAGTGACCTTTCAAAGAAAGCTTATGGAAGATAATAGTTATCAAATTCTCACCATTGGTGATCAGTACTACTGAGAGTAGATTGTCCGCTTCATTTCCCAATTGACCAATCGAAAGCAGGAGTGATCTGAACATACTTGGAAGTGACAACTAAACATAGAAGAGGGATCAATGGGCAAATATTATGGATGAAGGACCTCAAAAACCTTAAAATCTACGAGGCGATGCCCGTCAAAGTTCTAATAAACATCCATCAAGTTCAAGCAACATGAGTATACTACGATATTGGCACATAATAAAGCAGGTCTTTTTCTTCATCAGAAGGATCCGCGAGAACCAACAAGGATCAGCATAACTCAACCAACCCCACACCAGATTCAGTCATTGGTGAGTTGAAGCAGCATGGTGGATCAGAGTATGACTACTCAATAGCAGCGGTAGAAAGCAGTTAGAAGCCAAAGGGGCATGTTGGTCAAAGCAAAAAATTAAAGATTCAGCAAAATATGAGGAGATACAGCGTCTACAGTGGCTTCGACAAGGATGTCGAAGGAATAAGTGGGGGAGAATATCACGGACAATAATGTAAATAAGGTGTTCGATAAAATGCTCATGTTTGTCCATGTCCTTCGGTTTATGTACATACCTTGTACAGCAACAAGTAGTGGGCTTGCAGTAGGCTTATCAGCCCTAGTTTGGTTTACTTTGTGATCGATTTTAGCTTGTAAATATGAGTGTGTCTTGTAAGCACTTATGGGGACTTTGATTTTGAGTTATAGTACGAGGGGTCACTTAGATGAGTTTTAAAGTACGGGGGGTAACTTTAATTTTGAGTCATATTATGAGGGGTCACTTAGATGGGTTTTAAAGTACATGGATCACTTTCATGTAAAATCATAGTACAGGAGGTCACTTAGATGAGTTTTAAAGTACGGGGGATCATTTTGATGTGAAATCATAATACGAGGGGTCAATAAGAATTTTGGCCAAAAGTCTATGACATAGACCTCTCTGCTAATCAATGTTTTCAAACTATTTTAGAATAGAATAGACAAAAATCAAATATATTGATACATATGCCAGGAAAGGTGGGTCATCCTATCGGTCATAAGTATATATGTCCAACCAGTGGAAAGCGCTAGAACTTAATTGGCTAAAATTCTTATTAACCTCCTATACTATGATTTCACATCAAAGTGATCTCTGTACTCTAAAACTCATCTAAGTGACCATCTATACTATTCCTCAAAATCAAAGTTACCTTTTATACTTTAAAATTCATCTAAGTGACCTCTCGTACAATGCCTTAAAATCAAAGTCATCCATCGTACTTTGAAACTCATCTACATGACCCCCTATACCATGCCACAAAATCAAAGTGACCCCCCGAACTACGATTTTACATCTAAGTGACCCCCCGTACTATGATTTCACATTAAAGTGGCCCCTCATACTATTCATAATGTCAAATAATGAGAAGAAAATATAAGAGCATCTGGCTATGGTTTTGGCTATAAGAGCATAATGAGAAGAAAATACGATTTCTCGACCATTAGGCCTTTGTCAGGAGGTTTTGGCTCCTAGCTATGGTTTGGCTGAGAATTATGTGTTTGTAAGTTATGCTTTTGGAGAGGGTAAGCCAGGCCTTATAGATTGGTAGGGTAGAGTATGTTGTGGCTACATCAATATTGATATTAAGATCATAGATCCATAAACTCTTAAAGAGCATGAATAATATTAGAAAGAGGGTGAGATATGGATTAGTAGTCCTAGGTATAGGGTAATAAAGATAAGAGTCAAAAGACATTCTTTAATGAGCTAGATAACCACAAAGGCAAGAGATACACAAGAACAAGAGACCTAGGGAGAATAATTAATGGGAAGCTTTTCATTAATGGAAAAATAAAGGATTTAATTATTGTTGCTGGAACCAAGATTTGCAATTTCGATTTGTACCACTTGGTACGGGCAGTATATACTGGTCCGCTAGGTTACCGATACGCGGACTGCCCACTACCGGGTGATACCACCAAAAATTTACCATCGGTGATCGATTTCGGCCATCAATGGTCGATTGAGGGAGAAATCGACCATCGATAACTGATTGAGAGAGAAATCAACCATCGAGGTCGGTGGTCGATTTCGACCGTTGGCGGTGGATTTCGACCATCAACGATCGATTGAGGGAGAAAAAGGAAAGAAGAAGATGAAGATGAAAAAAAGAAAAAAAGAAGAGGAGAAGAAGAACCTACTTTCTACGCACCATCCTCGTCCGTATGCTATCGTACCGTCGGCAGCTTATTGCCGCCTCGCCGGGCTTTTTCCCATGTGGGGAGACGAAATGTCTCCCCGCATGGGGAAAAAGATCGAGGCGATGTTTTTGTATTAATATATTAGTATTTTTAATATAATATAATATTATAAAAAATATATTATATTTTAGTATATTGGGCGGTATGCACTGTGCGTATTGTCCGGAACCAAGATAATTTCGATACACCGGTACGAATTAGTAAGTCAAACCTTGGCTGGAAGAAACATCTACTCTGCTGATGTAGATAAGATAGTAGAAAGTTCATCCAAAGCCTTACGCCTATGTTGTTGTGTTGTTATTGGTGTTTCAGAGGAAACCTTGACAGAAAAGGGGATTTCAGTTCCAAAAGCTTTTGATTAAGTTAGACTAGTTATGATTATCGAGGTTAAGGAGAGAGAACTAGTGAATGAAGAGATTATTAAGGAAATCAAAGCAAGAGTAACAAAAGAACATGATGTCTTTGTAGCTTCTGTGAAGTTGATTAAGGCTAGAACTATATCAAAAACATCATCCGGAAAGATCCGAAGGTTTGAATACCTGAAGCAATTCACAGATGATGCACTAGTTCTAGAAAAAAAACCAGTATTTCTAAGAAGATTTTATCTCGATATTTTACCAGTAACCAAAATAGTTCTTGAGGTACTCCTATATTTTCTTCTTATTATTTTGACATTATAGAATAATACGAGGGGTCACTTTGATGCAAAATCATAGTATGAGGGATCACTTTGATATGAAATCATAGTACGGGGGTCACTTTGATTTTGTGGCATAGTACAAAGGGTTATATAAGTTTTAAAGTACAAGAGGTGACTTTAAGTTTGAGCCATGAGAGGTTACTTAGATGAGCTTTAAAGTATGAGGGGTGATTTTGATTTTGAGACATAGCATGAGACACTTTGATGTGAAATCATAATATAAGAGATCACTTAGATAAATTTTAAAATATAAAAAATTATTTTAATATGAAATCATAGGGGGTCAGTGAAAATTTTGGCCAACTTAATTTACGGCAACGTATGTTCCTGAATCACATACAAGAGCACAGAAAGGTTATAGGTTATAGCTGTGAAGCACCATTGAAACATAAACAAACATAATCGGATAAGCTGATTGATCAACATCAACAATGTGTTGCCAATAAATACCAATGTGAATAGGAATCTCTGCAACATAAACAAATATAATCGGACAAACTCATTGATCAACATCAACATGTATAAACATGAATGGCTAGGTAACCCATATGTGCTTATAACCTAACTTCTTTATGAAAGAAATATACAACTAAGACAATAATAACCCTCCACCAGATTACTTTGTGACATGAACGACATCGATAGCCTTCGCTTTAACCATTTTAATTTTTATGGAGATTTTTTGTTCACAGACTGAATGATGTCACCGTAGATGCAACCATATACAAGAATCTTACACAAGCTATGTATTTTCACATTCTCAAGTCCTGAGACATCTGTTTCACTAACATGAGCCACCTAGATAAATAAAGCTTCTGCCCTTTTCAGTATATATATTAAGCATTGACAACTAAAAAGTAGGGTCACATATTTGGAACCATAGGATGCTACAAAACGTACATCCTTGGAAGACATGCGAGGAAGCTAATTTTTAGGACCCTTGGGTGAAAAGAATGATCCAATGATCAATCAAGGCACAACCAAGACTAAAACAGATAGCATTCCGAGGCATCAGGACCACGACTGAAGAACATAGTAATAGCAACAAAAATGAAGAACACGCCACTAACAATGAGTGTTAAAGAGAATAATAGGGAGAAAGAGAGAAGAGATACGCTGCACCGTAGAAGATTAAAGGTGTTGTCATGTATCAGATCTTAGAAGTATAATTTAAATTTGATTAGGAATAGATATTAGAAGTTTGGGTTAGATTATAAGTTCATATTTCATTGTGTATGACATTGTTGACTTAGGCCCATAAATTGGATTATTCGTGTCTTATTCATAACCATCACAAAAGAAGCCAAAAGAGAGAGAAAGCGAGGAGGCAATGCATCCTTCGATATCGAGTACAAGTAATAACGTTATTTTTTTTAATTTCTCATTCTATCTCTTCTCTCTTCAATCTCTCATCTTCTTCTCTCTAAAAATACAAAAAGAGATTGATCCATTGCATTCCTTCTCCTACTTTTCTCTCTTATGATTCATCCTCTTGTTTTCTTGATACTTGTGACTTCAAATCTAACAAGGAGCAACCCAAAGTACACAAAGTGACTTTCCATAAGGCATATTGCTACTAGCAGGCGGCTCTCAAGCAATTCCCTAACATAAGATAATAGGGTGAATACATATCATCCACATATTGACATGTTCCCAATTTGATATGTTTATAGCTTCCTTGCACATTTATTGGCCACATATTGACATGTTCCCAATTTGATATGTTTATAGCTTCCTTGCACATTTATTGGTTGAGGATTGGGGTCTTAGCATTTTAATTTGAGTCAAGTCAGATAAGTATAATTTTAATTTAGTCTAAATTAATTAGTTGTTATATATATTATAAGCATTCATAATATATTTTCAAGAACTTATTTTGAATAATATGATTATCATAAGCTAGGTATATGTATAATGTTAATATATGCATTGCATAATATTAAAATTATATGAATTAATGTTAAATATATATGTTATGATATGCAATATGAAAATATACATATATATTATAATGTACGACATGAGAATTCACATATTAGTATAATTTTTTTCTTACATATACGGTGACTTACTCTTTTATATATTTATTGTGATTTACTCTGGACCAAAATTTTACCTTTTCATATGCATCTATCATAGTACAGGATATACATTGATGAAGAGTACATAGTAAGATAATTTTTTATGAAATATAATTCTAAAATGTTGCATATAGTCACCTCTAAAAAATTAGAGAAACTTATATTGAGTTATCACTTATTGTTTACTATGTTTTATAGGTAAAGACATTATTGATCCACACTAACTAACATAAATGTAGATAATAACTTGTTGGACACATTTTGTGTAAATAATGCTTGGACATGATATTTATGTTTGTTTCTTGACTTGTGTGTCTGTGACATATGTATATTGTCAACCCAACAAGGAGAGGTATGTCATTTTGTTCAGCAAATTTAACATGCTATAAATTTATATACTTTATTACTTTTTTATTGACCATATCGTAAGTAAATTATAAGATGGATCCTATTCTAGTCACACATATATATTATATTTAGGATCAGGAGGAGCAGGGTGTTACAGTAATCCCATTGGGCAACTAATTTTGTTAAGATATCTGATTGGTAAACTTTTTTCTCTCTGGAGAGAGTCCTTTCCAGCTTAGCTCTCTGCGGATTTCAGATGCCTAAGGGGCCTTTCCTTATCGTTCTATAAATTTAATTTAAGTAGGCTTTTGCTAAAATTAAAAATCTACCTAGTGTTAATGATAATGACGACCGCCATCATATGGGCCACGTTGATTGTGCTGTTCTGAACTTGGTAAATAAACTGGTGGCCGTGCAACCTAATGAGCATCATCATGCATAACATAATATTATATTGCCAAACGACCTGAACTATATTCTATTGATACAAATTTTATAAGGAGTCTGGCAAATTGTTTTCTTAAGATAATTTTAAATTATAGTAATTAATTGTAGCTTCACTGTGGTTGGTGGTTTCATCTAATGCTGAAAAAAAGTATTATTACCTATATAAGCTGATAGAAGATATGATAGATATAAATATGAAATAATAATTTTATATTATCTACATGTTTTAATACTTAATCAATCTAGGATTTAATGATCAATGATAAATTTAAATTCATGATTTGAATAAAATCTCTTTCCCAAAACTTGAATAAATACATATTACCACAATGAATAATATAATGACTTCCACAATAAAATTTTCATAGCATCAAAGCCTTCTTGCTTCTAGCAAGACTCTTGTTAAGACACTAGCTGGTTCCTAATCGAGTCCTTAGATTAAGTATTATTGATCAGCCTAGACCTGACATTAGGTCAGTTAAGAGGAGATTTGAGTACATTGTAATAAATCACTCCAAATCCTAGTAACTTTAGAATTTCACTAAACTGGAGTCTGGTTAGGAGTCAGAGTTGGATTCGAATCAAAGTCAATCAAGTCAAGCTTGTAATCAACTCAATTGACCGTCATCCTGATGAGGGGAAGTTAGCTAGGGTTTGAGATGAAGTATTTCACTTGGAGTAAGAGTTTGATTAGGAGTTGGAGTCTTAGTTTATTTAGAGTAGGAGTTTCACTAAGAGTTGGAGTCTTCCATTAGGGAGGAGTTTTCATGGAGTAGGAGTCATATTAGGAATTAGGGTTTGAGACCCTATATAAAGTATATAATTACCATTATTTTTTCAAGTAATCAATATATCTTTTATTAGCCTTTATGGCCGACTACTAAGGAGGGAGGAACCTCTGTAGAGTTCCAAGGAGGGCTGATCCTCTACAGAGGTCAACCCAAGCTAAGAATCTTGTGAGGTTCTAACGCTTGATATTAGAGCAACGTTTTTGGCATCTTCTTATCCTTCCACAACTGCCACTACCTTCATCCAGTCATCTACCACATTCTAAGCAATTCCCACAATTGCTGTGATCATTGTCGACTTCGTCGTCATCACCATTGTCACAAAAACATTATCTGCAGCCTCCACCAAAATTATATGAAATTCTGGTATCTACCTTGCTACTATTACAAATTTTTATCTAAAAAGCCAAAAAAAAAGCTACATCTACCTTGCTGCAATTCATTACATCCTCCATGTCTTAGGTGCAAAAATTGCTACATTTATCTTGCTATGCTTGTTGTAAAATTTTAGCCACATGCTACTATATTGTCAATTTTTTCACCATAATTTCCTGATGAATTCTTCGTATTTTACATTGTCTTGGCTCTCTTTATTAGCAGATTCTCACTGAAATATTCTTTAATTCCTTGACGAACCGTTAAAACATTTTCATCGCAAACTGCTATCCTTTGGACGTAAATCATCGCAAACTGCTATCCTTTGGACGTAAAAATCAATCGCTTATTACTTGCTGCCGTATACTATCATCTTACTAAATCTTTTTACCGTACATCTCTCAATATTTAGTATTGATTTGGCCTTCATCAACATCCATTCTTTGCTATAAACATCTCCATAAATTATTGTCACTCTGCAAAAACTTATCATCACAAAGTTACTATCTTTACAATGAAGGTTTTGCTGCAAAATTATCAGTGTTTCCTATTGCATATCTAACCCATCTTTGCCGATTTACAACCATCGATATTTCCATTTATTTCTTACTATCAAAATGTTCCTAAAACCCTTAGAATACTGCTAGAATTCTTTCGTCGCAAAATCACTATTCTTGACAAAAAATTCTGTAGCAACATCTTTTGACATTTGTTATCACAGCCACACCAAACCAGTTGCTGCCACCAATAATAATCCTAAATCTTCCTTCCCAACCTCAAAGCACTACCACTAAAACCCTTTTGAACCTCAATAACACCCTCAAACCGTAGCACCAATAGCAACCTAAATCGCAAGCTATCAACGCAAAATCATAACTTCGATCCATCACCCTTTCGACCACTAATCCTTACAAAACTGGTTATTGCCACTCACAACAACCCTAACCCATCTTTCTATCCTTAAACCACTGCCATCAAACCCCCCTTATAGCCTCTACAACAGCCCCAAATAGTAGCAACAACAATATCTCTTTCTTGATGAAAAATTATACTACAATACCCTTAGGATTGTTTGCTATATCCACACCTGATCCTTATCGAATCGATTGCTGCCATCCACAACAACCCTAACCCAACCCTCTAACCATCTCAATAGCAACCCCAAACAATGGCCTCCAGGAACTCTAGAGGGGTTCCCTCCTCTAAGATATTCAGTACAATGGCTGAAGAAAGATTGATCTTATTTATGTTGTAAGGGTTGTGGCTATAAGTATTTATATAGAGTCTCAAAACCCTAATCCTAATAGGACTCCTATTTTACTAAACCTTGTTAGGATTAATTAAGAAGAGGAGGAGGAGAAGGGGGGTTGGGGGTTGGGGGCTGGTGGGGCGGGGGTGGTGGAAGGGTGAATTAGTGAAAGTGTAAAATCACGTTTTAAATAAAAATTTTTATTTAGAGCAAAATCAGAAATCGAAAGCATTTTGTGAGTAATAAGCTTATCGAACAAAACTAAGTTATGATTATACTAAAAGAAAACTTTATATAAGAATATGCATAATCAAAACCTTTGATTTCAAAAAGTGAAGAAGGAACAACAGAAGCTTCTCTTTAAAAATTGATTAAGAGCCGATTTGAAAAGGTTGAGAGATTGAAACTTTATATCTAACTGTTAATTGTTTAAGAGCAATCAAAAGTAAAACGAAAGCAATTAAAGCATACTCGCAGTTATAGTAGTTTGGCCTCACCCTGGCCTACGTCCACTCCCGAGTCCTCTTCTCTAAGGCCCACTAGCGTCCACTATCAACCTTCTTTAGGTGAAGATCAAACCCTTATAACTTTCTCTCTCCTTTTATTAAGCTTAGGAGATGAACCTTACAACCTTACAAGGGAGATCTACAAGTATTATAAGAGTTTCCTCTCTCCCTTACCCCTTTTCTTTTTCTTACAAATCTTGCATACAATTTTTCATAAAATTTCTAGCCCAAAATTATTGCATGAAATGTAAGAAAATCAGAGTATTTATAGGTCCCAATTGACTTTAAGATTTAGAGCCAAAATTCAAACGTATCTAGATAATCCTAATACGGGTGGTACAACCGTCGAAAGCCACCCTGGAACCAGGGTATGGGTGGTACAACTATCGACTTGGGTAGTCCAACCATCACCTACTATTCTTAGCAATGGCGGTACAATTGTCGGTCACCTATTGCTCAAAATCTTGGGTGGCGATGATACAACCACCGCTTATCGGCGATACAACCGTCGAAAAACTCGAAAAAGTGATTCCCTTCATTTTTCAAATTCTGACTTATACCTCATATTGACCAATTTTTAGGTCAACCAATTAAGCTCAACCTGAGCTCAATCTACTCTTCATATTGGACCCGATTAGCCTCACTTGAGTTCATTCGAATCTCATCCAAATCTAACTCAAACAAGACTCAACCTTAATAATGCTAACTATAACTTAATTTATTACAATCAACATAGCCAATAAATCCACTCCAAAATCTTCCCAACTCCCGATAAACTTTTCGACTACCCCCGATAATCTTCTGGCGAGTTTCGGTCTTCTTCCGGTAAACTCTCTTATGCCATCCTGGCAAGCTCCGATACCCTCGGTAAGCTCCCGATGCACTCCAGGCGAGTTCCCAATCACATCATCCTCAATCCAGCCCAATGCTTAGAATTAACTTTGGCAAAACCTCTGATTGTAATTTTCTCTCTGTCGTAGTTAATATTGCATCAATCAACTCTAACACACATGTTAGATCAATAACCCATCAATTGATTTTATCATCATAATCCAAGATTTAACAATCTTTCCCTTTTTGATGATGACAATCAATTGGTGACGATAGTTAAACCTTACTTCCCTTAAATCCATGTCATGATTCAAATAAGAAAAACTTAAATTCAAAAGAACCAACTACTCTTTAATTCAAGTATCAGAGCATCGATTTATCAAATTTTGAAATGATATACCATGAATTTCAAAATCATTAAATCATACATGATACATGATACATGATATTTATCTCAACCAATCATGAATCATCAAATTTTGAAAGTGTATAACATGAATTATGCATCAATCATACATTAAGTTGAAGTTCTCTTCCTTAAGTCATTAATTATATTCCCCTTTGTTTATCAACAAAAATAGGTGAAATATCTATTTTTTTTATTTTTCTACATGTGATCAATATATCATTTCTCCCCCTTTGCAATCAATAAAAAGGTAAACTATTAGGTGATTTCAAGGCATATGTGTCAATAATTTTCTGATAATTTTTTTTTTTGACATGCATGTATCATTTTTGTGTCATCAATTGGCTATTTCTCCCCTTTTGTCATCATCAAAATGAGGTGAAATAACAATCAAGTAATTTTATGATACATAAGGTCATAATGTGTCAAAGTTTTCATATTTTTACAAAATAAATTTTGCATTGCTCCCCCTTAGTAAAATAGAATAAAAACCTAATTTTCTTATAAATATTTTTCTTTCCTTTCTTTATAATAAAGAAAAAACGAGGGAGGGGAGTGAAAAATATCTTATCACAACAATAAAACTTAATCTTATAAATTTTAAAATCCAAAAGTTAAGAACTACCCATTCAATTTAATTCATTTCATTTCAAACAAGAATAGCAAATCACGTAATTCAAAAATTCTCATGGTTTAGTATTCCTAGCTCTCAACCTAAATCTTATAGATATAAATTTTGAAATGATTATTTTAAAGATGAGCTCAAAGATCTAAGAAATTCAAGAAGATTCAAAAATTTAAGAGCTACTGATGTATTTAAAATAATCTCATGTAAATTTCAAGCAAATGTAGCAAATAAATCCGTAAAATAGCAAATCATCATCCTCATATAAATTTTCTTCTCTTTTTATAAACAAGAAGGTAGAAATAATAAATTTTCTTCACTTTTTGTAAACAAGAAGGTAGAAATAAGGAAGGGGATTTAAAAAACATCATCACAAAAATAGATCTTAATCTAATCTAGTAAATTTTGATAAAAAGCTCAATTTGTATAGGTTAAGAAATCTAAAAGAAAATATGATAATACATCATATTGTGAATTATGTATTTCGCATGTATTTCAAATTCTAAATTTTTTTTTGAGTAAATTATTTCTCATTCAATTGTATTATATTCAATTTGCTTCTAATCATATTGATGATTTGATCTCCCTCTTTGGTCATTGTAAAAAAGAAAATGATAGTATCATTTTTCTGTACATCCATATTCAAATTACACCCAAAAGTATAAAGAGATCATGTCATTAAAAATAAAATCAAATCTTTAAATACCAAAAGACATGATTTTCTTTTTATAAATCTCTCTCCTTTTTCTTTATAAATAATGAAAATAAGTCTTAGGGGATTAGATACTTTTGATTCATTCAAGATAAATGTTAAAATACCCAATTCATTTAGATAAGTTTTAATAAAATAAAAAAATCTTGATAAAAATCTCAATTATAATTGTTAAGATCATAAATCTCTATTTTATTAAAAAGAAAAAATCATAGAGATTAAACATGATTCCAAGGATAAGGTCAAAGAATAAAGGAAATATTGATGATAAAACAAATCTCTTTTTAACTTATCACAAATTTAAGAAATATTAATTTTGATGATAAGTTATGCCATTCATGGGTTATAAAATAAATCATGTTAAGAAATATATTAATATCAAAAGACATTCATGAATACCAAAATATATGATTTAATTTAATAAATCTCTTCTTAGATGATAAAATGGAATCTTAAGAGATCTAAGAAGAGTCTTCATTTATAAAAATATCAAGATCATGAGTTAATTTTAAGGAAGAAAAAAATAAGATATCTTGATTTATATATATATATGAAACTTCTTTGAACGAACTTGATTTATATAAGGATTTCAAGTTTTGATTTCTTAAGAATTCAAAATCATGATTTAAGTTATGAAATCATTAAGATGTAAAAAAGGTTGAGTAGATTCATCAATCCTTTTTTAATATAAAATCATTTGAAATCATATCCAAAATCATCATCAAAAATTATTTTTCAAAAATTTAAATAAAGGCAGCATAAATTGTTTTTCAAAAGAAAATAGCTAAAGTTTTCTAATTCATTTTTGTAATTAAAGAGATTCAATAATAATGGTATCAATTTATCTTTTGTTGAAGGATTGATAGGATAAATACTTTCAAGAAACAAATATTCTCTTTTAAGTTGTTTGTTTGAAGAATGATTTTCAAATCAATGAGATTTCAATTAAGATGAAAGCTAAATATCATTTCAAAAGAAATCATCGAGGTCATTACTATAACACATAAAATATCTTCAAAGCAAAAATTCAACCTATCTCAATTTTAATTTTTAAATGAGTCAACTCTTTACACATAATGCAAGGAGTTGATAAACTCATTTCCAAAATTTTATTTTGTTTCATGTTCAAATTCAAAAGTAATCTATTATTTAACAACACATTCAATCTTAATAACTATTCAATCATTTAAATCAATCATTCAATAATAATATTTATAAGCTAACTTAGTCAAAAACACCATAACATTTAAGTCATTCAACAATAGTCTTTGCATTTAAACCAACATCCAAACTAATGATTTTGAACCTATTATTTAATCATCATCAAAATCTTATTTTCATAAATTTTAATATAAATATTTTTCGTTAACAATGACTAAGGTTCTTTAGTTCTAGTTCATTTTCATACTAGTATGCTCTAGCTATGCATTATCAAGATTAATTATATAATCATAAACTATTTTTAATTAAAGAATTTGCTATAATAAAGATCATTAAGTTTCAAACATCTTGATTCAAATAATTTTTTTTATTTTTGATATTTTGGCTAGACAGCTTAATAAGTAAGTTAGATATCAAGTCAAATGGTTTGAGCATTCACAAGATACCATTCCATTTTTCTCCTAGCCTTAGTTTGGAAACAAATTTATAGTATGGAGGGTTTTAGTTTAGGTACCCATTTGAGTTTGGGTCCTTCATGAAATATTCTTCCCATTTTCTCTATTGGTTTGAGGTTGTTTATGGTTCCTTTAGGAATCCAAATTAATTTGTGAATACTATAATTTCTAAATAAATATTTGTTAGCTTTATATCCTAATTTTTTACAAATTACATGGTAAATTTAAGGTAGGTCATTTAATAAAAATAATTGACTTTTGTTGAGTGTTACCAACAAGGCCTAGACCCTTTCTTCTATTAGCATGACCCTTATTAGCAAGGATCATATTAAGCGATTTATTTCCTATTTCAAATTTTTTTAGCATTTGTTTAAGTATGATATTTTAACATCATCTAACATTTCACATTTAGAGCAAAGATTTTGTGATGATAATGTATCATGCATTTGATCAAATCTACTGACTAACGAATCATGTTCATTCTTAAGCAACTTATAAGATTTACTAAATTCTCTAAATTTATTTAAATAATTTATGAAATATATTTAATAATTCAAAAAAAAATATTTAACGACTCACTTACCTCGTTGTCGATGACCATAAGTGCAAGATTTTTCACTTCTTGATTGTGCTCTTCAACTTTGGAGCGCTTCAGACTTATTATGTTCATAGAATGAGGTTTTCTCCATTTTGAGTTTGTTTTTATTCATATTCATTAAATTTCTCGATTCTTTTGTCAAGAGTTCAAGTTCAAGGTTCTCATCACTCGAGGTTTCATTCGATGAGTCATACGCTATTCTCAGTTCAAATTCTTTCCTGTTCTTCAGAAGGTATTCTTTAAGTTTATTTTTACAAGTCTTTTCATTTAATGAATCATTTAATTTAGTTGTGCTTTTATATGTGATTTTCAATTGATACCATATATCAAAAGCCGAATCATAAGAAGAAACCAAATCAAACTCATTTTTGCTTAAAGTACAAAATAAGGCATTCATAGCCTTTGCATTAAAAAAATTCTTTCTTTCCAAATCATTCCATTCATTCATTAGTTTGAAAAATTTCTCAAAATCATTCCTACAATACGCCATAAATCAAAATCCATCGAAATAAAAAAGATATGCACTCAGATTTTCCAAGACGTGTAATCAATCTCATTAAACATGGAAGGACGTGAAATGAAATATCAATTATTAGGATCAATTGGCACTAAGAGGAGAGGGGAAAGGGGGGGCAGGTGTGTGTTTGTGAATTAGTGCAAGTGTAAAATCATATTTTAAAGAAAACTTTTCATTTAGAGCAAAACTAGAAATGAGAAGAGTTTCTTGAGTAATAAGCTTATTAAACGAAGCTAAGTTATGATTATGCTAAAGGAAAGTTTCGTATAAGACATGAATAATCAAAACCTTTGGTTTCGTGCAAGATTAATCCTGCTTATTTAAAAACCTTTGCTTTTAAAAAGTGAAGAAGGAACAACGGAAGCTTCTCTTGAAAAATCGATTAAGAGCCGATTTGAAAAGGTTGAGAGATTGAAACATCATATCTAACTATCAAGTGTTTAAGAGCAATCAAAAATAAAATAAAAGTAATTAAAGCACACTCATAGTTATAGTGGTTTAGCCTCAACCTAGCCTTCATCCACTCCCGAGTCCTCTTCCCCAAAGCCCATCGACATCCACTATCAATTTCCTTTTGGTGAAGATCAAACCCTTACGACTTCCTCTCTCTTTTTATCATGCTTAGGAGATGAACCTTACAATCTTACAAGGGAGATTTACAAGTATTACAAGATTTTTCTCTCCCTTACCCCTTTTTGTTTTCTTACAAATCTTGTACATAATTTTTCACAGAATTTCAAGCCCAAAATTATTGTATGAAATGTAAGAAAACTTGGAGTATTTATAGGCCCCAATTGGCTTTAGGATTTGGAGCCAAAATTCAAACGTATCTGAAAAATCTGGTATAATCGATAAAACCGCCGGTGTCAACGGTACAACCATCGAAAGCCACCTTGAAAACAGGGTACAGGTGTGTTAGAACCCTTGTGGATTCTAACTTGGGGTGATCTCTATATAAGATCGGCCTCCTTGGAACTCTATAGGGGTTCCTCCCTCCTTAGTACTCAAGCCATTGACTAAAGAAAGATTGATCTATTCATGATAAAAAGTTGATTACAAGGCTATTTATAGGCCTTCAATCCCTAATTCCTAAGAAGACTCCTACTTCAATACTTCTACCCTCAACTAACTCCTAAGCAACTTCTAATGCAACTCCAAATCTAACCACCAACCCGCCCATCTAGGGGTGGTCGATTGCTTTATTGATTCCTAATCCTATTCTAATTTAACCCCTCCTCAACCAACCCCTCTTTAACTAGGATAAGGGGTGGTTAATTAAGGTAACTGATAGGACTATAGCGGGGTTGAGTCATAATCTCCCTTGAAGTAGTTAAGAAACCCCTGCTAGATTATAATAAAGTTATTCATATCTTATAAAGGAGTATAGCCAGGGTTTAGATTAGCCCTTAGGGCTTAGTGGTCGTTGCCCCCCTTACTAGGTTGGTAGGCTAGGGTTTTCCCTTGCTTAGGTCGGCTATAGAGCAAATCTAGCCGCCACTTGTTCCCTCTAAGGTAGGCTATAAAAGGGGTAAAAGGGTAATTTTAGTTAGGCAAGTACGCCCTTTTGGAGCCACATATAAGCATGTAGCCTCCACCTCTTTTTAATCAAGCAATTATCAATTTTATTTTAGCCTTATGCCGAATCTAGGAGGGAGAAACTCCAACAGCATTCCAAGCATTGATCCCCCTCAAGGGTTAAAATCTATAGAGCTCCTTCTGGGGTTCTATCATCTGGCATCATAGAAACAATCTTGTTGCCCCTATAGCCATCTCAGCCGCCCCCACCTTCCCAAGCAATTCCCATAATTGCTGCAACACACACCTCCACCTTCCACCCCAACCGTAGATCAAATCAATCTACCACTATCCCCTGCGTTTGATCTAGAGATCTGGTATATTTCTATCACCTACGCCTCTTCAATACTACAAAATCCTTTACCTTATATGTTGAAGAAGTTTTTTTCAAAAGTTTTCTTGCTATAAAATTTTATCGTCGCAAACGTTATCATCGTTGCTAAGGCGAAACACTGTAGAAATTTTTAGCCAATTTTTGCTTCTTAAAACTAAACTTTTAATCATCCTTTTTGGCTGAAACTTTTATACAATTTCATAGATCATCTTAGCTTTCATCTAAGACTAATATTATAAAAACACCTTCTGGATACAGACTTATAGCGTTGTGATTCTTCATTGCATAGTACTGAAATTTTACAATGCAGAATCTGCCTTCCATCTATTGGCCACTTGAAACCGAACTTTTGTTTATCCTTTTTGGCCAAAATTTTTATACAATTCTAAATATCAACTTAGCTTTCATCTGAAATTGATTTATGAAAAATATTCCTTCTGGAACTGGTTTTCTTGTGTAATCTTTGACTATCATGTAGTTTTAAAATTTTATAACGAAGGATCTGCCTTTTGTCTTTTGCCATATTTCTCTACTGTTACGCTACCAAAATTTCGTCAAACTTTTTACTGGTATAAATAACATCTGAACCAAGGGTTTTTGTATAATTTTTTTGAACTTTCATCTGGAATTTACTTCGAGAAGTCATTATTTCTCCGACATAAAATCGGTTCAGTAGGACAGCACATCTTAACACCTTTTTTTATTGAATTCTATCAGATTTCTGCTATTTTTTATGAGATTTTAGATTTTATTTTTCTTATCTCAAAACCCTACTATCCTCACTAAAAATCCTTCTAAATCTTACCCTAAACTGAGTCCAAACAACCATCCCAATTAACCCTAACCGTAACCTACTTCCTTATTGATCTACTTACTTTTTCGGCCAACTTTATTTACTGATACACCTACCTTTGTTGACATCTATCTTAGTTCTAAAAATCTATTTCCTTAACCTTTATCTACTGCTATCATAGCCCTAAAATCATACCAATTTATAGCCTAAACTGCACAAAATCGCAACCCTAAATCGCACTCAAAACAGCCATAAATCGCACCAAAAAACTACAGCCTTCGGTCCATCAACTTTTCAACCGCCCAATCTCCCTTATCCCTTTAACCACAGCATGCATCTTTCACTACCTAATGCTACTAATAGTGACCTCTTGCTGCCATTCTCCTTAATAGTAGCCAGCGATCCTTGTGGCAAAAAGCTGCCAGCAGCGGTCTTTTACTGTAATCTGTTTACATCGCAGCATGCAACAATCGTTCGCTGCCAACTATCTTGAACGCGGCCAGCAACAAATTGAACACAACAAGAGCCGTCTCTCACTCCATACAGCTGCTCCCCTCCTCTGCAATAGTTGTGTATATCACTGCCCCATCTTCCTCCTATTGCAGCCGCAACCTTGTTGCAACCGACGCCAGCTACAGCCAACGAAGTTGTGCCATAGCCGTAGCTGACGTTGCTGCTATCCTCTTCTTTCTCCATCGTCACTGCTACCTTCCGACTTAGATCTCTTGGCTATCATCTTCTAACATATATCAGCCACCTAAAAAATCACAGCCTCGACGACATTGCAACATCAATATTGCAGAATCACCAAAGGACCACAATTGACATTGCTGCTGCCATCTTCTTCCTCCACCGTGTGCTACCCTTGGCTACCATCCTCCATTTTATCACGGGCTTAGCTGATTTTGCCTAAGTCATGTGATACCTATGCATATCTGTCCGCAAAGGTCAGCCCTCTCCAAGATCTCTTAGAGTCCCTTAGACTTACAAAAGAGAAAACGGGCCAGAAGAAGTAATTCCCACGGGATCCACCAGTAACTACTCAAGCAAACACTTTATAAAGCTAGATACAAATTATACTCATAGACATTATAAACTCAGAGAGGTTACATACAAAGGATAATGGTCCATTACAGACCGAAGTCCCCACAAGTGCTTACAAAATATACTCGTATTTACAAGCCAAAATTGGCCACAAAGCAAACCAAAATAGGGCTGCTAAGCCTACTGTAAGCTCGTTACTTGTTGTACAAGGTATGTACATAAACCGAAGGACATGGACAAACATGAGCATTTTACCGAACACCTTATTTACATTGCTGCCTCTGACAACTTGGAGACTTCACCCCTACAGTCCCGACATTGCTGCCATTTACTACCTTTAACCTGAAAATTGCAGCTACATTCTTCAGTCAGTTCATTTGATAGGTTGGAGATCCTTATGTCATTATGCTAAATTATGTGTTCTCTTCAAGGAGTTTAGATTCGACCAATCACCAAACCCAAGAAGATCACAATATGGAGCAAATTCTGATTGTGAAAAGAACCCATAGGAGATAAGAAGCGAGGGTAAGACACGACGACCCTACACCTCGATGACATCAACCTCCTTTGCACAACTTCAAGAAGGGCACCTCAATCAAGATGCTCAGAGCATGAGAGCCACATCCCAACCAACAATATATAAACCTTCAGCACCAATTGATTGCAAGAACCATGATGAAGAACTAATGATGATTTGTCAAACCTCTACCATCCAAGAGTACCAAACTAGGTTTGAAATGTTATCTAATCAAACTTATGATTGGTCTAAAAAGCAGATATTGAGGACTTTTATTGAGGGCTTGAAGCCAGAGATTCATGAAGAAGTTAAAGAGTAACAACCATACACACTTTAGGCAGCCATCTCCTTCACACGACATCAAGAGGAGTGGTTGAATTATGAAGCCTAGAGGACGAGGGTGGTACTCCCCAACTAGTGCCACCAAAGCTTTCACCTCCCCCTACTATCAGCCGATCTCCTCAACCAAAGAAACTAATAAGAGAAGACTTTCATAATGGATCAACAAAGGAACCTAAACTTGAAGATATGCTTCTCGAGCCTAAGGAGAATGATACACTACAACCGGCCACCCACACGGTCCCTACCTTAGCTGACTACACCAACCTGTAAAAATTAAAGATTGAAGGGTTTCTTAAGCAGTAGTCTGTCATCATCCTTGTCGACGCCAGGAGCACACACAACTTCATGAGCAGTAAGGTTGTTGCCCACTTAATGCTCCACAAAGAAGATTACAATGGGTTCAAAGTCAAGGTAGCTAATGGCCAAATTCGGAAGTGCAACCAGAAGTACCCGCGGGTTAAACTGATTCTATAGGAGCAAGACGTAGTTGCTAATTTTTTGCTCCTCCCTCTTGATGGTTTTGATATAGTACTTGGCATTGATTGGTTGTCTATGATTGGAGATGTTTTTTGAAAATTTCAAAACTAACCTTAAAATTTTTCAGAAAAGGAAAGCAAGTCGTTCTACAAGAGAGCCCAATGACTATAACCATAATACCACACTTGGAGGGGGTACCGAAAGAAGAATCCAGTGGTTTCACAATTCAAATTCAAGAGTTTCATAAGATTAAAGATAAAAAACCCCTCCCATAGCTTGCTAAATTTTTGGGCATCTCCATCCAACTGAGCTGACTACATCCTTTGAAGCTAGCTGATCCCTTCAGGCTGAAACTTCTACCTGTTGTTGTTCGACCATATTGCTTCATATAACCTTAGAAGGTCGAAGATAAAAGGGTTGTCCAAGAGATGACAGAGACACGGATTGTTTGGCCATGCTTATTTCCTGCTACGACACGTCCCTACATCCTTTTCCCTGGAGATAAACTACTTCTAAAGTATTACATTCTATCAAACTCACCATGGTTGCTGATGCAACACTTCTAGATCTTAGGTGACTTTCATGACTTTCCCTAGGATCGGACCATGATGCTTAAAGACTTCCTTGATGATGACCTCCGATCTACAGCCCAATACCACAAGAAAATTAAGCCCCTCCAACGGTGAAATCAGAAAAGAGGAAGGATCATTTGTAGGATTCAACGAAGCATGAATATCATCCCTCTCATTATAAAGAAAGATGCACCACCTTGACCGAGTGGAATTATAGCCCTCACGACCACGATGTCGTCCACACCAAATCATGGCTAGATGTTTATTATTGGAGCATACACATCCAGAGTTAGGGTTAGCACCATCCTCATGCAAGATGGTCAACAACACGAAGAAGTGAAAATGGGCCTTGAAAAATCACCACTCCTACCCACCTCAAACTCAGATCAGGCTTAGACCACTAGAGATTTTATCAAAGGATAACCCTCACTCCAAAAGAAGGCATGACTACTATTACAAAGTAATTACGTGATTGTCCAAGCAAGGAAGAAACTTCTCCCTGACAAATGTCGGAGCAGAATAAAGTTTCTTAAGAAAGATTAAGTCCCCTTTCATCTCCAGCTCCAGAAGCATGAAATTCAAGCCTCAAGAAAGTGGTCTCTCTATTTCTTTGGGCCTTGTAAAATTGGGGATCATATTGGGGCCTTAACCTGAAGATCAGATCCGTATACCAGATCAAGATTATAGTTAATCCGCTTAGTATCCCACCATAAATGGAAATTTAAAGAAGATGACTTAGCCCAAATCCTTCCAACTAACATCCCAACTAATGAGGAGGTCAAAGTTCAGTTGATGATAGTATAGGAATCATATGAGAAGCTGAAGACCCGATTCCCCGAGTTCATGGAAACTCAACCTTGAGGACAAGGCTGATTTTAAGAGGGCAGGTTTGATAGGATTCTAACAGGGTTGAGTCTTAATCTCCCTAGAAGTAGTCAATAAAACCCTACTAGATTATAATAAAGTTACTCATATCTTATAAAGGAGTATGGCTAGGATTTAGATTAACCCTTAGGGCTTAGTGGTCGCTGCCCCCCTTACTGGGTTGGTAGGCTAGGGTTTCCCCTTGCTTAGGTCAGCTATAGAGCCAACCTAGCCACCACCTGTTCCCTCTAAGGCATGTAGGGTATAAAAGGGGCAAAAGGATAATTTTAGTTAGGTAAGCACCCCCTAGGGCTAGGGTATGGAGTCCTATATAAGCATGTAGCCTTCACCTCTTTTTAATTAAGCGATTATCAATTTTATTTCAGCCTTGTGCTGAATTTAGGAGGGAGGAACCCCTACAGCGTTTCAAGGGCTGATCCCCCTTATGGGTCAAAATCTATAGAGCTTCTTCTGGGATTCTATCAGTAACATGCATCTTACTCTCCCCTTAAATATCTTCCTCAATTAATCCTAACCTAGCCGGCCTCCTTACTTTCCTTAATAGGGGTCGGCTAGATAGGATTTACATGAATGCCCCTTCGATTTTACATGATTGCCCTCTTCCATGAAACTAAATTAGGACTCCTCTAGCTAGAGTCCTAATAGTCCCGCCCTCTTCAAATCAGCATTGTCCTCAAGGCTGACGCTCCATGAACTTTGGGTCTTGATCTGTAATTTTTCTTAAAGCTTCTTTATGGTATCTATGGTAGGCACACTATGGTTCGACGGTCCAATATTATCTTATATCTCTCTATAAGGGGTAATAGTATTTGGATGGTAGTGCATCACGATCCTATGATCCCATGCGATCATCAACTGAACTTGAACCTCCTCATCAGTTGGGATGTCAGGTGGATAGATCTGGGTTGAGTCATCTTTTCTAAACTTCCATTTGCGGTGAGATACTTGGAGGATCAATTATATTTTTAAATTGATGTACTGATCTGACCCATAAGTCACGACTCCATTATGATCCCAATTTTGCAAGGGCCAAAGTAGCAGGGGGACCACTTCCTTGATGCTCGAATTTTCTGTTGGTAGTGTTGGAGATGAAAGGAAACTCAATATTCAACAATAAACTTTCTTCTGCTTCGGTATTTATCAGGAGGTTGGTTCTTTCTTGCATGGGCTACCACTTGGTTGTTCTTTAATAGTAACCAAGCCTTCTTTTGGAATAATTGCTCCTCTTTGATAAGGTCCCTAGTGGTGTGAGCCCATTCTAAGTCCGAGGAGGGTAGGAGCTGTAATTTTACTAGGCATATTTTTATCTCTCCTTTATGCTGTTGACCAGTATCATGCCAAACTTTAAATTCAGTAGCAATAAATATCCCTTTATAGATCAAAAGCATCATGTAGGGAGAGCCTCAATGCATATTAGGAGTCGACTATCTTGTATGAGGGTGGTGCTGATTATAATTCCTGATATATCTACTCCAATTGCGAACACATTACCATGATTAATTAATGCTAGCACTAATGTAGATGGCATCGTGACTGTGAGGATCCTGTAGATGGTGGATATGTGGATGTCTTCTGCTTGTTCTTTCAGAATTTTGATCTTCATCCAATAAAGTTTGGTGTCACAGATTCCATGTAGGTATTATCGCTGGAGGGACTCAATCTTCTTGCACTCATGTGCCATAGATTAGTGGTCATCATCAGGAAAGACTTTGAGTATTATGGTCCACTCCTTGGAGAAGTCATGGAAGTAGCCTGAGATCTGGGAGTGCCTCAAAAGCCATAGCTGGTTTGGCTAGATGTGGCACTTCAGGAAGAGTTTATACCTGCAAATAAAGAAGTAAAGTATTTGGAGATAAAGTGTCCTTACAAGGGAAGGTCGTGGCCGAATCATCTGTGCCTCATGTGTCTCTTGGATGATCCTTTTAGGTTCGGCCCTCTGAGGATGTGGACAGCAATATGATCGAATATGTGTTAGTGGTTCCTCCTACAAGATCAATACATGAAGATTGTATAGCCTAGTAGGAAGTAGTTGGCTTGATCCGGTGGATGCGCTTAAAATTTCAGTAAGCTTCTGCAAGCGTTGTGTCAAGATTGTCATTACTTCGCTCCCATGTTTCTCACATAAGGTCACCTGTTCTCACTTGCCATTCATAAGATTATTGGTGAAGACGATGACAGGTTGCTGCTTAAAAGATTCTTCAACTTTTGTTACTTACGGGTTCACATGGCCGGCTAAAGGATGAGTCGTGCAATCGACCAACTGTGGGTCCTCCTTCATGTTCTCCTTCTCAGGTTCCTAGACCTCTTCTGCAGATTCTTTAATAGATTTTATTATAGAAAGCTCTCCTTTATTGCAGTGATGTTTGTGGCTCCAAAGTTCATTGCAATACCAACAAAGGCCCTTCGCCGATCTGTCACGTATCTCTTCTCTTATCAATTTTTTTGGCAGCGAAGAATGGCTGGGAGCAGAGGGAGGTTTATATGCTGTTGGTCTAAGAGTGGTTCTCATCCTCTGAGCATTTTGGTTCAGCCATTCCTCTTGGATTCGAGCGAAAGAGATTGCAACCTTCATAGTGGGGGGCTATCACGCTTTAATCTCTCCTTTAATTTCTGGCTTGAGTCCTTCAATGGATGTCCCTAATAATTATCTATCAGACCAATCATGAGCAAAGTAAGATAATTCCTCAAACCTAGTATGATATTCTTGGACTGTGGTGGTTTGTCGAATTTTAGCAAGTTGTCCGTTGATATTCTCATACTTGATTGGCCCAATGTGGTTCAGTAGTGCATACTTGAATTATATCCACGTTGGAGTCTCATAGTTGTATTCAAGTCAATTATACCATTGTATAGCATCTCATTCAAGGTAGATGACAGTGGTGTCCACCATGGAATCCTCTAGTGTTTGGTGATGATGGAAGTAACATTTAGCGTGTGAAATCCATCCCATCAGGTCTCCTTCTTTCTATCGAGGGAAGTCCTCCCTTATGCATGGCTGCCTTATATCAGTGGCTCATTCTTTCTTTTTTAGAGGCCTTTCTAAACTTGCACTTTGCTGGAATTTTGCTAGGCTAGGAGATCGGCCCAATCCGAATTCGACGAATAAGATGCGCAATCTGTCCTCCACGTGTGATTCAAATACCTCCAACTTGGCATCGATTGAACCTTAAGATGTCATCGCATGTGCCTCCAGATTTGATATATCAATATCCTTCTCCTATTATTGGGTTAGTGATATGAAACAGTTTAGTGGATTGATGGCTGAAAGAGGTGGTGGATCAAGAGTAGATGATTGCGGTTTGGGGCTGAAAAGTTTAGTTGCTATTGGGGCTATAATTTACGACTACTGTAGGGGTCATATAGGGGTATAATGGCTGAGGTTTAAGGTTAAAGAAATGAGTTATAGTTGCTATTGATGACAACAACGGATTTGATAGAAATTGGGTGTAGATGCAGCAGGTACTACCGAAGGTAGTACAACAAAATTTTTTGGCAAAAAGGGTGATGTTGATGCTACTATTTGGGGTTTCCAAAGGCTATAAGAGGGGTTTGATGATAGAGGTTTAGGGTTAGAATGGTGGCTTATGGTTGCTATTGATGGCAACAATCGGTTTGGTAAAGATTGGTGGCCAAAAGAGTGACAGATCAAGGTTGCGGTTTAGGTTACTGTTGGTGCTACAGTTTGAGGGTGCTATGGAGGCTGCAAAGGATTTTTGTGGTAGTGGTTTGAGGTTGGGAAGAAAGGTTTAGGATTGCTATTGGGGCAGCAACCGATTTGGCAAGGTTTGGTGGCTACGCAAGATAAGGATCGGTGGAAGGTTCAGTGGCTGTAGAAGACTGTTGTTTGGGCTACGGTTTGGGTTGACTATGGAAATAAAAAAAAGGCTATGAAAGTTATGTCTTAAGGCTATAGGGGTGCCCTAAAGATGACATACGTGGCAGCAACAATTTCAGTAAGGATCATATATAGGCATAGCAAAAAATACTGAAAGGTAGTACTGCAGAATTCTGCATCAATAGGCTGCAACAGCTACTATTTTGGGTGCTATTAGGGTAAGAAAAATAGGTTATAAGGGTTGCATCTTAAGGCTAAAGGGATGCCCTAAAGATATCTTGGGTGGTGGCAGCAAGTTAATTGGGTTTTGGTGGGTTAAGGAGAAAAAGAAAGACTAGATTTTTTATCAAAAAAATTCCAATAGGGAAGATATAATTTTTTAAAAAAATTCTCAATAAAAATTCAAGTGAAACTTAAAGGAAATATACTGGCAAGGAAGAGGTAATATCGTCAAAAATTTTATGGAAGGAAAAGACAACAAAAGGTTTGGCAAAATCAAAGTTTACGAGAAGGTGTTGTTATAGAATTTTTTCAATGAAAGATTTTAGCAGTATATTCAAAATTTTTTGTAGCAATGCATAATAAGGAATTGAGTAAAGCTTAATAGGAATCCACTAGCAAGGGAAAGGTAATAATGTCAAAAAATTTGTGGAAGAAATTGGTAGCAAAAGTTTTGGCAAGATTAAGGAATACAAGAAGGTCCTATGACAGAATTTTTTCATCAAAAGATTTCAGCAGTATAGACAAGATTTTTTTTTCCAGTAGTTCAAAATAAGGATTTGATTAAAACTCAAAAAGAATATGCTGGTAAGGGAAAGATAATAATGATAAAAAATTCATGAAAGAAAATAATAGCAAAAGGTTTGGCAAAATTGAAGATCACAAGAAGGTACTGTAGCAGATTTTTACGTCTAAACTATAGCAGTTTGGATGTAAAAGATAAGCAGGTTATATTGATGATTTTTTAATGAAATTAAAGGAATATCTAAGGATAGGAAGTTATAAAGGTGTGGTATAAATTTTGTAGAAATTTGATTAGTAAAAACATAGCAGCAAATCAAATAGTAAGGGGTGTGCAGCTAGAATTCTGCCTTGTAACTTTCATTGTAAAGATGAAAACTTTATAATGAAAAGTTAATACAGCAATATGACAATAATTTTTTTGGGTTTTTGGATTAAGGATAACTAAATTGCAGTAGCAGTAAGGTAGAAAATCAAAACCTATTGTAATTCACGAGGAGATTAAAGGATGATCTGCGATAGTGGTGATGATGGCATAGTTTGGTGATGATCTTCTAGCAATTGTGGGAATTGCTTTGGACGGCTGTGGGGGGCTGATGGATGGTTGTGGAAGGATAGTGAGACCCCAAGAATGCTGCTCTAATACCAAGTGTTAGAACCCTTGTGGATTCTAAGCTTGTGGTGATATCTATAGGGGATCAGCCTCCTTGGAACTCTATAGGGGTTCCGCCCTCCTTGGTACTCAAGCCATTAGCTAAAGAAAGATTGATAAAAAGTGGATGATTACAAGGCTATATATAGGCATTCAATCCCTAAATCATAAGAGGACTCCTACTTCAAGAATTCTACCCTCAACCAACTCTAAGCAACTCCTAATGCAACTCTAAGTTCAACTACCAACCGACCCATCTAGGGGTGGTCGTTTGCTTTATTATTTCCTAATTCTATTCTAATTTAACCCCTCCTCAACTAACCCCTCTTTAACTAAGATAAGGGGTGGTTAATTAAGATAACATACATCTTACTCTTCCCTTAAATATCTTCCTCAATTAATCCTAACCTAGCTAGCCTCCTTACTTCCTTTAATAGGGGTCGACTAGATAAGATTTATATAAATACCCCTTAAATATTATATGATTGTCCTCTTCTATGAAACTAAATTAGGACTCCTGTAGCTAGAGTCCTAATAGGGTGGTACAACCACCGGCCTAGGCGGTCCAACCGTCGCGTGTTGCTCGGATTCCTGGGCGACGACGGTACAACTACTGTATATTGCCCGAAATCCTAGGGGGTTAGGGTACAACCACCGCTTACAGCGGTATAATTATTAGAAAACCCAAAAAGTGATTCCCTTCATTTTTTCAATTCTGGCTTGTACCTCATATTAACCAATTTTTAGGTCAACTAATTGAGCTCCACTTGAGCTCAATCCACTCACTTGAGTTAATTTGGATCCCATCCAAATCTAAGTTAAACAAGACTTAACCTTAACAATGCTAACCATGGCTTAATTTATTACAATCAACATGGTAAAAAAAATCTACTTCAAGACCTTCCCAACTCATAGCAAGCTTTTCGGCTAGCCCCGACAATCTTTCGGCGAGTCTCGGTCTTCTTCTTGTGAACTCTCTTGTGCTATCCTGACAAGCTCCTGATACCCTTGGTGAGCTCCCGATGCACTCCAGGCAAGTTCCCAACTGTATCATCCTCACTTCGGCCCGATACCTAGACTTGACTGTGGCCAAACCTCTAATTATAATTTTCTCTCTATCATAGTTAATCTTACATTAATCAACTCTAACACACATATTAGATTAATAACCCATCAATTGATTTCATTATCAAAACCTAAGATTTAATAAACCTCTCCTACTTCAACTAACTCATCTAAGACTCAACTCCTAATCTAACTCCTAACCAACCCTAGAGAGAGTCTCATCTAGGTGAAACTCCTCCTCTCTCTAACGCTAACCGCCTCCTCTCAACCTAGCCAACTTTCCCTCATCAAGGCGGGTGGTCCATTGGGTTGATTACAACAAATATGACTTGGTTGACTCTGACTGAACCCAACTTTAATTCCTAACCCGGCTCCAGTTTAGCTAAATCCTAACCCTACTAAGATCTGAGTTGATTTATTACAATGGACTCAAATCTCCTCCTAGCTAACCTAATGTCAGGTCTAGGCTAGCCAATAGGGCCTAATCTAAGGATTCGACTTAATCGACTGGGACCTGACTCAATTAGGGTCATAGCAGACCCGCCTTCTTTAAATTAACCTTGTCCTCAAGGCTGAGCTCCATGTCTCCAGGTCTTGATCTGCATCTCCTTATGGTACTCCCTCGTGACCCCTATAGGAGGCGCATCCTGCTCCTATGGTCTAGCATCTACAGTAGTGACTGGACGATGATGTGTCATGATCTTATGATTATATATGATTATCAGCCGAACTTGGGCCTCTTCATCAGCTTGGTTGTCGGTTGGATGGATCTAGGCTGACTCGTCCTTTTTAAACTTCCATTTGAAGTGGGATACCTAGAGGATCAGCTGTATTTTTTGTTTAGTGTGCAAATCTGATCTCCAGGTTACGACCTCAATGTGATCCCCAATTTTGCAAGGTCCAAAGTAGCAGGGGGACCACTTTCTTGAGACTCAAATTTTCTACTTGTGTGGCTGGAGATGAAGGGAAACTTGATATTCAACAGTAAACTTTCTTCTTCTCTGTTGTTTATTGTTTGTTTCTTGGATGTACTACCACATGGTTATTCTTTAATAATAGTTAGACCTTCTTTTGGAATGAGGGATGCCCTCTGATAATGTCTCCAGTTGCATGGGCATGATCTGAATCTGAAGTGGGTAGGAGCTATGATGTTCCTAGGCCCATTTTCACTTCTCCTTTATGCCGCTGCCCTGTATGTAGAAATTAGTATCCCCTTATAGATGAGAAGCCTCGTCTGAAGTGTAGTGTGAGCCTCAGTGTGGATTAGGGGTCGGCCAGATTATAAAAGGGTGGTGCCGATCTCAACTCCTATTATGTATGCTCCAATTTTGAACACCTAACCATGATATAGTAATGCTAGGACCGATATAGATTGCATCGTGGTTATGAGAGCCCTAGAGATGGTGGACTATGAATGCCTTCCTCCTGTTCCTTCAGAATTTGGGAGGTATTGTCACTAGTATTATCATAGATTCCATGCTGGTATTGTCCCTGAAGGAATCCGATCTTTCTGCGATCATCAGTAGTGGAATAGTGGTACTGGATGTAGCTTGAGATCTAGGAGCACTACATTAGAAGCCAAAGCTGGTTTAGCTGGATGTGGCACTTCAGGAGGAGATTATCCCTGCAAACAAAGAGGGAAATCTTTTGGCGATAAAGTGACGTCGCAGGGGAAAATAGTGTCAAATAATCCGTGTCTCTCGCATCTCCTAGATGATACTTTTAGCTTCAACCTTATGAAGATGTGGACATCAATATAGTTAAATATATGCTAGTGGTTTGTTAGAACCCTAGTGGATTCTAAGCTTGGGGGTGATCACTATAGGGGATCGGTCTCCTTAGAACTATATAGTGGTTTCCTCCTTCAAATTGCTACTCAAAGTCTGCAGAAAATACTCTTCTATTGATGATAAAAAGTGAAGGATTACATGGCTATTTATAGACCTTTTAACCCCAACTTCTAATAGGACTCCTACTTCAAGACATCTACTCCTAACCAACTCCTAATGTAACTCTAAGTCCATCCTCCAACCGGCCCATCTAGGGGTGGCTGTTGCTTTATTATTTCCTAATTATATTCTAACTTAATCCTCTCCTCAACCAACCCCCTCTCTTTAACTAGGATAAGGGGTGGTTAATTAAGATAACATGTATCTTACTCTCCCTTCAGATATCTTCCTCAACTAATCCTAACCTAGATGGCCTCCTTACTTAATAGGGGTTGGCTAAATAAGATTTATATGAATGCCCTTAGATTTTACATGATTGCCATCTTTAATGAAACTAAATTTGGACTTCCCTAGCTAGAGTCCTAATAGACCCGCCCTTTTCAATTCACCCTTATCCTTGAGACTGATGCTCCATGAATTCTGAAAATTTGATTTTTAAATTGTCATAGTTTTCCCAGGTGGCCTCTTCTTCTGGAAGGTTCACCATTGTATTAGCACTTTAGTAGTAGGTCGCCATCATTGTGTCACGATCCTGCGATCAATAATGACATTCGGTTGAGTTTGGAGCTATCCTTGGATAGTCATATTAGGTAGATGTGATGGAACCCTAGAAGGAACTCTACAGAATTTGATCTTTGAGGGGGATCAACCCTTGGAACACTATAAGGGTTCCTCCCTCCTAGGAGTCAGCCACAAGGCTGAATAAAAGAGAATACTTGCTTGATGAAAAAAGGTGGAGGCTACAAGTTTATATAGGGCTCAAAACCCTAGCCCTAAGGGGGTGCTTCCTAAGTGAATTCTCTCTTTTACCCCTCCTATTGCTGCCCTACCTAAATAAGGGGGCCGACGACATAAGTGGCTACACAAGCCACATGCCTTTTCTAGAAACCCTAGCCGACCAACCCAGTGAAGAGGGCGGTGGCCAGGAAACCCTAAGGCTCCAAAATAAACCCTAGTCATGCTTCTTTATAGGATAGAATTGACTAGGTGAAGTTTTCTTACAATCTCATAGAGTTTTTATTAATTACCTCTAAGGTGATTAGGACTCAACACTACTGGAGTCCTATCAAGCTTGTCCTCTTTGAATCAGCCTTGTCCTCAAGGCTGAGGATTCATAAACTTAGGGAACCGAGTCTTCAGCTCCTCATATAATTCTCATACTATCATCAACTAAACTTTGGCCTCCTTATCAGCTTGGGTGTTAGTTGGAAGGATTTGGGCTGAGTCATCTTCTTTAAATTTCCATTTAAGGTGGGATAGCCGGAGGATCAATTATAATCTTGATCGGTGTGTGGATCTGATCTCCAAGTTAGGGCCCTAATGTGATCCCCAATTTTGCAAGGCCTAAAAAAATAGGGAGACCACTTCCTTAAGGCTCGAGTTTCTTGTTGGTCGGGTTGGAGGTGTAGGAAAACTTGATCTTCAATTTTTCATCCATTTTGTAGTTTGTCGAGAAGTTATTTCTTCTTTGCATGTGCTGCCATATGATTAGTCTTTAGTAATAGCCAATCTTTCTTCTGGAATGGTGACTGCCCTCTGATATAGTTCATGATGATGAGAGCTCAATCCGATATGAGTATAGATTGTAATCCTTTTGGGCTTACTCCTCTTTTATGCCATGGAACTGTATCCAGCTAAATTTTAAATTTGGTAGCAATGAGTATCCTCTTTAAAAATCTCATGTGAAATGTGGGGAAGCCTCGATGTGAATTATGGGTCGATAATTTTGCATAAGGGTGATGTCGGTGCCAACTCTGGATTTGTCTGCTCCAATCAGAAACATCTGGCCATGACTTGGTGGGGACAACATCATGGCCATGAGGGCTATAGTTCCACTCGAACAAGGTGATACATCTTCTTCATAATGAGAGGGATAATATTTTATTGAGATCTATGAATAATCCTTCTCTTATTCTGATTTTGCCATTGGAGGGGCTCAATTTTTTTGTAACCTTAGGCCGTAGATCGGAGGTCATCATCAAGGAGGTCTATGAGCATCATGGTCTGATCCTTGGGGAAGTCGTGGAAGTCACTTGAGATATGGAAGTGCTGTATCAGAAACCATGGTAAGTTCGGCCAAATGTAACACTTTAGAAGTAGCTTATCTCCGGGGAAAAGGATGTAGGGATGTGTCGTAGTGGGAAATAATCATGATCGAACAATCTGTGTCTTTGTCATCTCTTGGGCGACCCTTTTATTTATGACCTTCTGAGGTTGTAGGAAGTAATCTGGCCGAGCAACAGCTAGTAGAAGTTTTGACTAGTTCAGCATGGGTGGTCGGACAATTTCAGAGGAGGCCCAAAATTTTAGCAATCTGTGGGAGAGGGTTCTTATCTTCAATCTCATGCAAATCTTGAATTTGAATTAGGAAACCATCGGATTCTTCTTTTGGTATCCCTCCAAGTGTTGTGTTGTGGTTGTAATCATTGGGCTCCCTTATAGAATCACCTGTTTTCATTTTCTAAAAAATTTCATGGTTAGCTTTGAAAAATTTTAAAAAATATCTCCAATCGTGGATAACCAATCAATGCTGAGCACTATACCAAAACCATCAAGAGGGAGGAGGAAAAAATCAGTAACTACGTCTTGCTCTTGTAGGATCAGTTTTACCCATGGGCACTTCTGATTGTACTTCATAATTTGGCCATTAGCTATCTTTTTAGAGCATTAAGTGAGTAGCAACCTTACTGCTCATGAAGTTGTGTGCTCCCGGTGTCGATGAGGATGATGACCGACTGCTGCTCAAGAAAGCCTTCGATCTTCAATATTTATAGGTTGGTGTAGCCGGCTAAGGTAGGGACCGTGCAATTGGTAGGTTGTGGTGTATAATTCTCTTTGGGCTCGAGAGTCATATCTTCAAATTTGGGTTCTTTAGTGGGCACAAGTATCAGTGGTGTCTCATTTTTATATTGGTGTTCTAGGTTCCATAGTTTATCACAATTCCCATATAGGCCGTTTGTCGATCCATCGTGAAGGTCTTCTCTTATTAATTCTTTAATTAAGTGGGTTGGCTGATAGTAGGAGGAGGTGAAAGCTTTGGTGCCACTAGTCGGGGAGCCACCTTAGATCTCCAAGCTTCATAGTTCAATCACTTCTCTTGATGTCGCGTGAAGGAGATGGCTGCCTTAAGTGTGTACGACTATCATGCTTTAACTTCTTTCTGAATCTCCGGCTTCAAACTCTCAATAAAAGTCCTCAATATCTTCTTTTCAGGCCAATTATAAATTTTGTTAGATAACCTTTCAAACATGTTTTGGTACTCTTGTATGGTGGAGGTTTGACGGATCCCCGCTAGTCCTTTATCAAGGTTCTGGTAATTGATTGGTGCTGAGTTTATATGCTTTTGTTTGGGATATGATTCTCATGCTCTGAACATCTTGATTGAGGTGCCCTTCTTGAAGTTATGCAAATGAGATCGATGTCGCTGAGGTCTAGGGCTATCGTGTCTTAACTTCGCTTCTTATCTCCAGTGGGTTCTTTTTGCAATCAAAATTTGCTCTATGTTGTTATCTTCTTAGGCTTAGTGATCAGTGTAATCTAAACTCCTCAAAGAGAGCATGCAATTTAGCATCCATACGAGTCTCAAAAGCCTCCAATTTGGCTTCAAATAAGCCCATTGATGTCATGACGTAAGGATCTCTAACCTGTCAAATAAACTGACTAAAGAGTATAGCTACAATTTTCAAGTTGAAGACAATGAATGGCATCAATGCGGGACTGCGGTGGTGAAGTCTCTAAGTGAAGGATAGCCGCTAAGGGTAGCAACAATGGTGGAGGAAGAAGATAGCAGCAGTAATGTTGACTGTAGTTCTGCGGTAATGCTGCAATGTTGTTAAGGCTGTAATTTTTTCAGGTGGCTGATATCTATCAGAAGATGGCATCCGAGAGGTCTGAGTTGGAAGACAACAGTGATGGTGGAGAAAGAAGAGGGCAGCAACAACGTCGGCTGCGGCTGTGTTGCGACTTCGTGGCTGCAGATGGCATTGGTTGCAGCAAGGGTGTGGCTGCAATAGGAGGAAGATGGGTTAGTGATATACACGACTATTGCAGAGGAGGGTAGCATTGGTATGGAGTGAGAGGCCACCGCTGTCATATTCAATTTGTTACTAGCTGCGATCATGATAGTTGACAGTGAGTGATTGTTGCGAGCTGTGATGTAAATAGATTGCAGCAAAGATCATTGCTGGTAGCTTTTTGCTGCAAGGATCACTGCTGGCTGCGATCAAGGAGGATGGCAGTGAGATATCGCTGTCGGCAGTGATATGTATTGAGGGATCGCTACTTGACATGAAGGGATAAGGGAGATTGGGTGGCTGAAATGTGGGTGGACTGAAGGTGGAAGGCTGTGATTTTTTGGTACAATTTGTGGCTGTTTTGGGTGTAATTTGGGACTATAGTTCTATGGAGTTTTGGCTATGAATTGGTATAGTTTTAGGTCTATGATAATAGTAGATGAAGGTTAGAAAAAGTGATTTTGGATTTGGGATAGATGGCAGCAAATGTTTGATAGGAATCGGTAAGCGTATGCTGCAATAGGTGCTGGTTATAGAAGGCTACAATTTTAGGTTGTTTTGTGGCTGATTTGGGTATGGTTTTGGCTACTATTTGGTAGGGTTTTGGGGTTGTGATAGTAGAGGGTGAAGGTTAGGGAAAGATGGTTTTAGATCTGGAAAAGATGGCTGCGAAGGTTTGATAGAATTCAATGAAGTTTGCTACAACGTATGCTGCCTTGCAGAAGTAGAATTATCATCAAAGAAATAGTAGTTTCTCAATGAAAATTCTAGCCAGAAATTATGAAATTTGGGGCTATGGTATCAAGGGATGAAGATGAGTAAAAAGGAGTTTCAAATATGGAAAAACAGTAGTGAAAACCTGATAGGATTCGATGAATGATCACTGCGTACATGCAGTTCTACCGACAGGATTTACGTCGAAGAAGTAGTAAGTTCTTAACATAATTTTCAGTAGAAAACCTAAGGAAATTATATAGAATTTCAATGATAAAACCTTGGTTTATATGAGAGTATGGGAGTCTAAAAAATGAAAAAAAGATAGCACTCAAATCTGATAGAATTCGATGGAGAAAGTGATGCGATGTGTTGTCCTACCGAACATATTTTATGTTAGAGAAATGATAAATTTTCAACATAAATCTCAGAGGGAAACCCAAGAAAATATACAAAAATCCTTAGTTCAGATGTGGCTAATATCAACAAAAAGTTTGATAGTATTTCGGTAGAGTAACAGTAGGAAAATAGGGGAAAAGACAAAAGACAAATTCTTCATCGTAAAATTCCAACAGTATATGATGAAGATTTAGAGCACAATAGAACTAGTTTTAGAAGGGATTTTTTTTCAGAGATCGATCTTAGATGATGGCTAAGATAATCTATGACATCATATAAAAATTTTGACCAAAATAGAGAAGCATAAAACTAGTTTCAAGAGATAAATAAATGGCTGAAAATTTCTGCAGCGTTTCACCTTCGCAATAACGATAACATTTACGTTGGTTGAAATTTACAGTAAACAAAGTGTGGCAAAATCTCTTCAACGTATAGGATAAATGAGTAGTAGTAATTGGACATGGATAATAAAAATATACCAGATCTCCAGTTCAAAATGTAGGGGGCAGCATCAGATTAATTTGATCTATGGCTTGGTTGGAAAGTGGAGGCATTGTCGCAGCAATTATGGGAATTGCTTGGGAAGGTGGAGGTGGCAAAGATGGCTACAGGGATAGTAGTAACGCTGCTTTAATACCAGAAGAAGCTCTATATAATTTAATCTTTGAGGGGGATCAACCCTTGGAACACTATAAGGGTTCCTCCCTCCTAAGAGTCGACCACAAGGCTGAACAAAAGAGAATACTTGCTTGATGAAAAGAGGTGGGGGCTACAAGCTTATATAGGGCTCAAAACCCTAGCCCTAGGAAAGTGCTTCCTAAGTGAATCCCCCTTTTTGCCCCTCCTATAGCTGCCCTACCTAAATAAGGGGGGCAGCGACCTAGGTGGTTGCACAAGCCACATGCCTTTGCTAGAAACCCTAGCCGACCAACCCAGTGAAGGGGGCGATAGCCAAGAAGCTCTAAAGCTCCAAAATAAACCATAGCTATGCTTCTTTATAGGATAGAAGCGACTAGGTGGGGTTTTATTACAATCTCACAGGGTTTTTATTAATTACTTATAGGATGATTAGGACTCAACCCTATTGGAGTCTTATTAAAATGTCTTTGAACTGTCTCGTTTTATTCTAATTTGAGCTTCAAGTATGACACATAGAAGACTGGATGGATTCGGGAGTCGGTGGGTAAGTCTAATCTGTATGCTACTACCCCGATGTGCTCCATAATCTAGTAGGGTCCATAGAACCAAGGTGAAAGCTTCATGGATGCTCTAGTGTGGATCGATATTTACTTGTATAGCTGGAGTCATAGAAATACCCAATCTCCCATGAAAAATTCTCTTTTGCCTCTGTGTTGATCATATTGTTGTTTTATCCTTGCTTGAGCTACAGTGAGATTGTCTTTTAATAGCTTCAGCATTTTGTCTCTGTCTTGTAGTTCCCTATCTACTTGTTCTACTTTAAAGGTACCCAATGCATATTTTGGGATTACAGGAGGAGGTCGACCATACATAGCCTCATAGGGTGTAATTTTTTTATATGAATGATAAGTTGTATTATATCACCATTTGGCTCAAGGGAGCTACTTTATCCACTCTTTTGGTCGGTCAATGCTGAAGCATCTGAGGTATGTCTCTAAATACCTATTTACCACTTCAGTCTAGCTGATAGTTTGTGGGTGATACTGTGCTTATCTTCAATTTAGTGCCCTATATCTAGAATAATTATGTCCAGAATTTGCTTATGAAGACCCTATCACGATCACTTACAATAGATCTCGGTATCCTATGCAATTTTACAATATTTTTCATAAAGATTCAGGCAATGCTGAAAGTAGTGTAGGGATTGTGAACTGCACAAAAGTGAGCATTCTTTGTAAGATGATCAACAACAACAAGAATTGTACCATTTCTTTGTGATGAGGGTAACCTTCGATGAAGTCTATTGATATATCGATCTATATTGAGTCCGAAATGAGTAGAGATTGTAGCTTTCCGGGGCTTGCCACTATTTCATCTTTATGTTGTTGGCACACATCACATTATGCTATAAATTTAGTAATAATATTTTTTAATCCATTCTTTCCTAATGTCCTCAAGGAAGTTGTTGGACGAAAGTAAAATGATCAAAAATTCAGCTTGCTCGGGTAGTCATAAAAGCACATCTATAATAATATTCTCTTTCTCCTTTTTATAAATTATTTCATAATCATATCCAATAAGCTTTATTACCCATTTTTGCTGCTCAGGGAAAGATTGATAGAAGATAAGATTTAGATATGATTTCCCCAACTGAATGAGGAAATCACGTACATTAGTTGAGGAAAATTCTCCTTTCTTCACTTGTATAAATTGATGATGAATCAATGAACTCCATAGGCATTTCATTACTTCTTCCTATTTTTAACATGGTATCAGAGCCCCTCTCTCTATAAGAGAGATTATCTTTTTTTTTTATTCATTGTCCAACAATAGTTTTTATCTTTTCTTGCTGTCAAACGATAACCTCTTACTAATGAGGAATCGACGACACTATCAACTATTGGTGTTGATTCTCTCCTCTGTTAGTACTAGCCCTTATCTTGTGGCATCTCTTCTTTGGTGCCTGCTTGCCTAAAACAGGTCCAGCGACCTGTGTGGTCCATTGGCCTCTCCTATGATGGATCTGCTACCCTTTTTCCTCTCTTGATCTTTTTCTTCTGTAGATCTCTCCTTCCCTCGTAGCATCAAACCCACAGTCGTGTCTCTTCCTTCCACTTCACCGGCACACGACAGCGTCGCTGTTGCTTTTGCTGTCGCCGGCATCGACTTTTGCATAGCCCTTCCACTGCACATGGTCGGTAAATTTGTCTCCTTCCTCTCCATCGGTGGTCACTCCCCTGTTTCTCTCACTGTAGAAGTGCTGCTCCTTTCCACAGCCTCTTTTAGTTGGCTACATGACCGCTACCCCTTGTTCCTCCCCTACCGCTGCACCCCTTGCAATTTTATACAGCAAATGTTAATCGCTACCACCATTAATGCCGCTCCTTTCTCTATCGATAGCGTCATCTGCCGTCCTTACTGCCTTATCCTGCTGCCGCATCCCGTTAATGCCGCTGCTCTTATCTACCCTTGTAGCCCAGGCAGCTGTAGCAGATGCGGTCCTCTTCCTTTGCCAATCGCGCTGTTGCCTACCTCCTCTCTGCCGTCAATATTGCGATTAAAATCGGCTCGACCGCGCTTCTCCTGCTGCCAGCCCTCTGCAATCGTAGCGAGCTTTGCTTCCCCTTTGTTCCTTCTCTGCCTCCCCGCCGACGTGCTCGTGTCACTGTTACAATCTCCTCTGCCAAGAGCTCCAGCATCCTTCCTCTACCTCCTTATCGTGAAAGACGTCAAGGGCACCTCTTCCTCGCCGGAACCTGCTATCACTGTGTTGGACAAGATTCAACACCAGATCGACGCCGATCTCCCCGACATCATTTGAAACCCTCTCCTACAGCCTCAGCCACCCCAAACACCAACATCGCTGCCTCCTCTACCGCTGCTTCGCAATAGCGTCTCCGTCCCCTACGCAACCCCTTGCTGTGGCGACAGGTGTTGGAACAGCAGCATCAGCCTCCTTTATTTCTTCTTCCCTCTACTGCAGTCGTGCTTCTGTCACAACCACCACTACCGATGGCTCCAGCCACAGTAGCAATTGCTTCCTCTGCATCCTCCTTTACTATTGCTTGTTCCTTTCGTAGCAGCTGCCCAGCCCTTGATCCTTCACTGTGCCATTGCCATCGGCGTGCCCTACCTCCGGATCGTGACCGGATTTGATCTATGGCCAACTGTTCCTTTCGATCCCAACAGCACCCTCCTGCAGCCAGCCACAGCACCGCTGCCATCACCCCCTGCTCCAATAATTGCAGTCACAGCCGCAGCCCTCTCCATCCTCTGCCTTATGCTCCCCTGCCCCTACAGCCAGCGAGCCCTCAGCAATCATAGTGAGCAGCCCACTCTCTACTCCTTTTATATCATGTTGCTTGCCACCGCCGCCTTTCTCCTTCTCAATTGCAACCGCAGCCACTCCCACGGACCATACCTCTACTGCCGCTACATCTTCTTCTTCCCTTCTTGGGCAGTGCGACGAAAACAGAGGACCCTTTACTTCTTTTGCCAAAGCCAGAAGAAGCCACAGTAGGCAGGTCTCCATTGTGCAGTAGAGTACAATTGCTGCATCATCATGTCTTCACCGATCTTCTCTGCCAAGAACTCCTTTTCCACTTTTCGACCCTTCTGCAGTGTTCTGTCGCTCATCTACCGTGAAGCCTGTAGCTGCTGCAATCTCGACCAATCTCTCTTTTGCTGTCCAGCGACAGCTTATGCACCATCTCTTTTGTTGTGCCTACCCCATGCTAGACCTCCTCTTCCAGCCATTCCTGCTGTCTGCACTCTTCTTAGCTAGGCTTATATGGCAGCTGAAGTCGACCTTCACCATGGTTGACAACATAGCAGTCTCTTTCCTTAGATTCATTAGCACTAGTTCAAGATCTGTGTCCTTCATAGGAGCTTGATCTTGCGGGGGCATGATAGTCCAATTTAATCAAATTTTTGAACTTGGCTCCAGCATAATCGTCTGCTCTTTCTCAGCCAGGTTAATATCATTGTTAAAGTCAATCGTCGTCAGATCTTCATAGTGGTTGACAACACAACGACTTCCAACTTGGCTCCAGCAGGATCATCTGTTCTTTCTTAACTAGACTGACATCACTGTCGAAGTCAATCATCGTTAGATCTTCATCGTGGTTGACAACACAACGACCTCCCTCTCAGTCAGGCTGACATTGTCGTCAAAGTCAATTGCCGTCAGATCTTTATCGTGGTTTCCTTCATTCAAATTCATTGTCATCGGTTCAAGATCGATATTCTTAGTTCAAGTCAGTGTCCTTTTAGGAGCTCGATCTTGCGGGGGCATGATAGAAGATAAGATTTAGATATGATTTCTCCAACCGAATAAGGAAATCACGTACATTAGTTGAGGGAAATCCTCCTTTCCTCACTTTTATAAATTGATGATGAATCAATGAACTCAATGGGCATTTTATTACTTCTTCCTAATTCTAACAAAGATATCTTCTGCTCCAAGAAATATTTTAGGCTCTTATGGTCGGTCTTGATTTGGAAGCATCACCCGATTAAGTACGATCTCCACTTAGCCACTACGTGCACAATCACGAGCATCTCTTTGTTGTAAATAGTCATCTTGAGGTGGGAAGGAGATAAAGCCTTACTTGTATATGCTAGGGGGCAGCCATTTTGTATTAGCATAATACCAATTCCCACTCCGGAGGCATTGGCTTCAATAACAAAATTCTTGTCGAAGTCGGGTAAAGCTAGCACGGGGGTTGTCATCATTGTAGTCTTAAGTTTGTCGAAGGTGGTAGAGGCTCTATCCAACCATTGGAAAGCATCTTTTTTAAGCAAGGAAGTGCGAGGCACACTGATCTTCTCATAGTCTTTCATGAACTTACGTAGCAGCCTGCTAAGCTAAGAAAGCCGCACAGCGATTTTATGTTCCTTGGGGTCGGCCAGTTCTGCATTGCTTTAATTTTGGAAGGGTCCACCGCAACTCCTTCCTTTGATATGATATGCCTAAGATACTCCACTTTCTATTGAAGAAAGTTATACTTTGATTTTTTGACAAAAAAGACATGCTCTCAAAGAATCGTCAAAACAAGTCGTAAGTGCTCAAAATGACTTTCAGTAGAAGGGCTGTAGATAAGGATGCCATCAAAGAAAACTAACACAAACTTATGAAGATAATTCTAGAATATATCATTCATAAGGCTCTAAAAGGTGGAGGGAGCATTGGTGAGACTGAAGGGCATTACCAAAAATTCGTAGTGGATGTTATACATCCGAAAGATGGTTTTCAATATGTCTTTTTCGGCTAAAATTGTTTTATGGTTTGGGCTGCAATTTTAGGGGTGTTAGGGTTATGATGACTGCATCTTAAGGCTAAAGGAATGCCCTAAAGATATGGCAGCGAGATGGTTGGGTTTCAGTGGGTTAAGAAGAAGAAGGACAAAGGTGCTGCAGCAGATTTTTCGTCGAAAAAATTTCCAATAGTGAAGATGTAATTTTTTCCAAAAATTTTCCACAAAATTGAGTGAAACTTAAGAGGAATCCTATGGTAAGGAAGAGGTAGTGCTGATAAAAATTTTATGGAAAGAAATAATAGTAATAGGTTTAGCAAAATCAAAGATCACGAAGAAGTACGTAGTAGATTTTTACATCTAAACTACAACAGCTTGGACGTAAAAGATGAGTAGATTATCTTGATGATCTGTCAATGAAACCAAAGGGAGATCTGAGGATAGGAAGTTATAAAGCCATGGTAGAAATTTCGTAGAAATTTGATCAATAAAAATGCAATTGCAAATCAAATAGTAAAGGGTGTGCAGTTGGAATTCTGTGACATAACTTTCATCGTAAAGATGAAAACTTTACGACAAAAAGTTTGTGCAGCAAATAAGAACAATTTTGTTGTATTTTATTTTAATAGGGATAACTAAATTACAACAATAGTAAGGTAGGAAACTAGAACCTAGTGCAATTCACAGGGAGATTATAGGATGATCAGCGGTAGTGGAGATAACGGTGAAATTTGATGATAATCTTTAAGCAATTGTAGGAATTTCTTTGGATGATTTAGGGGGCTGATATATAGCTTTAGAAGGGCAGCGAGACACTAAGAATGCTATTTTAATACCAAATGTTAGAACCCTAGCGGATTCTAAGCTTGGGGGTAATCACTATAGGTGATCGGCCTCCTACGAACTCTATAGGAGTTCTCTCCTCCAAATTGGTGCTCAAAGGCTATAGAAAATACTCTTCTATTGATAATAAAAAGTGGAGGATTACATGACTATTTATAGACCTTCTAACCCCAACTCCTAATAGGACTCCTACTTCCAGACTTCTACTCTGAACCAACTTCTAATGCCAGTCTAAGCCCAACCTCCAATCGGCCCATCTAGGGGTGGTCGGTTGCTTTCTTATTTTCTAGTCCTATTCTAACTTAATTCCCTCCTCAACTAGCCCCCTCTTTAACTAGGATAAGGGGTGGTTAATTAAGGTAATGAGCATCTTACTCTCCCTTCAAATATCTTACTTAACTAATCCTAACCTGGTCGGCCTTCTTATTTTCCTTAATAGGGGTCAGCTAGATAGGATTTATATGAATTCCCTTAGATTTTACATGATTATCATCTTTAATGAAACTAAATTAGGACTTACCTAGCTAGAGTCCTAACATGGTTCCTCCTGTAAGATCAGCATACAAAGGTCGAGTAGTCTGGTAGGAAGAAGTCGGCTTGGTTCGACGGAGGTGCCTGAAATTTCAGCAAGCTTCTCTAAGCACTATGTTGAGACCGCCTTTTCTTCACTTTCTCATTTTCGGCATAAGGTCACCTATCATTCATGTAGCCAGATGAAGCATGATAGGTGCAGGTGGCCGGTTACAGTTTTTCCTCCATTTTCTTCTCCTTGGACTCGAGAACTGCATCTTCAAGTTTGGGTTCTTCAGTGGGTTTATGCTAGTTACAGGTGCCCTGCAAGCCAATCATACGAGTGATGGCATGTGTGACACACTGTATAATCTTTTTGCTTATGATTAATATTGGTATATTCTCACATATTATTTGTAGCATATATATTATGATATCCTTGGTTCTGTGCAATTGGAATCGGATCATGATGAAATCATGATAATGAGATTGATCCATCTTTAAACACAGATCCTAAATAATCTCGGTCATCGATTACTCGAGAGGGACATCGAGATAACCGAACAGACCGGTGTACTATATATCCATTCATATGATGGAGGCGGCTGGTCTCATAGCCACTTGTGTGGAGACACTAAGGATATAGTACAGGTGCTCATTAGAGAATGAGTTCACTGATTGATCCACTTATGGAATGCTGTATGGTTAATGATATCTAATGTCAGATAGCGAGTCCATAGTCTCAATTGTATGGAGAATGAGTACCAAGGATGTCTTGTATGAATACTCCTTTCTTTGACGCCAGATTTACATATTTGGAAAGCTCTAGATTTGGTACAACTAGTTATCGAGATTGGTAGCCAATCTTACGAAGGTAATTGAGTATCAATAGAGGATCATCCACTCTTAGTATCAGGAGAGGAATATCCTATATGTGCTTGCTTAGATAAATCCCTAGCTAGGGTCATTCAGATTGAGAGAGAATGAGTTCTCCGGTAGAATTCGATTAGAGCAACATAAACTGATTTTGTATGTGACCTGACAGTACCATATCCAATATATGGTCTCTGGGATATTATTTGGATAAGGGATTATGGATACACGACAATTAAGGACAGATAGGTCCGATGGATTCAATCCCCGTGTATTCCAGATTCGGATGGAGAAGATGAAGGAGGTCAAATCTCTCTAGGTAAAATCAATCTCTCACACATTGTGATTTTTTGAGTTTTACAATTTTCTCGCGACCCCAATCTTTTGCACGATGATTTGATCTGCATGGGAAACAAGTTTTTTGTTTTAATTTTCGCTACATATGTGATGCACTCGCTGTAAGTTTTCTAATAATGGTATCAGAGCCAAGGTTTTCATGCGAAAGATTGATTTTAAACTATGTGTGATGAGATTGAATCACGTAGAATCGTTCTACGCGTTCTTGCTGCGTTTTTGCTGGAAGCCCTTGCAAGGGGCAATGACACATAGCCACGGCCACTTATAGGCGGCCACCACTGCAAGGGGTGGCCGACAGCCCCGCAGGCACTGCAGCCAAGGCCCCGCCAGGGGCGATCGGCCACAAAGGGTAGCGACAGCCACCACCCCACAAGGTGTTGCAAGGTAGCGGTGGACGATCGCCCACGCCGACGGCGTGCAACACCGCCACCTGCGCAGATGGGGGCAAGGTGATGGCTAGGGCATCCTTTTAAAAAAGAACGATCCTGCCCCTCTAATTTTTAAAAATTCCGAGGACTATCCTCATGTGCAGAATTCTGAAAATGCCCTCAATAATTTTAGAAATTTCGAGGACTGTCCTCTCATTCAGAATAATGAAAATGCCCTTGATAATTTTGGAAATTTCGAGCATGTTCTGATTTCTAAAAAAATAATTAATTAAATATTTTAATTAATTATTATATATATCTAGTAATCCTACATATGATGTGATGTACATGTGATGTATGATATGGATGGATGATCATGAGGCATGTGTTGTGATGTGTGTACTTGTGATTATTATTATTATTAAGGCCTGCGTGCCTATGTTTTTCTCATTTTTTGTTAGGTCTGTGTGTTTGTGATTATTTGTAATTACATAGAGAGACGCGTTGGGAGCGTGAAGATGACAGCGGGACCCACGATGCTGTGGCGGGAGATTACGACGTATGGTGATGCGATGATCCGACGGAACTAATGATGACGAGATCAATAATCACAGGGCATGAAGATGCGTCAATGCACACATAGATCCTATTGTGAGTGATTAGGCCCATTGGCTCGGGTTTAATCATATTAGGTGACGGCTTATGATCATCCGGTGTGGCTTGCATGTATGATGTGTTATACACCTACTATATATATATATATACATGCAATGTAGATCTATAATAAATATATATGTGTGTGACACGACATTTAGGAGACCGATAGAAAATAAAAACCCCTCCTAAGATAATATTAAGTCAATAAGCATGAGGTAATAAGATTGACCCACGTGGCCTTCCATCGTTATAGGAAGAAATTGAATCACGATATAAGTTGAGTTGGTTGAGTCCCTTGAGTCTCACCTATCTACGTGATCGAGTTCTTGCCTATGACATAAAGATGTCACCGGTGCCCTGAGGACATGGTATGCTTGGTTGAGTCCCTCGAGGGCATATCATTGAGTCAGACTCATTTTGTAACGATGGTGATGACTTAATTGAATGTTATGGTTGGTCGAGTCCCTCGAGACCATGATGATTCGGAGGCCGAACGTGACGAGAATCATAAAGAGTTGTGATTGGCAAGAGTTGTCTACCTTTTAGGCTTAGTGCAATTGGTCGAGTCCCTCGAGGTTGCACTAAGACACTAATTGGATCTCGATCCCCACTAGGAGTCTGCTGGAGACTTTCGTCTCACATGTCGAGGGTACCACGTGATTCGCTAAGAAAATAATGGGAGCACATTAAGATAGAAGTCCATATCTTAATTAGTATTTTCTGTAAAATCTGCATGTTATTTATTTTTGCTATATCTTGTTTTATCAGAAACATGTCACTTACAAACCCCCGACATGGCATACTTGATGCCAACTGCCTCATTAGTCTAAAATATACATATTGGCTTTGCAATTTGAGAATTATTCTCACAGTGAAGAAAATCGCATATGTCTTTGATACAATCGTGCCCACACCGGAAGAAGGGGGCAAGCGAGGATAAGATCGCTCACTATGTGAAGTACATAGATGATTCCATGTTAGCAAAATATTACATGTTGGCCTCCATGACTCCTGAGTTACAAAGGCAACATGAGAGCATAGATGCAGATTCTATCCTTCTTCATCTCCGCTAGCTGTTTGAGAAACAAGGAAGAACTCAAATATATGAGATGTCTAAGAAACTCTTCCAAGCTAGGATGACAGAACGGACATCGGTTGAGAACCATGTCCTAAAGATGATAGAGTAGATCGAGAAACTCATAGGTCTAGGAATAGTCCAAGAGGATAATCTGTGCATTGATTTTATACTTCAGTCCCTACCAGATTTTTTTTCTTACTTCATCATGAATTTTAATATGAGCAAGTTTGAGGTGACTCTCCCGGAGCTTCTCAATATGTTGAGGGAAGCTAAGAGTGCCATTAAGAAGGAGAAGTCAGTTCTCTATATTGGTGAGACCAAAAAGAAAAGGAAGGCCAATAAGATCCTTAAGAAGGGCAAGGGAAAAGAAAGACCAGGTAAGGCAAAGGTTGCCAATAAATACCTGATAAAGGACAAAGGATAATGCTTCCACTATGGCCAAGAAGGGCACTGGAAGAGGAACTATAAGGACTACCTTGCAAATAAGGCGAAACAGAAGCTTGAAGAAGCTTCAGGTATATTCATGATCAGTCTCCACTTGTCAGATTTTCATGACAACACATGGATATTAGATACCGAGAGTGTTTATCATATTTGCAATTCGTTACAAGTTCTGACAAGACCTAGGAGAGGTGAGATGGACCTCAAGATGGGCAATGGAGCAAGAGTTGCTACAGTTGCTGTTGGAGAGGTCACCCCGCATCTACCTAGTGGAGCTATTATTGCATTAGATGCATACTATTTTGTTCCTTCTATTATCAAAAATATTATTTCTATCTCTTGTTTAACAATTAGTGGATATAAATTAGTTTTCGAGAATAATATTTGTTCAATAATTATGGATGATAAGATCATCACTAAAGGGACCCTAATAAATGGCTTATATATGTTAGACACTTCTCCACATATTATAAATATAAATATGTCTAAGAGGAAAAGAGATGAGGTGAATAATGCATACCTATGGCATTTTAGGCTAGGTCATATACATGAGGAAAGGATTCAAAAGTTGCTAAAGATGGATACTTAGATCCATTTGACTATGAGACATATGCAACTTGTGAACCTTACCTTCATGGGAAGATGATCAATTCTCCTTTTAGTGGAACTGGAGAGAGAGAGCCACCGAGTTATTGGAACTCATACATAGTGATGTATGTGGTCCCATGTCGACTCAAGCTATAGGTGGTTACTCATACTTCATTACATTCACTGATGATTTCTCTATGTATGGACACGTGTACTTAATGAAGTACAAATCTGAGACCTTCGAGAAATTCAGGGAATATAAGAATGAGGTAGATAACCAAATTGGAAAGAGTATTAAGACTCTTCGATCAGATCAAGGAGGAGAGTACTTGAGCACGGAGTTCACCCATTTCTTCAGGGACAATGGGATTCTATCCCAGTAGATGCCTCCTTATACACCTCAGCTCAATGGTGTGATCCATGATGAGTTTCGCTGACCTACCTATCTTATTCTGGGGGTACGCCCTAGAGACTGCATCTTATCTTCTGAATAGAGTTCCATCATAGTCGGTAGTGTCTACACCATATGAGATATGAAAAGGAAAGAAGCCCGATCTTAAAATTGTTAAGATTTGGGGCTGTCCTGCCCACGTTAGAAGACACAACCCTAATAAGTTGGAATCAAGGACAGAATGGTGCACATTCGTGGGATACCCAAAGGAAACTTGTGGGTATTATTTCTATCATCTCGAGGACAGAAAGGTCTTTGTTGCCAAGAGAGCTGTGTTCCTTGAGAAGGAACATATCCTTGGTGGAAACAGTGGGAGTGAGATAGAATTGAGCGAGGTTCGAGAACCTAGCTAAAGCACCATTTTAAAGCCCGAGTTTGTTCAGGTACGTAACACATAAATTCTAAATTTATATAGGTCTAGTAGAGTATCTCACCTTCCTGAAAGATATGTGGGATATATCAATGGAGATGACTCTCAAGTTATTGATCCTCAGACCTATGAGGAGGCTATTATGAGTATAAACTCTGGAAAGTGGCAAGAAGCCATGAATTCTGAGATAGATTCCATATACTCTAATAAGGTTTGGAATCTTATAGATGCACCTGAGGGTATTATACCCATCGGCTGTAAATGGATCTTCAAGAAGAAGATCAGAGTGGATGGAAAGATAGAGACCTATAAAGCAAGCTGGTAGCTAAAGGATATCATCAAAGACAAGGAGTTGACTATGATGAAACCTTTTCACCTGTAGCTATGCTTAAGTCCATTAGAATTATTTTAGCCATTGCAACACATTATGACTATGAGATTTAGCAGATGTATGTCAAAACAGCATTCCTCAATGGCAACCTCGAGGAAGAGGTGTATATAATACAACCTGAGGGATTCGTATACAAAGAGAGTCCAGATAAAGTATGCAAGTTGCTTAGATCCATTTATAGATTGAAGCAAGCTTCTCGAAGTTGGAATACAAGATTTGATGAGGTGATCAGATCTTATGACTTCGTTAAGAACGAAGATGAGTCTTATATATATAGGAAGGTAAGTAGAAGCGCAATCACTTTTTGAGTGCTATATATGGATGATATCTTAATCATTGGGAATAATGTAGGAATGCTCTCCATAGTAAAGGCTTGGCTATCTAGAAACTTCTCCATGAAAGTCTTAGGGGAAACATCCTATATTTTGGGGATTCGGATCTATAGAGATAGATCCAAAAGGATGCTTGGCTTATCTCATTCTAGGTACATAGACTCCATTGTCAAAAGGTTTGGCATGAAAAATTGCAAGAGAGGTCTCATACCGATGAGACATGAAATATCACTTTCTAGGAGTATGTCCCTAAAGACTCCTGAAGAAAGGGCAAACATGGACAAGATACCTTATGCCTCAGCGATAGGATCTATCATGTATGCGATGCTATGTACTAGGCCTTATATAACACACATGCTCTGAGTGTCACGAGCAGGTATCAGGCAGATCCAGGTTTAGAACACTGGAAGGCAGTAAAGTGTACCTTAAATACTTGAGAAGGACTAAGGATCTTTTACTAGTATATGGAGGAGGTAGCCTCCAGGTTGAGGGCTACACAGACTCAAGTTTTCAGTCTGACATTGATGATAGCAAGTCAAATTTAAGGTATGTTCTCACCCTGAATGGAGAAGCAGTAAGCTGGAAGAGTTCTAAGCAAGATACTACTATTGACTCGACCATAGAGGCGGAATACATTGTTGTAGCAGAAGTAGCAGAGAAAGGGATGTGGATGAAGAAGTTCATCAAGGATTTGGGAGTCATACCAAGCAGCGTAGAGCTGACTCCCATATATTGTGATAGTGATAGGGTGATAACTCTAGCAAGGGAACCTAGGTCTCATCAGAATTGTTCTGAAGAGGTTCCATATGATTAGAGTGATCATAACCCATAAAAATATAGCAATGAAAATAGTTCCATTTGAAGATAATATTGCAGATCCTCTCACAAAGCTATTAGCTCAGATTGTATTTAAGCGTCATAGAGGCCTGATGGGGATCAGACACATAGGTGATTGGCTTTAGGTCAAGTGAGAGATTGCTAGTTACAGGTGCCCTGAGAGCCAATCACGCGAGTGATGGCACGTATGACACACTACGTAATCTTTTTTGCTTATGATTAATATTGATATGTTCTCACATTATATTAGATGTAGTATATATATTATGATATCCTTGGTTCTGTGCAATGGGAATCGGATTGTGATGAGATCATGATAATGAGATCGATTCATCTTTAAACACAGATCCTAAATAATCCTGGTCATAGGTTACTCGAGAGGGATATCGAGATAACCGGACAGATCGATATACTATATACCTGTCCATATGATGGAGGTGGCTGGTCTCAAAGCCACTTATGTGGAGACACTAAAGATATAGTAGAGGTGCTCATTGGAGAATGAGTTCACTAATTAATCTGCTTATGGAATGTTGTATAGTTAATGATACCTAATATCAGACAACAATTCCATAGTCTCAGTTGTGTATCTGGTCCTTAGACTTGAGACACCAAGGATGTCTTGTATGAGTACTTCTTCCTTTGACATCAGACTTATAGGTTTGGAAAGTTCCAGATCTGGTACAACTAGTTATCGGGATTGGTAGTCAATCTTATGAATGCAATTGAGTGTCAATAAAGGATCATCCACTCTCGATATCATGAGAGGAATATCCCATATGTACTTACTTAGACAAATCCCTAGCCAGGGTTATTCAGATTGAAAGATTATAGATACCATATCCAATATATGGTCTTTGGGATATTATTTAGATGAGGGATTATAGATATATGGTAACTAGGGACAGACAGGTTCGATAGATTCGATCCCCCTGTACCGTGTGGAGACTATGGTGTAGTGGCGTAGTACGTCCATAGTCGATGAGTTGAGTGAATTATTATGGAGATAATAATTCACTGTATCAGAAGGAGTTCTGATGGGAGCGACTTACAGCCAGCTCGGTATTGGGCCAAGAGAGTCACACATATATAGTGGATGCTTCAGCAAATAGAGGATTGGATGGAGATCCAATTAGCCCCTATTCTCATTAAATGAGACCCTTTGCTGATGGGCTCCTTGATTAAAGCCCAATTAGAGGCTTAAGGAGATTATTGGATAAAGATCCAATAATACAAGATTAGTGGGTTATTGGATGGAGATCAAATACCCACTAAGGCAGGAGCCCTAGGGTTTTTGGTGGCTCTCTATAAATAGAAGGGGAGACTCTTGGTTGATAGGCTGCAACTTTAGCCACCATCTCCTATTCTCCTTCCTCCCTCTGAGTAATAGTTCCAAGATCATATTGGAGGAGTTTTGCTGCAGAGATCCATCATTTGGATACTGCTAGAGAGGAGGACTCTTGATCTCCTTCATCTTCTCCATCCAGATCTGGAATATAGGGATATACAATCTCCCTAGGTAAAATCAATCTCTTACACATCGTGGTTTTTTGGTTTTTACATTTTTCTCGTGACCCCAATCGTTTGTACGATGATTTGATCTGCGTGGGAAACCAGTTTTTTGTTTTGATTTCCACTGCGCATGTGATGCACTCGCTGTAGGTTTCCTAATAGTTTAATCATCAGAGGTCTCTCTTTTTTAAAATGGTGTTCTTGGCTCCATAATTTATCATAATGCCAACATAGGCCCTTTTTCGATCTGTCATAATGCTCTTCTCTTATTAATTTCTTAGAATGAGGGGGATAGCTAGAAGTAGATGGTGCTAGAGGTTTATATGCTGCTGGTTGTGATGTGGTTCTCATGCTCTGAGCATCTTGATTGAGTCACTCTTCCTAGATTCAGGCGGAGGAGATTACGACCATCAAAGTGTAGGGCTATTGTGATTTTAATTCTCCTCTTATTTTCAACTTTAGTTCTTTGATGAATGTCCCTAATAATTACTTCTAAGACCAATCATGAGCTGATAGTATTCCAACAGGGTTGAGTCCTAATCATCTTAGTACTAGTCAATAAAAACCCTGCTAGATTATAATAAAGTCACTCCTATCTTATAAAGGAGTATGACTAGAGTTTAGATTAGCTCTTAGGGCTTAGTAGCCGCTGCCCCCCTTACTGGGTTGGTCGTCTAGGGTTTCCCCTTGCTTAGGTCGGCTATAGAGCCAACTTGGTCGCACCTGTTCCTATTAAGGCAAGTCGGCTATAGGAGGGGCAAAGGGATAATTTTACTTAGGCAAGCACCCCCCTTGGCTAGAGTTTTGATCCCTATTTAAAGATGTAGTCACCCCCCTCTTAAATTAAGTAATCATTAATTTTATTTCAGCCTTATGCCGAGTCTAGGGGGGAGGAACCCCTATAGCGTTCCAAGGGTTGATCCCTCTCAAGGGTCAAAATCTATAGAGCTCCTTCTGGGGTTCTATCATCTGGTATCAAAGCAGTGTTCCTGTTGCCCTGTAGCCATTTCGGCCGACTCTACTTTCCCAAGCATTCTCACAATTGCTTTTGACGTTGCCTCCATCCACCATTGCCTACCAAGTCGTAGATCCATCTATCGGCTGCCGCCTCCTGCATGATCTAGAAATCTAGTATTTTTTTACTAGCTATACCTCTTTAATACAATAAGATTCCTTACTCTACATATTAAATATTTTTCTCAAATTTTATCCATTGTAAATTTCGTTCTTCGCAAACATTATCGTTGTTGCAAAGGCAAAATGCTGTAGAAATTTTTAGCCGCATTTTTGCCTCTTGAAACCAGTTTATTTCTTTTCCTTTCTCTCTAAAACTTTTACACAATTCTAAGGATCAAGTTGGCTTTCACTGGGATTGATTTCTGAAAAAAAACTCCTTCTGGATCCCATTTTCTTGTCAAATCCTAAGCTTGCTCTTTTGCTGGATGAATTCGTGGATGTTTTCTCGGAGCTGCACGAGCTGGCCCCTAACCGGTTGCATGACCACCACATTCCTATTTTGCCAGGCAAATCTCCAGCAAATTTATGATTGTACCACTATCCTCACTTGCAGAAGGATGATATCGAGAACATTGTTAAAGGGATGCCTGACACCAATGTGATTCGACCGAGTTGCAACCATTACTCCTCACCGATGTTGCTAGTGCGTAAGAAGAATGGAACATGGCGGATGTGTATTAACTACCGGGCTCTAAACACCATCGTCGTCAAGGACAAATATCTTATTCCAATCGTAGATGAACTTTGGATAAATTAAAAGGAGCTCGAGTCTTCACTAAATTGGATCTTCGATCTGGATACCATCATATTCAGGTATGCACTGAAGATATTTTGAAAACTGCATTCTGCACATATAACGACCACTTTGAGTTTTTGGTAATACCTTTAGAACTTACAAATGCTCCTTCTACCTTTCAAAGCTTGATGAATGACATCTTCCAAAGGTTTCTATGCAAGTTTACATTGGTATTCTTTGATGATATTCTCATTTATAGCCCTACGCTTGATATACATTTTGAGCACTAACGAACTGTTCTAACCATTCTTCAAGAGAATACTCTTTACGTTAAACAGTCAAAGTGTAACTTTTTATAGCATAAAGTGGAGTATCTAGGGCACATTATATTAGAGGATGAAGTGGCAGTAGACCCGATAAAGATTGAGGCAATGCAAGGACGACCGAGACCTACAAACGTAAAATCACTACACGGCTTCCTTGGACTCACGGGCTACTACCGAAAGTTCGTGAGAGATTAAGGCAAGATCAATGCCCCACTCACATCCCTACTCAAGTAGGACTCCTTATCATGGTCAGATCAAGCCTGCGCAGCCTTTGAAAGACTCAAGGCTACCATGATGACGACGCTGGTCCAAGCGCTACCCGATTTAAACCGAACTTTCATGATTGTGGTCAACGCATCCAAAGTTAGAATTGGAGCTATTCTAATGCAAGATGGCCGACCCCTTACCTACACTAGTAAAGCTTTATCGCCCCCCTTACTAGGTCGGTCGGCTAGGGTTCTCCCCTGCTTAGGTCGGCTATAGAGCTAACTTAGCTTCCCCTTGTTCCTATTAAGGCAAGTCAGATATAGGAGGGGTAAAGGGGTAATTTTACTTAAGCAAGCACCCTCTTAGGCTAGGGTTTTGATCCCTATTAGCTGCCCCCCTCTTGAATCAAATAATTATCAATTTTATTTCAGTCTTATATCGAATCTAGGAGGGAGGAACCCCTATAGTGTTCCAAAGGTTAATCCCCCTCAAGGGTCAAAATCTATAGAGCTCCTTCTGGGGTTCTATTATCTGGTATCAGAGTGGCATTCCTGCTACCCTGTAGCCATCTCAGCCGCCTCCACCTTCCCAAGTAATTCCCACAATTGCTTTTGATGTTACCTCCCTCCACCTTCCCAAGCAATTCCCATAATTGCTTTTTGATGTCGCCTCTATCCACCGTCGCCGAATAAGCCGCAGATCCATCTATTTGTTGCCACCGTTTGCATGATCTGAAAATTTGGTATATTTTTATCACCCATGCCTCTTTGCTACTACAAGATTCTTTACTTTACATGTTAAAGATTTTTTCCAAATTTTATCCACTGCAAATTTCGTTCGTCGCAAACATAATTGTTGTTGCAAAGGTGAAACGCTGCAGAAATTTTTTGCCGCCATTTTACCTCTTGAAACTAGTTTATTTCTTCTCCTTTCTGGCTGAAATTTTTACAAAATTCTAAGGATCAACTTGGCTTTCATTTGCAATTAATTTCTGGAAAAACTCCTTTTCTAACTAGTTTTATTGTGCAATCTTTCACCATCACACAGTGCTGAAATTTTACAATGAAGGATCTGCCTTTCGTCTTTTGCCCTATTTACTTACTATTATGTTGTCAAAATTTTGTCAAGCTTTTTACTAGTATTAACAACATCTGAACCAAGTGTTTCTATATAATTTTCTTGAACTTTCCTCTGGAATTTATATCGAGAAGTCATCGTTTCTCCGATATAAAACTGGTTCGACAGGATAGCACATCGCAACACCTTTTTTACCGAATTCTATCAGATTTGACTGCTATTATTTGTGAGATTTCAGACTTTCTTTTCCTCATCTCAAAACTCTACTATCCTCACCAAAAACCTATCCAAACATTATCCTAAACTGAACCCAGACAACCACCCAAATCAGCCCTAAACTGTAGCCTACTCCCATCTAAACCGATTTACCTTCCAACCGACCACCCCCTTCTCCAAAATTCCTTTACCACTAACCCAACAATAGAAAAAAGACCTCAATATTACAGATCTAGAGGCATATACTATGGCATTAGAGAAGGCTATCGATGCAAAGCTTGAATCCTTTGAAAACCTCTTAGAAGAGAAGATGCGATCCCTTTTCACCGAATTCAGCATTGGTTGACCGTCAAGCTTGAGGAAATCATAGCATGGAGAAACTTTTAGGGTCAACCAATGCTGAATTCGGTGAAAAGGGATCGCATCTTCTCTTCTAAGGGATCGCATCTTCCCTTTTGAATGTTTATCTAATCAAACTGTGGATTAGTCTGAAAAATAACTTTTAGGGAGTTTCATCGAGGGCCTAAAGCCGGAGATTTGGGGAGAAGTAAAGGCGCGACTACCATACACTCTTATGGCGGTGATTTCCTTTATGCGTATTCAAGAAGAACGATTGAGCCAAGAGCCATGAAGGATAAGGGTCACTCCCTGACCAGCCATGCCGAGGCCTATAGCCCCCTCTACTGCCATCTGAGCCCCCGCATCAAAAAAATTGATGAGGGATGAGCTTCGTGAATGATCGGCCAAAGGATTATGTTGGCACTGTGATGCACCGTGGAGCCGAGAACATCGCTGCAAAAAGGGCCGGCTCCTTGTGATTGAACCAGTGGAGGATAAAGACAATGAACCATTTGAAGAAACCCTTGAATCTAAATAAGAAGCTAAGGAGGAAGAGTCCCAATTGGCCGACTATGTAGTGCATGCATTGGCTGGCTACTCCAACCCGTAGACGATGAAAGTTGGAGGACTTTTAAAACTACAACCCATCACCATTCTCATTGACATGGGCAACACAAATGACTTCCTCAATAGTAAGGTTATTGTATTTTTGGTGCTTCAAATCAAAGGTTGCAACAAATTCGATGTAAAGGTCACCAACGGTCGAATCCTTAATTGCAACCAATGGTGCCCGCGGGTGAAAGTACTCCTCCAAGATCAAGAAGTGGTAGCTGATTTCTTCCTCCTACCAATCGATGATTATAAAGCCGTACTCAGGATTGAATGGCTCACAATGCTAGGTGATATCTCCTAAAATTTTTTAAATTAATCATGAAATTTTATTACAAATGGAGACATGTCACGTTACAAGGCAAGCGAGGGAGCCATATTTCCACCGTTTCGTCGTAACGAATGGAGAAAGTTTTGAATAAAGCATATGGTGGATTCTTGATGCATATCCAATAACCATCTAAGGGGGAGAATGCATAAAACTTAGATCCTAAGCTTGCCCATTTACTGGATGAATTTGTGAATGTTTTCTTGGAACCGCGCAAGCTGCCCCCTCACCGACCGCATGACCACCATATTCCTATTTTGCCAGGTAAACCTCCAGCAAATTTACAACCATACTACTATCCTCATTTGTAGAAGGATGAGATCAAGAATATTATTAAAGAGATGCTTGACACCGGGGTGATTTGACTGAGTTGCAGCCCTTACTCCTCACCGGTGTTGCTAGTGCACAAGAAGGATGGTATGTGGCGGATGTGCATTGACTACCAATCTATAAACACCATCATCATCAAGGATAAATATCCTATTCTAGTAGATGAACTCTTGGATAAATTAAAAAGAGCTTGAGTCTTCACTAAATTGGATCTCTGATCCAGATACCATCAGATTCGGGTATACCCAGATGATATTTCAAAAACATTGGTCTGCACGCAAAACTGCCACTACGAGTTTTTGGTAATGCCTTTCGGACTTATAAATGCTCCTTCTATCTTTCAAAGCTTGATGAATGACATCTTCTGAAGGTTCCTATGCAAGTTCGTATTAGTATTCTTTGATGATATTCTCATTTATAGCCCTATACTTGATATACATTTTGAGCACTTACGAACTATTCTAGCCAATCTTCGAGAGAATACTTTTTATGTTAAACAATCAAAGTGTAACTTCTTATAGCATAAAGTGGAGTATCTAGGGCACATTTCATCAGATAATGGAGTGGCGGTAGATATGGCAAGGATCGAGGCAGTGCAAGGATGGCCAAGACCTACAAACGTAAAATCACTATGCGGCTTCCTTCGACTCACGGGCTACTACCAGAAGTTCGTGATAGATTAAGGCAAGACCAGTGCCCCACTCATAACCCTGCTCAAGAAGGACTCCTTTTTATGGTCGGATCAAGCCTCTGCAGCCTTTGAAAGACTCAAGGCCTCCATGATGATGACGCTAGTCCTAGCGCTACCCGATTTTAGCCGAACTTTCGTAATAGAGGCTGACGCATCCAGAGTTAGAATTGCGACTGTTCTAATACAAGATGGCTGACCCCTTGCCTACACCAGCAAAGCTTTATCTCCTTCACATCTTGAAATATTCGTGTATGATAAAGAAATACTTGCCATTGTACATGTAGTTACAAAGTGGAGACCTTACCCGATCAGCCGATGTTTCTAGATTAAGACTGATTACCGAAGCCTTAAATATTTCTTGGAGTAGAAAATATCCTCCCTAGAGTAGTAATGATGGGTAACTAAACTCCTTGGCTTTGATTATGAAATTACTTAACGAAAAGGAGAAGAGAATGTTATTGCAGATACCCTATCTCGGCTACCGGGACAAGCCAAAATTTCAGCCATCTCCCTTCCCTCCACCAACTTCCTTGACAACATTAGGGAGGAATAAAAGAATAATCCAGAAGTCCGAGCTATCATAGAAAGTTGGAGAAGGACTCGAGATCCATGGGTCACTACTCGTGGGATTCGAAGGATTTGCACTATAAAGACTGAATTGTTATTGTTCCTTCTTCACCTTGCATTCAAATTATTTTGCATGAGATGCATTCTTCACCCTCAGCAGGGCATTCCAGAGTTTTGAGGACTTACAAAAGGGTGAAGCAAAAATTCTTTTGGAAAGGCATGAAAAAATTAATTTATGATTATATATCCAAATGTGATGTATGTCAGCAGCAGAAAGGTGAAACAGTGGCAAGTCCAGGGAAACTACAACCACTACCCATACCGGACTCAGTATGGACCAGCATTTCTATGGACTTCATTGAGGGGCTGCCACTATCCCAAGGTAAAAGCATGATCTTTATGGTGGTAGATTGCCTAACCAAGTATGCTCACTTCGGTGCTGTGAAACATCCCTATAATACTACTAGTATTGCTCAACTTTTTATGGAACATATAGTAAAACTGCATTGGATGCTAAAGTTGATTATGGGCAACCATGACAAGGTATTCACAAGTAAATTTTGGATAGAACTCTTTCATATATAGGGCACCCAGTTGAAGATGAGCACAGCCTATGATCCCTAGATAGATGACCAAACATAAGTGGTGAATAGATGCCTCGAGACACACCTATGATGTTTCACCAGTGATCGGCCCAAAGAGTGGACCAAGTGGCTTCCTTGGGTTGAATAGTGGTACAACATGATATTTCATTCATCAACTAAATATACCCCTTATGAGGCATTATATGGCCGACCGGCCCCTATAATACCCAGATATGTGCTTAGTTCGACCAAAGTAAATTACGTCAACCAAAATTTGATTAACAGGGATAAATTGCTGTAGTTGCTGAAAGACAACTTGAATGTCACTCAAGCCCACATGAAGCAACAAGCAAACAACCATCGGAGTGAGTAGGAATTCATAGTGGGAGATTGGGTCTACCTTCAGTTCCAGCCATACAAACAGCTATCAATCAACACAAGAGCATCAATGAAGCTGTCTCCATGATTTTATAGACCATACCAGATCCTAGAGTGCATTGGAGCTGTGGCATATATATTAAAGCTTCCAGATGACGCTAATATACATTCCATCTTCCACGTATCCTTATTGAAGCTAAAGTTGGGAGAACATGAGAAGGCCCAGACTCGGCTGTCGAGCACTACCAATGATGGGGAAATCAAAGCCTAACCTGAAGCTACACTTGACCGGAGGATTGTGATGCGCCGATGACGCCCTTCAACCAAAGTACTTGTAAAGTGGACTAACTTACCATCTGAAGATGTAATATAGGAGTCACTAAGGAGTTAAAGATCCAATTTTCAGAGTTTATGGACCCTCAGCCTTGAGGACAAGGCTGATTTGAAGAGGAAGGACATGATAAGACTCTAACAGGGTTAAGTTTTAATCATCTTAGTACTAGTCAATAAAACTTCTATTTGAATATAATAAAGTCACTCCTATCTTATAAAGGAGTATGACTAGAGTTTAGATTAGCCCATAGGGTCTTAGTGGCTGCAGCCTCCCTTACTGGGTTGGTTGGCTAGGGATTCCCCCTGCTTAGGTCAGCTATAAAACTAACTTAGCCGCCCCCTATTCGTATTAAGGCAGGTCGGCTATAGGAGGGTCAAAGGGATAATTTGATAGGACTCCAGCAGGGTTGAGTCCTAATCTCCATAGAAGTAGTCAATAAAACCCTACTAGGTTGTAATAAAGCCGCTCCTATCTTATAAAGGAGTATGGCTAGGGTTTAGATAAGCTCTTAGGGCTTAGTGGCCATTGCCCCTTTACTGGGTTGGTTAGCCAGGGTTTCCCCATGCTTAGGTCGGCTATAGAGTCACATAGTCGTCCTTTGTTCCTATTAAGGCAGGTTGGCTATAGAAGGGGCAAAGGGATAATTTTCCATAGGCAAGTACCCCCTTAGGCTAGAGTTTTGATCCCTATATAATGATGTAGCCACCCCCTCTCTTGAATCAAGCAATTATCAATTTTATTTCAGTCTTGTGCTGAGTCTAGGAGGGAGGAACCCTTACAGCATTCCAAGGGTTGATCCATCTCAAGAATCAAAATCTATAGAGCTCCTTTTGGGATTCTATCATCTAATATCAAAGCCGTGTTCATACTGTCCTGTAGCCATCTCAGCCGCTTCCACCTTCCCAAGCAATTCCCACAATTGCTATGATATGTGCCTCCACCTTCCACCCTAGCAGCAGATCAAATCAGTTTGCCGCTGCCCCCTGCGTTTGATCTGGAATTATAGTATATTTTTATAACCCATGCCTCTTCAATACTGCAAGATCCTTTATATTATATGTGAAAAAAGTTTTCCAAAGTTTCCTTGCTGTAAATTTTTACCATCGTAAACATTATCATCGTTGCAAAGGCGAAACACCGTAGAAATTTTCAGCCGATTGTTGCTACTTGTAACCAAACTTTTGTTCATCCTTATTGGCTGAAATTTTTACACAATTCTCAAGATCAAGTTAGCTTTCATCTGGATTTGATCTTATAAAAGAACTCCTTCTGGAACCAGTTTTCTTGTACAATCTTTCACCATCATGCAGTTTTGGAATTTTATGATGAAGGAATCTGCCTTACATCTTTTGCCCTATTTCCCTACTGTTATGCTACCAAAATTTCGTCAAAGTTTCTACTGGTATTGAAACATCTAAAATAAGAGTTTCTGCATAATTTTCTTAAACTTTCCTCTAGAATTTATGTTAAGAAGTCATCATTTTTTGACGTAAAAAGTGGTTCAGCAGGATAGCACATTGCAGCACTTCCTTTCATCGAATTCTATCAGATTTGAGTACTCTTTTTTGTCAGATTTTGGACTCTCTTTTCTTTATCTCCAAACCCTACCATCTTTATAAAAAATCCTTCCAAATATTACCCTAAACTGAATCCAAATAGCCCCCCAAATCAGCCACCTAAATCAGCCTATTTCCTTATCGATTCACTTAGCTTTTTAGCCAACTTTCCTTTCCGAGACACCCACCTTTGTTGCCATCTATCCCAGATCTAAAATATATTTTTCCATCCTTTATCTACTGCTATCACAGCCCTAAAATCATACAATTCATCGCCTGAACTCCATAAAACTATAGCCCCAAATTACACCCAAGACATCCATAAATCGTACCTAAAAATTGAAGCCTTCGGTCCACCAACCTTTTAGCCACCCAACCTCCCTTGTCCCTTCAACCGTAGCATGCATCTTTCACTGCCCAATGCTGCCAATAGCAACCTCTTACTGCCATCCTCCTTGATTACTGTCAACAACGATCCTTGTGGTAAAAAGCTACCAATAGTGATCTTTCGTTGTAATATGTTTACATCACAGCCCATAATAATCGTTCGCTACCAACTATCTTGATCGCAGCTAGCAACAAATTAAACACAATAGCAGTTGTCTTTTGCTCTATATTGTTGCTGCCTTCCCTCGCAACAATCGTGTACATCGCTGCCCCGTCTTCTTCCTATTGCAACCGCACCCTTGCTGCAACTGACGCCACCTGCAGCCATGAAGTCCCACTACAGCCGCAGCCGACGTTGTTGTTGCCATCTTCTTCCTCCACCATTGCTACTTCCTTCCAACTCAAATCTCTTGGCTACCATCTTTCGACAAATATCAGCCATCTAAAAAATTATAGCCTCGATGACATTGTAGTGTCAACATTGCAGTATCACCAAAGGACCGTAGCCGATGTTACTACTGCCATTTTCTTCCTCCACCGTTGCTGCTACCCTTGGCTGCCATCCTCCACCACCGCAGCCCTGACTTTGCTGTCAGTGCTGCCTTTAGCCTGAAGATTGTAGCTACACTCTTTAATTAGTTTGATTTGACAGGTTAGAGATCCTTATGTCATGACATCAGTGGGCTTATTCGAAGCCAAATTGGAGGCTCTTGAGACACATATGGATGTTCAATTATGTGCTCTCTTTGAGGAGTTTAGATTGGGCTGATCACTGAGCCCAATAAGATCACATCATTGTGCAAATTTGGATTTTAAAAAGAACCTTAGCAAAGAACTAGCGATGATCCGTCAAACCTCTACCATCCATGAGTACCAACTAGGTTTGAAAGGTTATCTAATTAAACTTATGATTGATCTGAAAAACTGATATTAAGGACTTTTATTGAGGGCTTGAAGTCGGAGATTTAGGAAGAAGTTAAAGCGCGATAGCCTACACACTTAAGGCAGCCATCTCGTTTGCACGATATCAAGAGGAGCGATTGAACTATGAAGCTCAGAAGACTAGAGTTACTCCCCGACCAACGACACTAAAGCTTTCACCTCCTCCTACTATCAGCCGACCCCCTCAGCCATAGAAATTAATAAGAGAATACATTCATGATGGATCGACAAAGGGCCTATATGGGTGTTGTGATAAACTGTAGAGCCTAGAACACAAATGTAAAAAGGAGACACCGTTGATGATTGTGCCAACTAAAGAACCCAAACTTGAAGATACGACTCTCGAGCCCAAGGAGAAGGATACACTACAACTGGCCACCCACACAGTCCCTACCTTAGGTGGCTACACCAACCTGCAAAAATAAAGATCGAAGGGTTTCTCGGGCAGTAGTCCGTCATCATCATCATCGACATTGGGAGCACACACAACTTCATAAATAGTAAGGTTGCTGCCCACTTAATGCTCTAAAAAGAAGATTACAACAATTTCGAAGTCAAGGTAGCTAACGATCAAATTCTGATGTGCAACTAGAAGTGCCCACAGCTAAAATTGATCCTACAGGAGCAAGACATAGTTGCTAATTTTTTTCTCCTCTCTCTTGATGGTTTTGATATAGTGCTTATAATTGATTGGTCGTCCATAATTGGAGAGGTTTTCTAAAATTTTTTGAAGCTAAACATGAAATTTTTCAGAAAACGAAAGCAGGTGATTCCCAGTGACTACAATGACAACACCACACTTGGAGGGGGTACTAAAAGAAGAATCAGTGGTTTCCCGATTCAAATTCAAGAGTTTCATGAGATTGAAGATAAAAAAACCCCTCCCACAGCTTGCTGAATTTTTGGGTGTCTCCACCCAACCGAGCAGACTACCTCCTCTAAAGCTAGCCGACCCCCTTATGCTGAACAGGTCGAAACTTCAACCAGTTGTTGCTTGACCAGATTGCTTCATACAACCTCAGAAGGTCACAGATAAAAGGGTCGTCCAAGAGATGATAGAGACATAGATTGTTCTACTATGCTTATTTCCCGCTATGACACGTCCCTACATTCTTTTCTCTGGAGATAAGCTACTTATAAAGTGTTACATCATATTGAACTCACCATGATTGCTGATGCAACACTTTTAGATCTCAGGTGACTTCCATGACTTTCCTCGGGATCGGACCATGATGCTTAAAGTCTTCCTTGATGATGACCTCTGATCTATGGCCCAAGACCACGATAAAATTGAGCCCCTCTAGTGGCGAAATCAGAAAATGGGAAGGATCATTTGTAGGACTCAATGAAGCATGAACATTATCCCTCTCATTATAAATAAAGATGCACTACCTTGGCCGAGTAGAACTATAGCCCTCACGGCCATGATGTCATCCACACCAAATTGTGGCCATATGTTTATTATTAAAGTAGCACATCCAGAGTGGGCATCAGCACCATCCTCATGCAAGATGGTCAACAACATGAAGAAGTGAAAATGGGCCCCAAAAAATTACCACTCCTACCCACCTTAGACTCAGATCGGGCTCAGACCACTAGAGATTTTATCAGAGGATAGCCCTCACTTCAAAAGAAGATGTGACTACTATTACAGAGCAACCACGTGGCAGCCCATATAACGAAGAAACTTCCCCCTGACAAACGCTAGAGCAGAAGAAAGTTTCCTGAGAAAGATCAAGTCCCCCTTTATCTCTAGCTCCACTAGCATGAAATTCAAGCCTCAGGAAAGTGGTCTCCCTATTTCTTTAGGCCTTGTAAAATTGGGGATCACATTGGGGCCCTAACCTAGAGATCAGATCCATACACTAAATTAAAATTACAGTTGATCCTTCAAGTATCCCACCCCAAATGGAAATTTAAAGGCGATTACTCAACTCAAATTCTTCCAACTAACACCCAAGATGATGAGGAGCTGAAGACCCAGTTCCCTGAGTTCATGGAACTTCAGCCTTGAGGACAAGACTGATTTTAAGAGGGCGAATTCGATAGGACTCCAATAGGGTTGAGTCCTAATCTCCCTAGAAGTAGTTAATAAAATCTTGCTAGATTGTAATAAAGTCACTCTTATCTTATAAAGGAGTATGGCTAGGGTTTAGATAAGCCTTTAGGGCTTAGTGGCCACCGCCCCCTTACTGGGTTGGTTGGCTAGGGTTTCCCCATGCTTAGGTCGGCTATAGAGCCAACTAGTCGCCCCCTATTCCTATTAAGGAAGGTTGGCTATAGAAGGGGTAAAAGGATAATTTTACTTAGGTAAGCACCCCCTTAGGCTAGGGTTTTGATCCCTATATAATGATGTAGCCACCTCCTCCCTTGAATCAAGCAATTATCAATTTTATTTCAGCTTTGTGCCGAGTCTAGAAGGGAGGAACCCCTACAGCGTTCCAAGGGTTGATCCCCCTCAAGGATCAAAATCTATAGATCTCTTTTTAGGGTTCTATCATAATTTTACTTAGGCAAGCACCCCCTTAAGCTAGGGTTTTGATCCCTATTTAAAGATATAGTCGCTCCCCTCTTGAATCAAGCAATCATCAATTTTATTTCAGCCTTGTGCCGAGTCTAGGAGGGAGGAACCCCTATAGTGTTCCAAGGGTTGATCCCCCTCAAGGGTGAAAATCTATATAGCTCCTTCTAGGGTTCTATCATGAGCTTAGTTAGATAATCTTTCAAACCTGGTTTAGTATTCTTAGATTATGGAGGTTTGTCGAATCTTCATGAGTTGACCGTCGATGTTCTCGTACTCAGATAATCCAAAGTGGATCAGTAGCCCGGTCTTAAATTATCTTCACATCGGGACACCTTAGGTGTACTTAAGCCAATTGTACTATTGTATTGTGTTTCCCTCGAGGTGGATAGCATCAATATCCACCATAGAAGTCTTTGGTGTCCGATGATAATGGAAGTAGCATTCCGCATGCGAAAGCCATCCTATTGGGTCTCCCACTTCCCATTTAGGGAAGTCCACCCTCATGCGTGGTTGTGTCAAATCAGTGGCTTGTTCTTCCCTCTCATGAGGCCTCTCTTTGTGATATGAACTTTCACCTTGCTACAATTTCATCGGGCTCGGTGATCGTCCCAATCTGAATGCTGTGAAGAGAGCACGTAGTTTGTCCTCCATGTCTCAAAGGCCTCCAACTTGACACCGATTAGATCTTCCGATGCCATCACATAAGACCCTAGATCTATAGTGTTAAGATCATTCTCTTGCTGTTGGGTTATGGTATGAAGTGGTTGGGTGGATTAGTGGCCGAAAGAGGTGGTGGATCAAGGGTAGATGGTTGCGATTTAGGGCTGTTAGGTTACTATTTTTAGTTGCTATTAGGGCTATGGTCTTGAGCTATTGTAGGGGTCATATATGGGGTATGATGGCTGAGGGTTAAGGTTAGAGGGATGGTTTAGGATTGTTGTTGATGACAGCAATGGCTTTGGTAAGGATCGAGTGTGGATGTAGCAAGTAGTACAGAAGGTAGTGCAGCAAAAAAATTTCGTCAAAGGGGGTGCTATTGATGCTATTGTTTGGGGCTATTGTAAAGGCTGTAAGGGGGGTTTGGTTATAGAGGTTTAGGGTTATAGGGGTGGCTTACAGTTGCTATTGATGGCAACAACCGATTTAGTAGGGATTGGTGGCCAAAAGGGTGATAGATCAAAGTTACAGTTTAGGGTTGATAGCTTAGGGTTTAGGTTATTGTTGGTGTTGCGGTTTAAGGTTGTGGTGGAGGCTAGAAAGGATTTTGGTGGTAGTGGTTTGAGGTTGGGAAGGAAAGTTTACGATTGCTATTGAGGGCATCAACTGATTTGGCAAGGTTCGGGTGTTGGTGCAGTAAGCTATACTGAAGGGCAATGATGATGCAATTCTTGTGGAAACTATAGGGGAATCTATAGTAGTGGTGATGACGATGGAGTTTGGTGATGATCTTAGCAATTATGGGAATTGCTTAAATGGCTGGATGAAGATGATGGGTGGCTGTGGAAGGATAACGAAACACTAAGGAATATTAGTTTGTTCAATGGGATGTATTATACTTATTGAAAAAATGAATGCTCTTCGTAAAAATAGAACTTAAAATTTGTCGAAGCCAACAAATGTAGATCTAGTTAATGATAATTGAGTCTGTAAGGTGAAACACAAATGGATGAAAGTATATATCATTATAAGTCAAGCACGTTGCAAGCGAGTTTTCTAAAAAAGATAAGAAGACTTTTAATCCTATGACTAAAATGACATCTATTAGGATGGTGATTGCTCTAGCAACTAATCTTACATAGAAGCTTTGATAACTTGATGCGAAGAATGTATTTCTATATGATAAAATTAATAATGATATTTATATAAAACAACTTTCAGGGTATACTTTTACTTTTAAATCAAATTATATAAAACAACTCAGAAAAACCATTTTATGGGTTAAAGTAAACTCCAGAGCATGGTATGAAGAAATTACTACTCCACTTGATGCAAATATAAAGCTAAGTTATAGTGATGGCAAAGTTCTTTAGTTGTTCTTTTCATGCACTTATTAGTAATCTCGTCTACTTAATAATTATATTATCATATGTTTTATTTTTAATTGGTCTTGTAAGCCGTCTAATGCAATCTTAAAGGAAGCCACATCTTGATGCAATAAAAAAATTAAAAATATATAAATTCTACTCTTGATTTGAGATTATTCTATAAGAAGGATATTCATCTTAATTATATAAGTATGCAGATGTTAATTTAGGAGACTATTTAGATAATCATAGATCCATTTTTGGTTATATATTTTTATGTGGTTCGGCTTATAACCCATGATATAATAATAATTGGTCTTTCTTTTTACGATCTAAGCAAAAATACAAGGCTTCCTTACTTGCTACTAAAAAATATAAATGATTAAGGCATTTGATCAAAGACATTTACTATCAAATTAAGAAACTAATTATTTTATACTATGGCAATCATGTGTTTTAAAATTGATTGCAAGTCAAATTTGTCATATAAAAACCAATCATATTAAAATTGAATATCATTTCATCTAGAAAAAGATGCTTGAAAGAGTTACTAAGATCATAGAGATCAAGAGCAAAGATTACATTGTGTATATCTTTATAAAATTTTTCTCCAAATGATCATTTGAAGATCGTCGAACAAGTCAGAACTTATCTCTAAAAGCATATTTTAATGGAGTGTGTTAAGATTTAATGCATTATTTTTAAAGGATTTTAAGATTCTTATCTTTTATCTTTTAAATAAGTTCATTAGACAGAATATTAGATATGTGTCTCTTTATTTAAACTATTATATTATATCAATAAATAGATGACATTTACATATGGAGATCCATTCAAGTCTCAAATGTTTATATCTATGGGGCTTAGGTCAGTTCAAAATTGTATAAGTATTTTCATAAAAGTTATATATATATATATATATATATATATATATATATATATATATATATATATATATATATATATATATATATATAACTTTCATCTTTGTCTCCCCTTTCCCTTTTCTCTATCTTCATCCCCCTCTCCACACTTCTTCTATTTCCTTTTAACTAATTCCCCCCTCCTCCTACCGATCTCCTGAGTGATAAGACATATTTTGGTCTGTCCAATATGTATTTCCACGTCGTCTTTCAAAAGATAAGTAGACACAATCGACTCAGTTCAAATTAAGATCTCAGGAAAGAACATTGCCCTAGACCACCACTCGAGGGGCTAGGCCCAATTTGCATCACCGGCCTCCACCATAAGGTTAACTTTCATACGTTCCCTACATAATAGAATGGTATGTTTCAACTCGGACAATAGTTCATAAAAGGATTGCACCTACTGCAGATACGCAATAAGGACAATCAGAGCAACAACGGGAATGGGCAAAAAAGTTGAGGGTTCAACCACCAACCAGTGTACGACGTGGACCTATCGCCCATGTGCATTAACCTACTCTGTATCACTTTTACCTCCCTTAGCAGTATAAAAAGTGCCCATGCAAATGCACCGAGAGATCCTTCTTCCACACAAAAACGTATAATATAGAATAATCCATCGAGTTGACTTATTGGCTATGAAAGCACATTGTCGCACCGAAGTGGAAGAGAAGGATCTGCCTTATTGGCTATAAAAGTCTAGATCAGATTGCTTATAATAAATCAAGCATATTACAAAGACTTTGCATGTGATAAAAAGGAACTATCAACTCTAGTGAAAAGGGAGCCTTATTCAAGTTGTTACCAGATTGCAAAGCACAAATACACTCCTCCTAGCCAAATTTAGGGTTTGTCGATATCCAATGATGGATGGTTGATGCCCGTATATGCCGAGGTCACTTCTGCGAGAGCAGGGGAGCGAGCCCTCGCTCTTGGCCATTCAGTCCTCTCCAGTCAAAGGGAGGTCCTCTAGCTCCCTGTCCTTCACCAGAGCCCCCTCCAGATCAAGCTTTAAAACCCAGACCTCCTTCAGTTGGATTGTTGCACTAGGGTGAGTGCCCATAGCCAAAGGGCTGCTGAAGAAACCTCTTGAGACCCCATGATTGGGGGACGAAATGGAAGGTAAAACAAGATGATGTAGACAAAAATCGCCGATCAAGGCTCATTCAAAAGAAAAAAAAAAGAGAGGGAGAGGGGGCACCCCACGTGGCAGACGACTTACCGTAACTATGATAAGTAGAGGCCCCCGCCTCGAGCCCTAAGGTAAAAGAAGATACTGAATAAGATCCATCAATCAAAAATTGACAAACAAAAAAGAGGGGCAATCAACTAGCGTTACCATGACTAATGTCTCATTGGAGAGCCCCACATACCACCTTGAGGGTGTCAAGTGGACCTTCCCAGTGTTAGGATACCTTAGTGAGAATTATTGATTACAAGTGCCCTACAAGCCAATCACGTGAGTGATGGCACGTATGACACACTACACAATCTTTTTACTTAAGATTATTACTAGCATATTCTCACATTATATTATCTATTGCATATATATATTGTGATGTCCTTGGTTCTGTGCAATGAAAATTGAATCATGATGAGATCACAATAATGAGATCGATTCACCTTTAAGCACAGATCCTAAATAATCTCAGTCATAGGTTACTCGAGATCGAGATAACCGGATAGACTGGTGTACTATATACTCGTCCATATAATGGAGACGGCGAATCTCACAGCCACTTGTTTTGAGACACTAAGGATATAATACAGGTGCTCATTAGAGAATCAATTAATTAATTGATCCGCTAATGAAATATTATAGGGTTAATGATACCTAATGTTAGATAGTGATTCCGTAGTCCCAATTGTGTATCTGGTCCTTAGACTTGAGACACCAAGGATGCCTTATATGAGTACTTTTTTTTTATGCCAAACTTATAGGTTTAGAAAGTTCCAGATATGGTACAACCGGTTATCGAGATTGGTAGCCAACCTTACGAAGGCAATTGAATGTCAATAAAGGATCATCAACTCTTAGTATCATGAGAGAAATATTCCATATGTGTTTGCTCAAACAAATCCCTGGCTAGGGACATTCAGATTGAGAGAGGAGTTCTTTGGAAGAATCCGATTAGAGCGAGATTATGATAGATTCTGTATGTGACTTGATACTACCATGTCTAATATACGATCTACGAGATATTAGTTGGATGAGGGATTATAGATATATGGTAACTATAGACAGACAGGTCTGGTGGATTTGATCCCCCTATACCATCTCGAGACTATGGCATAGTGGCCTAGTACGTCCATAGTCGATGAGTCAAGTAAATTATTATGGAGATAATAATTCACTATATCGAAAGGAGTTCTGATGGGAGAGACTCACGACGAGTTTAGTATAGGGCCTAGAGGGTCACACACATATGGTGGATGCTTTAACGAATAGAGGATTAGATGGAGACCCAATTAGCCCCTATTCTAATTAGATGAGACCGTATGCTGATGAGCTCCTTGCTTGAGGCTCAATTAGAGGCCAAAGGAGATTATTGGATAGAGATCCAATAATGCAAGGTTAGTGGGTTATTGGATGGAGATCCAATACCCACCAAGGCAAGATCCCCAGGGATCTTGGTGGCTCTCTATAAAGAGGAGGGGAGACTCATAGTTGATAGGGTACAGCTTTGGCCTCCCCCTCCTATTCTCATTCATCCCTCTTCATAATAGTTGCGAGATCAGATCGGAGGAGTTTCACTGCAGAGATCCATCGTGTGGATATCGCTAGAGAGGAAGATGTTTGACTTCCTTCATCCTCTCTATCTGGATATGATATACAGGGATGCATCAGTTTTTGCAGCTTTTTCGCGACTTAATCTTTTGCACGATGATTTGATCTGTATGGAAAATTGATTTTATTTTGATTTCCGCTGCGTATATGATGGTCCCCTTGAGGTTTCCCAATAAGAACCTCACATATATAGTAGAAGATCAAAACAAAATCAATTTCCTATATAGCTCAAATCATCGTGCAAAAGATTGGATCATAAGCAAAACTGCAAAACTAAAAATTACAGTGTAAGAGATTGTTTACCTAGGGAGAACATATATCCCTTTTTTTTTTATTCGGATGGAGAGAATGAAGGAGGTCAAACTTCCTCCTCTCTAGCGGTATCCACACGATGGATCGCTGCAATAATACTCCTCCAATTACAGCCCTAAGTCTTGTAACTCTTGTGTAGTGGGAGGGAGGAGAATAGGAGGGAGCAGCCAAAGATGCAACCTATCATTTATGTTCCGCCCTTGTCTCCTATTTATAAAGAGCCACCAAAAACCCTAATGCCTCCTGCCTTAGTGGGTATTGGATCTCCATCCAATTACGCACTAACCATAGATTATTGGATCTCTATCCAATAATCTCCTTTGGCCTTTAATTGGGCCTCATGCAAGGAGCCCATCAGTGTAGAGTCTCATCTAATGAGAATAGGGGCTAATTGAGTCTCTATCCAATCCGCTATTCGCTAAAGTATTTACCATATGCGTGTGACCCTCTAAGCCCGATACCGAGCTGGCTATGAGTCGCTCTCATCATAACTCCTTTTAATATAGTGAATTATTATCCTCATAATAATTCATACGGGCGAGTATGCCTTTCCTTCCGTATGATTTTGCTGCATTGTAGCCCCTTAGCATTCATTCCTATTATTGGCGGACTTACGCCAGTAAGCACAAATTATCCTACTGTTAGCTTGAAAGCTAGCCCCTCGGATTGATTTAATTAAAGACTAGCTGCATTCTCAGATGCCCAGGTTCGATTCTGCTTAATTGGAAGATTCCTTATGATGGGCATAACACTTTTAAATTAAGAATAGGCGCGCCCATCTCATATGTACTAGTGGAGTTCTGAGTTGTGGTGCATTAGCGAGTTATACTTGTTCTTCATAAGTGGGGAAACGGTGGCTATATTTTACTTAAGATGCAGCTCTATCATGTGCAAAAAGAACCTAGCAATTTCGAAATGGGCGGGTTTCAAGAAATGATGATTCGTCCGCCGCCCTTTTACCCAAGGCAATATCATACAATTTAGAAGAGCATTATTGACTATTGCTGGTTATGCCATACCTTGCTCTCTCTTATTTATGAGTGCAATATTCTACGGATCAGGAGCGAAAGTATTAAAAGAAAGAAGTCAATCTCTCTATATTGATTAAAAAACACTCCTTTTCAATTCCCTTAGCATTTCATCAACGGATACATTGCCTGGGCGTGGCGTGGGGGAAAAAGCCCTTACTTATGTGAAAGCGTGTAGGAATTTGACCTCTTCTTTGCTTTGAGAGCGAATCCCCTTATCTTATTTCAGTGTTTTTTTTGCTTAAGTATAGAAGGAACTCATATGAAACCAGCAACAGAGGAAGTTAAGTTTTAAGAAGCAAGGCATTGTTTGTATAGAAAAAGTAATACTATAGAATTCTATACTCAAACTCACGTAAGCGCTTTAGTAACTCATTTCTTTTTCACGGATACACATATATATAATGATTTCGAAGAATACATTGCCTAGCTTCAGTAAATGACACAGCTTAGCTTGCCCTTTTCTTTTTTCTTTTTCTAGTTGCTTGGTTGTTCCGAACCACTTGTTTGTTGATTTCTGCTTGGCTTGTTTCATGCACCTATGATATAATTGAGTAACAAACGACAGCATACTTATACTTATGGTTGACTTTACTTGAGTAACAAACGACACAGCATACTTATTACTTCAACAATATTGCTTTACTTAACTTATGTATATCGGGGGTCTTTCGAGGAGGCGGAAACTCTTGCTTTCATGCCGGACAAAGAGGTATACTGGGATTGTGGTAATAGCCCCCCTAGAAGAAAGCAAATGAATGTAAGGCTTCAGATTCGATTTAGGAAACAAAATAGAAGTTCTTAGGAAACGCTGCCCCTAGGAGTATGCTTATATCCCACGAGCATGGAATAGGTCCTACGAGGGAAGGGCTTTTGCAATAGTAGTAGAAGAGAGGAGGACAAGGCAAGCCCGGGAAGGGCAGCAGAAGGGGATTAATGCAGAGAGTATACTGTGGCACTGACTTTCGGAATGGAATTGTTAGTTAGTAGGACAAATCCAAAGCAAATGCACACAATAAGCTCCTAGGTCTTTATCCGGTCCTTTGCATCAAATCCTTCCTACTCAGATTGATGTCCAAGAATTCTTGATATAGCCCCCCAAGAATAAATACAAGTCCGGTCCGATTCTGTCATCCCCTGCTTGGTAAGAAAGAGGGCGGAATAACTTATTCTTACAGAGAAATAGGCGCCAGAACACCTTCCCATAAGAGTGAGTACGCTTTGAAAGGGAATGAATCAAATTCCTAATGCTATTCCGGTAACAAAGAATCTACTGGTATATCAAAATGGAAAGGATGGTCTTTCTTATTTGAGCGGGTGGGTGGAGCTTCAACTGGCAAAAGGGGGGCAAATGCTTCTTTTCTCTTCTACTATAGCATCTTGTACAAAGCGAGCGATAACATCTTTTACAAAGCACGCGGTCATGTCCCTTTCTTTCTTTTGTCCATTCCCAAACAAAGGAAAAGAGGATAAATCAATATGTGATTATAGAAATTGGAATAAGCCGCCCAACACACACGACGGGAATTTATGTTGGATACTAGAGTCCCCAAAGCTAGGAAATTAAGCCAATGATCGACTTGCCGGGGCATTAGTCTATTCATATTCATCTGCGTCCCACAGTTGATTCAATAGCTTTGGATTCTGCCTTCAAACAAACCCTGCTTTAAATGCATTTGTAGCAGTTGGGACTTGCTTTCTTTACTGATAATAACTCATACATAGTGAGAATCTACGTTATTGATGATGATTTCCCTTCGCCCTGTACAAGCACCCCACTTGATAATAGAAAACCTATCGATTGAAAACTGTAAGTGTCTGATCTGAGGGCCCAACCGGAGTGCTTTTGAGAGTGCTTGCACATTTTTGTTACACGGGATTGAGAGGTTCGGATAACCAATTCAAACGATAGGTGGGACTTAAGTCAGTCTATGGGTTCCTTAAGAAAGAACGTAGATAACAGTGTGAAGCTTATGGACACATAATGGTAATAGGGTAATAAAACAGTTGAAAGCCCTTCTTTTTTACGAAGACCGAATATCATATTTGTACCGGTACTGTGAGAATGAGAGACATATGATATGAGTTAATAACAACACCTTACTCATGACTGCTTACTCCACCATTTGATATGGGATTGATATGAGGGAGGACCCTACCCTCTCTATTACTAACCCTACCCTCTCTATTACTACATCTCCTCTCTCTTACAATTGTATTCCTTGCTTTAGTGATGGTAGTAAGATACTCGCCAGTAAGACCTTTAATCTTTATAGGTTGCATTACATCTAGAGATACATATGATTCAAAGAAGCATGAACCATCCTCTTCACAAACATGCCTTAGAGGGTTTTGTCTTAGCTAGCACTGCACCGACTTCTTATCTCGAAGCTCTGTTTGCTGTATACGCTCTCCGTTTGAGTAACTGTATACTTACTTGCTTTCTTTAACTATAAGGAAGGTTTTCCGGGGACCAAAACGAAGAAAGAGGTCTTCTTAAGCGTCCCTTCGCCTCAGTGGGTAAAACTAAGCATTCGTTCGGAGTTGCTACGAGAGGAAAAAAGAATATAATGTAGATATAGTATATGAAAAATATATAATCATAGAATAGATAGGTTTGTTATGATAAGTTAATAGAATATAGTATATAATAATTGAATAATGAAATAAGAATATAGGTTTGCTACATCAGACAATAATCATATAATATAGGTTTGCTACATCTTACTTAATGATAAAATAATCAAAGAATAATAAGAAAATAATCATAGAAGCTATTAAAAATACCGGGAAAACATAAAAATAGAATTTATCTTGACCTCGTTATAAAGGAAAACTACTTTGCTGTCCAAAATCCCGGGAAAACATAACTTTTCAATCTGTTTCGGGTTCGCTATGAAGGAAAAGGACTTGGCTATTAAAAAACACGGATTTCCATGAAAATACAATTGATTTTGACCAAGCTATGAAGGAAAACTGAGTCGCTATCCAAAATCCCGGGAAAACATAAAAAGTGAGTCTGCATCCTCTTTCTTTGCTTCATAAATATTCTGCTTATTACCCTGCTATTTAAGAACACGCATTTATGGAGTTGGGCTGGAAAGAGAAGGTTGTTATTTGCCATTTAGTCAAGAGCTGTGTTACTTTATAATGGATAGATCTACTTTGTTTGTCTTCCTTAAGAGAGGTCGGTCTAAGGTTTTCGTCTGACCCAGCTTTGCTAAGGGCAACCAACCTGTTGTCAGGAATCTTCGCTTGTGATGTGAAAGAAAGCGTAAGCATAAGCAGATTTATAGAAGACACCAATCCTATATTCCTACCCTACGAGATTAATAAAGCAGGGTAGGAATAATTCACTCGACTCATCAACTATAGACATACTAGGCCACTATGTTATAGTCCTAAGATGGTACAAGGGAATCAAATCCATCGGACCTATCTATCCATAGTTACCATGTATTTATAATCTCTTATCCAACTAATATCCCAAAGACCATATATTGGACATGGTACTGTCAGTCCATATACAGAATTCATCCGAGTATCGCTCTAATCGGATTCTCCCAAAAAACTCTTCTCTCAATCTGAATGACCTTGGCTCTGGATTTGTCTGAGCAAGTACATATGAAATATTATTCTTGTGATATCGAGAGTAGATGACCCTTTATTGACACTCAATTGTCTTCGTAAGGTTTACTACTGATAACTAGTTACACTAGATCTTAAACTTTCCAAACCTGTAAGTCTGATGTCAGAGCAATAATTACTCAAATAAGGCATCCTTAGTGTCTTAAGTCCAAAGACCAGATACACAACTAAGACTATGAAATTACTATCTTATATTAGATATCATTATCTATATAATATTCTATAAGTCGATCAAAGAATGAACTCATTCTCCAATGAGCATCTGTACTATATCTTTAGTGTCTCCACACAAGTGGCTATGAGACCAACCGCCTCCATCATATGGACGGGTATATAGTACACTAGTCTATCGGTTATCTCGATGTCCCTCTTAAGTAACCTATGACCGAGATTATTTAGGATTTATATTTAAAGGTAAATTGATCACATTATCATGATCTCATCACGATTTGAGTCTTATTGCATAGAACCAAGGATATCATAATTATATATGCAACAAATAATATAATGTGAGAATATATCAATAATATTCATAAGTAAAAAGATCACACAATGTGTCACACGTACCATCACTCACGTGATTGGCTTGCAAGGCACATAGAACCAGTAATCTCTCACTTGACCTAAAGCCAATCACCTATGTGTCTGATCCACATCAGACCCTTGTGACACTCAAATACAATTTGAGCCAACAGCTTCGTTAGTAGATTTGTAATATTATCTTCAGATGAAACTCTTTCCATTGTTATATCTTTGCGGGCTATGATCTATCTGATTATATGGAACATCCTCAGAATAATTCTAATGAGACTTGGGTTCTCTTGCTAGAGCTATTGCCCTGTCGCTATTGTAATATATAGGAATCAGCTCCACGTTGCTCGGTATGACTCCTAAATCCTTAATAAACTTCTTTATCCACAACCCTTCCTTTGCTACTTCTACTGCAGTAATATATTACACCTCTATAGTCCAGTTAGCAGTAGTATCTTGCTTGGAACTTCCAGTTTACTGCTCCTCCATTTAGGGTGAAAATAAACCTTGAATTTGACTTGCTATCATCAATGTCGGACTGGAAACTTGAGTCTGTGTAGCCCTCAACCTGGGGGCTACCTCCTCCATATAGCAGTAAAAGATCCTTAGTCCTTCTCAAGTATTTAAGGATACACTTTACTGCCTTCGAGTGTTCTAAACCTAGATCCGCTGATACCTGCTCATGAAACTCAAAGCATGTGCTATATGAGGCTTGGTACATAGCATAGAATACATGATAGACCCTATCTATAAGGATAGGGTATCCTATCCATTTTGCCCTTTCTTCAGGAGTCTTTGGAGATATACTCGTAGAAAGTGATATTCTATGTCTCATCGGTATGAGACCTCTCTTGAAATTCATATCAAATCTTTTGATAATGGAGTCTATGTACCTGGACTAGTATAAGACAAGCATCTTCTTGGATCTATCTCTATAGATCTGGATCCCTAAAATATATAATATTTCACATAAGTTCTTCATGGAGAAGTTTTTGTATAGCCAAGCCTTTACTGTGGAGAGCATTCCTACATCATTCCAAATGATTATGATTCATCCACATATAGTATCAAAAAGGTAATAGCGTTCTTATTTACCTTTCTATACATACAAGGCTCATCTCCATCCTTAATAAAGCGATAAGATCTGATTGCTGCATCAAATCTTATGTTCTAACTTCGGGAAGCTTGCTTTAATCCATATATGGACTTGAGCAATCTACACACTTTATCTGGACTCTCTCTTTGGATACGAATCCCTCTGGCTATTTCATATACACCTCCTCCTCGGGATTGCCATTGAGGAATAATATTTTCATATTCATCTATCAGATCTCATAGTCATAGTGTGCTACAATGGCCAAAGAATTTTGATGGTCTTAAGCATGGCTATAGGTGAAAAAGTTTTATCAGAGTTAACTCCTTGCCTTTGATGATATCCTTTAGCTACCAGTCTTGCCTTATAGGTCTCCACCTTTCCATCTACTCTGATCCTCTTTTTGAAGATCTATTTGTAGCCGATGAATATGATACCCTCAGGTGCATCTACAAGATTCGAAACCTTGTTAGAGTACATGGAATCCATCTTAGAATTCATGGCGTCTTGTCACTTTCCAGAGTCTATACTCATATAGCCTCCTCTCCACTAATATATCTTACATATCTTTTAGGAGGGTAAGATACTCTGCTAGACCTATGTAAAGTTGGAACTTATGTGTAGGTTTTCCAACCTCGCTCAACTCTATCTCACTCCCACTGTTTCCACCAATAATATGTTCCTTCTCAAGGAACACAGCTCTCTTAGCAACAAAGACCTTCTGATCCTCGGGATGATAGAAATAATACACTAAAGTCTCCTTAGGATATCCCACGAACTTGCACCATTCCATCCTTGATTCTAACTTGTCGTGATTATGTCTTCTAATATGGGTAGGACAGCTCCAAATTTTAACCACCTTAAGATTGGGCTTCTTTCTTTTCCATATCTTATATGGTATAGACACTACCAACTTTGATGGAGCTCTGTTTAGAAGGTAAGCTGTGGTCTCTAGTGCGTATCCCTAGAATGAGATGGGTAAATCAGCGAAACTCATCATGGACCGCATCATGTCTAACGACATGTAATTCCTCCTTTTTGGTACACCATTGAGTTGAGGTGTATAAGGAGGTGTCCACTGGGATAGAATCCCAAGGTCTCTAAGGAACTAATTGAACTCTATACTCAAGTATTATCCTCCTCGATCTGATCAAAGAGTTATAATACTCTTTCCAATTTGGTTCTCTATCTTATATTCCCTGAATTTCTTAAAGGTCTCAGACTTTTACTTCATCAAGTACACATATCCATACTTAGAGAAATCATTAGTGAAGGTAACAAAATATGAGTAACCGCTTATAGCCTAAGTCGACATGAGACCACATACATCAATATATATGAGTTTCAATTACTTAGTGGCTCTCTCACTAGTTTCACTAAAAGGAGAGTTGGTAATTTTCCCACGAAGGCAAGGTTCGCAAGTTGTATACGACTCATTGTCAAATGGATCTAAGTACTCATCTTTTAGCAACTTTTAAATCATTCTCTGATATATATGACCTAGCCTACAATATCATAAGTATACATTATTCACCTCATCTCTTTTTCTCTTAGACGTATTTATGTTCATGATGTGTGGAGAAGTATCTAACACATATAAGCTATTTATCAGGGTCCCTCTAGTAATGATCTCATCATCCATAGTTATTGAATAACTATTATTCTCAAAAACTAATTCATATCCACTAATTATCAAATAAAAGATGGAAATAATATATTTGATAATAGAGGGAACAAAATAACATGCATCTAATGCAATATAGCTCCACCAAGCAAATGTAGGGTGACCTCCTCAATGGTGACTATAGCAACTCTTACTCTATTGCCCATCTTGAGGTTTATCTCACCTCTTGTCAATCTCATAGGTCTTGTTAGAACCTATAATGAATTACAGATATGATAAGTATTGAATCTTAGATTTTGATGATGAAATCTATTGATGGATTTGTTGATCTAACATGTGTGTTAGAGATGAATGATACAGGATTGCCTACTACAAATACAATACAATCAGATGTTGGGCCGGACATAAGTTCGGGCATCGGGTCGAGGTTTGGATGATGCAATGCAAACTTGTTAGGAGATCACTAGATGCTTGCTGAAGGTATCGAGGGCTTGCTGTGAGTTCGTTAGAAGCTCACCGAAGGTACTGGGGGTTTGCCGGGAGTTCGTCAGGAGCTCACCAAGGGTGATCGGAGGCTTGCTTGGAGTTCGTCGGGAGCTCACTGAAAGTGATCAGGAGCTTATCGGGAATGCATTAGGGGTTCACAGAAGATGACCGACTCATCGGGAGTTCATTAGAGGTTATCAGGAAGATCGCTGGGAGTTAGGAAGGTAACTTGACATGTTAGTCAAATTGATTGTATTTGTATGCCTTAGTATGTCGTAGTTAGCATCAGTTTGGTTAGAGTCCAAATTGAGTTAGATTTGGAAGGAACCCAAACTAACTCAATATGAGGCAATCGGGTCCACTTTAGGTTTGGTTTAAGCTCAGGTTGAACTCATTTGGTTGACCTAAGAAGGGGTCAACTGAAGGTACAAGTCATATGTGCAAAAGTATGGAAAAAGGTACTTTTGTACGATTCCTGATAGTAGTACCGCCAATGGGTGGCGATAGTATCATTGTCACTCTATTTTCAAGGTACTTTCAATGGTAGTATAGTTGGTGCCGACAGTAGTACCGTTTATATGCAGGAATTATAGAAAGGTTTAAATTTTTTGCTCTATTTTGTAAACCAATTTGGGTCTATAAATATCTCAAGTTTTTTGCTTAGTGAAGTAAGGATGGTGAATGAAAAAATGAGAAAAATTGTAGTGAAAGTGTAAAAATTAGAGAGCTTCCGTTGTAAGTGATAAGAGAGACTAAAGGAAGTGAAATACTTGTAAGGTTCCTCTCTTGAACCTATGAAAAGGAGAGTAAGAAGTATAAGGGTTTGGTCTTCAACTAAAAAAGATCAGTAGTGAATACCGACGAGCCTCGACGAAGAGGACTCGGTAAGCAGACGTAGGCCAAGTTGTGATCAAACCATTATAAAATTTGAGTGTCTCTTAACTTTCCTTTTTTAATTTACATGTTCTTACTTGAGCTTTCTTTAAGCAAGATCATAACTTAGCGTCGTTTAATAGTTCAATTACTTACTTACTCAACTTGAATGAAATGTTTCTTATCTCGATTTTACTTTTGAGTAAAAGTTTTCTTAAACCAAAGTTTGCCATACTTGCACTAATCCCCCACCCACCCCCACCCTCCTCCTCCTCTTCTTAGTGCCAATTAATCCTAACAATTGATATCAGAGCCACGTTATACTAATTAGATTAACACCCAAGTGAGCAAATGACTTATTATGACATTAATGAGGGACACTGTATCACAAGTCCTTCCATGTTCAATGGGACATATTACACTTATTGAAAAATTAAAATACATATTTTTTTATTTCTATGGATTTTGATTTATGGCATATCGTTGAGAATGATTTCGAAAAGTCTTCTAAACCAATGAAAGAATGAAATGATTTGGAAAAGAAGATTTTTTCTTTAAATGTAAAAGCAATAAATGTTTTATTTTATGCTATTGATAAGAATGAGTTTGATCGGGTTTCTAAATGTGATTCAGCTTTTGAGATTTGACATAAATTAGAAATGATGCATAAAAGCATAATTAAATTAAATGAATTATTAAATGAAAAGGTCTTCAAAAATGAATTTAAAGAATACCTTCCAAGAAGGAAAGTACTTTGAGAATACAAGAACAATATCTTCCAAAAAATAGGAAAGATATTAAACTAAGAATAGAAGAATATCTCCTACCAAAAGACAGGAAGGAACTAGAACTGAGAACAACAGACGACACCTCGAGTAAAACCTCAAGTGACAAGAACTTTATACTTTTGACAAATGAATCAAAAAAATTAATAAACAAAAACCATAAAAATGTACTTGAATTGGACAAAACCTCTTTCTATGAACGCAAGAAGAGAAGATACTTTAAAGCTAAGGATCATAACCAAGAATTGGAGAATCTCGTGCTTGTGAGTAACCGCAATAAGGTAAGTAACTCAACTAATGATCATTTACTAATAAGACCCCAGAAGGAGTCCTATAGATTTTAATCCTTAAGGGGGATCAACCCTTGGAACGCTGTAGGGGTTCCTCCCTCTTAGATTCGGCACAAGGCTAAAATAAGATTGATAATTACTTTTTTCAAGAGAGGGGGCGGCTACATCATTATATATGGATCAAAACCCTAGCCTAAGGGGGTGCTTGCCTAAGTAAAATTATCCCTTTGCCCCTCCTATAGCCAACCTACCTTAATAGGAATAGGGGGTGACTAGGTTGGCGCTATAGCCGACCTAAGCAGGGGGAAACCCTGGCTAACCAGCCTAGTAAGAGGGCGGCAACCACTAAGCCCTAAGGGCTAATCTAAAACCTAGTCATACTCCTTTATAAGATATGAGTGACTTTATTACAATCTAGTAGGGTTTTATTGACTACTTTTAGGGAGATTATGACTCAATCCTGTTGGAGTCCTATCAAACTCGCCCTCTTAAAATCAGCCTTGTCCTTAAGGCTGAAGTTCCATGAACTCAGGGAATCGGGTCTTCAGCTCCTCATCAGCTAAGGTGTCAGTTGGAACAACTTGAGCTAAGTTATCATCTTTAAATTTTCATTTAAGGTGGGATACTTGGAGGATCAACTGTAAGTTTTATCTGGTGCACAGATCTGATCTCCAGGTTGGGGCCCCAATATAACCCCCAATTTTGCAAGACCTAAAGAAATAGAGAGACCACTTTCTTGTGGCTTGAATTTTATGCTGGTGGAGCTAGAGATGAAGGGGGACTCGATCTTTCTCAAGAAACTTTCTTTTGCTCTAGCATTTGTCAGGGGGAAGTTTCTTCCTTGTACTGCCACATGGTTAGTCTTTAGTGATAGTCAATCTTTCTTCCGGAATGGTGACTATCCTCTAGCATAGTTCAGGATGATGAGAGCCCAATTTGGCATGAGCATGGATTGCAATTCTTCTAGTTTAACTCCTCTTTCGTGCCATGGACATATATCCAACCATATTTTAAATTTGGTAGTAATTAGTATCTCTTGTAAAAGCGTGGGGGAAGCCTCGATGTAAATTAGGAGTCGACCATCTTGCATAAGAATGGCCCAAATTCCAACTCCTAATGCATCAGCCTCAATGACCAAAGTACGACCAAAATCGGGCAGCGCTAGGACTAACGTCATCGTTATGGCTGCCTTGAGTTGTTCGAAGGCTGCGGAGGCTTTATCCGACCACAAGAAGGTTCTTTCTTCAATAAGGACGTGAGTGGGCTACTGAATTTTGGTAATCTTTCATAAAATTTTGGTAGTAGCCCGTGAGTCCAAGGAAATCATGTAATGATTGTATGTTTGTAGGTCTCGGCCATCCTTACATTGCCTCGATCTTTGTCGGGTCTACCGCCACTCCATCCTCTAATATAATGTGCCCAAGATACTCCAATTTACGTTGTAAGAAGCTGCACTTTGACTGTTTAACATAAGGAGTATTCTCCCGAAGAATCATTAAAATAGTTCATGAGTGCTAAAAATATATATCAAGCGTAGGGCTATAAATGAGAATATTATCAAAGAATACCAATACGAACTTACATAGAAAACTCAGAAAGATGTTATTCATCAGGCTTTGGAAACTAGAAGGAGCATTCGTAAGTCTGAAAGGTATTACCAAAAACTCGTAGCGACCATTATGCATGTGGAATACAGTTTTCAGAATATCTTCACTGTATACCCAAAACTGATGGTATCCGGATCGAAGATCCAATTTAGTGAGGACTCGAGCTCCTTGTAATTCATCTAAGAGTTCATCTATGAATGGGATAGGATATTTATCCTTGACGGTGATGGTGTTTAGAGCTTGGTAGTCAATGCACATCCGCCACGTACCATCTTTCTTACGCACTAGCAACATTGGTGAGGAGTAAGGGCTATAGCTCAGTCGAATCACCCTAGTGTCAAGCATCTCTTTAACAATATTCTCGATCTCATCCTTCTACAAGTGAGGATAATGGTACAATCACAAATTTGCTAGAGATTTGCCTGGTAAAATAGGAATGCAGTGGTTATGCGGCCGGTTAAGGGGCAGCCCGCGCGGCTCCAAGAAAACATTCACGAATTCATTCAGGCAAAGGGCAAGCTTAGGATCTGAGTTTTGTATGTTCTCCCCCATAGATGGCTGCTGAATATGCATCAAGAATCTACCATGTGCTTTATGCAAAACTTTCTCCATTTGTTGCAACGAAAAGGTGAAAATTTAGCTCCCGCGTTTGCCTCGTAACGTGACCTTCTCCCTTTGTAATAAAATTTCATGATTAATTTAGAAAAATTTCATGAGATATCACCTAGTGTTGTGAGCCATTCGATCCTGAGTATGGCTTCATAATCATCGATGGGTAGGAGGAAGAAATCAGCTACCACTTCTTAGTCTTGGAGGAGTAGTTTCACCCGGGGGCACTGTTGGTCGCAATTAAAGATTCGATCGTCGGTGACCTTTACGTTAAACTTGTTACAACCTTCGATTTGAAGTACCAAACACGTAGCAACCTTACTATTGAGGAAGTTATTGATGCTACCCGTGTCGATGAGAATGGTGTTTTAGAAGTCCTCAAACTTTCATTATCTGCGGGTTGGAATAGCCGGCCAATGCGTGCACTACGTAGTTAGCCGATTGGGAGTCTTCTTCCACAGCTTCTTCTTTAGGTTCAAGGGCTTCTTTAGATGTTTCATTATCCTCATCCTCTGCTAGTTTAACCATGAGGAGTCGGCCCCCTTTTTACAGTGATGTTCATGGCTCCACGGTTCATCGTAATGCCAACACAACTCCTTGGCCGATCGTTCGCGAAACTCATCTCTTGTCAACTTTTTTGGTGCAAGGGCTTGGATAGCAGTAGAGGGGGTAGTAGGCCTCAACATAGCTGGTCGAGGAGCAAGTCTTGTCCTTCGTACCTCGTGGTTCAATTGTTCTTCCTAGATATACGTAAAGGAAATCCTGCCATAAGAGTGTACAATTGTCGTTCCTTTACTTCTCCTTGGATCTCTGGCTTTATGCCCTTGATAAAAGTACCTAAAAGTTGTTTCTCAGACCAATTCTCAGTTTAGTTACATAAATGCTCAAACCTTATTTGGTATTCTTGTATTATAGAGGTTTGACGAATCTTTGCCAATTGTCCGTCGATGTTATTGAAATCGGTTGGTCCAAAGCGGTCTAGTAGTTTTTCCTTGAATCGCTGCCAAGAGAGTCCTCCATGGGTGTACTTAAATTAATTAAACTACTGAATAGCATCTCCCTCGAGGTGGATGGCAGCATTCTCCACCCATGTGGCGTTGGCAGTTCGGTAGAACCAAAAATAGCGCTCCACGCACGAGATTCACCCGATCGGATCTCCTTCTTCCCATCGAGGGAAGTCAACCTTCATGCATGGATTATTAAGATCAGAGGTGATGTGGCCATGTTCTTGAGGATCGTCTCATCGATCTAAAGTTTCTTCGTGTTGTGATTTCCTCGGGTTCGACAATCGGCCAATGCTGAATTCGACGAAAAGGGATCGCATCTTCTCTTCCATGTGGTTTCCAAAGGCTTCAAGCTTTGCATCGATAGCTTCCTCTGATGTCATAGTATACGCCTCTAAATCTGTAATATTGAGATTTTTTTTCTATTGCCGAGTTAGTGGCATGGGAATTTTGGAGAAGGTGGTGGCCGGTTGGAAGGTGAATCGGTTTGGATGGAAGTAGGCTACGATTTAGGGTAGATTTGGGGTTACAATTTTGTGAAGTTTAGGCTATGAATTGGTATGATTTTAGGACTATGATAACAGTAGATGAAGGTTAGAAAAATAGATTCTAGATCTGGGATAGATGGCAGCAAAGATAGGTGTCTCGGTAAAGAAAGTTGGCTAAAAAGGTAAGTGGATCGATAAGGAAGTAGGCTGATTTAGGGGCTATTTGGATTCAATTTAGGGTAATATTTGGAAGGGTTTCTAGTGAGGATGGTAGAGTTTGGAGATGAGGAAAAGAGAGTCTAAAATCCCATAAAAAATAGTACTCAAATCTGATAGAATTCGGTGAAAAGAAGTGTTGCGATTTGTTGTCCTGTTGAACTAATTTTATGTCGGAAAAATGATGACTTCTTGACATAAATTTTAGAGAAAAGTTTAAGGAAATTATGCAAAAACCCTTGGTTCAGACGTTATTAAAATCAGTAAAATGTTTGACGAAATTTTGACAACATAACAATAGAGAAATAGGGCAAAAGATGAAAGGCAAATTCCTTCGTCGTAAAATTCTAGAACTGTGTGATGGTCAAAGATTGCATAAAAAGCCTAGTTCTAGAAGGAGTTTTTTCATGAAATTAAATTCAAATGAAATCCAACTTGATCTTGAGAATTGAGTAAAAATTTCAGCCAAGAAATATGAACAAAAGTTTAGTTTCAAGAGGCTAATAGACGAAAAGCAGATTCTGCATTGTAAAATTTCAGTACTGTGCAATGAAGAATTGCAGTGCTATAAGTCCAGATCCAAAACGAGTTTTTTCACGAGATTAGTCTTGATGAAATCTAAGATAATTTGTAAAATTATATAAAAGTTTCAGCTAAAAAGGACAATTAAAAGTCTAGTTTCAAGAAGCAACAATCGGTTTAAAATTTCTACAGTGTTTCACTTTTGCAATAATGATAACGTTTGAGACGAACAAAATTTGCAGTGGATAAAATTTGAGAAAAATCTTTAATATGTAAAGTAAGGAATCTTGCAGTATTGAAGAGGCGTGGATGATAAAAATATACTAGAATTCTATATCAAACACAGGGGACAATGGCAGACTGACTTGATCTGCTGCTAGGGTGGAAGGTGGAGGCGCGTGTCATAGCAATTATGGAAATTGCTTGGGACGGTGGAGGCGGCTGAGATAGCTACAGGGCAATAGGAATGAGGCTCTGATACCAGATGATAAGACCCCAGAAGGAGCCCTATAAATTTTGATCCTTGAGGGGGATCAACCCTTGGAACACTATAGGGGTTCATCCCTCCTAGATTCAGCACAAGGCTGAAATAAAATTGATAATTAATTTTTCAAAAGAGGGAGCGACTACATCATTATATAGAGATCAAAACTCTAGCCTAAAGGGGTGTTTGCCTAAGTAAAACTACCTCTTTACCCCTTCTATAGCAAACCTGCCTTAATAGGAACAAGGGGTGACTAGGTTGGCTCTATAGCCGACCTAAGCAGGGGGAAACCCTAGTTAACCAACCCAGTAAGAGGGTGGCGGCTACTAAGCCCTAAGGGCTAATCTAAGCCATAGTCATACTCTTTTATAAGATAAGGGTGACTTTATTACGATCTAGCAGGGTTTTATTGACTACTTTTAGGTAGATTATGACTCAACCCTATTGGAGACCTATCATTTACTTTCATGAATTATTAAATTTTTTTTGTTAAATTTATGATAAATTTAGAAATATTAGTAAATCCTATAATTACTTAGAGAAGAGAATACATCACTAGTTTGTAAATTTAAAAACATACATGGAGCATCAACATCATATATTTCTTGCTCTAAATGTGAGTCATTAAAGATAGTTAAAAAGGAAAAGATTATGTTAAAATAAACTTTAGAAAAATTTAAATAGGGAATAGATCCCTAAGCATGATCCTTACAAATAAGGGCCATGATCATAAGAAAGAAGGTATAGGCTTTGTGGGCAATTATCAACAAAAGCCATCTATCTTCGTTAAAGAACCCACTTTAAACTCTTTATCTAAAATTAGATGTAACTTTTGTAGTAGGTTAGGATATATAGCTTATAAGTGTTCATTTAGAAAATGTAGTCCACATAAATTAATTTAGATTCCTAAAGGAACCATAAACAATCTCAAGCCATTAGAGAAAATAGGAAGAACTTTTCATGAAAGACCCAAACTCAATTGAGTATCTAAACCAAAACCCTCATCTTATACAGTTATCTTCTAACAAGGCTAGGACAAAAAAGAATGGTATTATGATAGTGAATACTCAAACCATATGACTTGAAATCTAACTCATTTATCAAGCTCTCTAGCTAAAATGATAAAAATAGGAAAAAAATTATTTGAATCAAGATGATTGAAACTTAATGATCTTTGTTTCGAATATAATAAATATTTTTATTAAAAATGGTTCATGGATATACAACTAATCTTAATAATGCATAAGTAGAGCATGCTAGTACAAAAATGAATTAGAGAACCATAGATTTAAAAAAAAACAACAATCTAGATTGCCTTTATTAAAATTTATGAAAAAGAGATTTTGATGATAATTATGCTTATATGTTTGTGTTGACTTATAATAATTAAATGATTGTACATTATCTTAAGATAAAATTGAATGGAAAGATTAAATGCTGAATTTGAATTTAAAATCATATATATGAAATCATACTTTATTTTCTAATGTGGTTGAAAATTAATTTTTTTAAATGAAAAGAAAATTTTCTTAGTAACATATTAGACTCATTTAACAATGAAAAATCATTGGATTGAAAATAAATCAAAAGATTTTATTTGAAAATATCTTGTTGTAATAATCGTAATGATTTCGTTTGAAAATATTTTATTCGTTTAGAACTTTTATATTGTAATGACCTTGATGACAGTATGTTAATGTTAGTATTAAATAGTAACTTAAAATATGATTGAATGGTTGTTGTTGAATGTTATAACTTTAGCACAGAATAAAATAAAAAGGAGAGAGAAAAATCATGCTCTATTTTTGGTATCTTTAAAAAATTAAAAATATTTTTGAAATAAGAATGAAATGAGCATGGTAACTCATTTAACTAAGTCTAAATAGTTAGAATCACTTAAGAAAGAAAAATCATTGAAATTAAGATAAATTAAAGCACTTGTTTGAAAATTTTTATTACAGTGATCTTGATTTTTTCTCTTTCAAAAGAAACTTAGTTTTTGATTTTAAATGACATTGTATAGAGACATTCTTGAAATAAATTAAAACAACTAAAAAGAAGAAATTATTTTTAAAAGTTTCTCAATCTCTATTTTATTGAGTTTTCAATAACATATTGATGAATCTATTAATGATATTTTCAAATCTCGATTTTGATGATTTGATAATTTAAATCTGAAAAAGTTATTATCTAAATAATGATCTCGATATCTCGAAACTTGTAACTTGAGATCTTCATAAGATAGTTTACTATGATTCTTTTATTTTATTAAATCAAATTATCCAAATGAGAATTATAACATGAGAATTTTTATTATGAACCATGATCTTGATAACTTGAAATTTTCTATATAAGAATCAAGATCTTTTATCTTTTCTCCCTTGCAACATACAAAGAAAAGTTTTCATTACATTCATGATTTTGACTTCTCGATGTTTATAGCTTGATTATTTTTACATAAATTAAGATCTTTCTTATTACTTGATCTCCTAAGATTCACTTTTGTTATCTAAGAGGAGTTTGACAAATTAAATCATGACCTTTGATATTCATGATTTGATATCCTTCATGTCAAGATTTATCATTGACTTGTATTCATGAATGATATACCTTATCACCAAATTAGTGTTTCTTAAAATTTTGATAAAATAAAAATTAGATATTTTTATAAACTTTCCCTTGACCTCTTGATTTGTCTTAATTCTTTATGGGAATCAATTTTTAATCTCTACGATTTCTTCTTTTTAATAAATAGAAGATTTATGATCTTAACAATTATAAGGTGATACTTTTTATCAAGATCAATATTCTGATAAAAAGATTTATCTAAATAAATTAGACGACTTAAAATTTATCTTGCATAAATCAAGTTAATTTAGTCCCAAAAGATTCATTTTCATTATTTATAAAAAAAGGAGAGAGATTTCTTTAAAAAAATCATGCCTTTTGGTACTTACCATTGGATATTTCATCTTTAATGACATGATTCGTTTATACTCATGGTCATAATTAGAACATGGATGTAAAAGAAAAATTAAACTATTATATTTCTTTTTGACAATAACAAATGGAGAGACAAAATTATTAATTTGATTAAAAGAAATTTAGATATGAAAAATCTGCTAACATTGTATGACGAATAATTTAATTAGAAGAAAATTTTAAATGATTTTAAATCTTCCAAATGCATGAAGTTGCCATATTATTTAAATTTCTTGGTTTTTCATCTTAAGAATTTTATACATGATGCATAAGTGGATCTTGGATTTTTAAGCTCATCCTCGAAATGATCTTTTCAAAATTTATGTTTATAAGATTGAGACTAAAAGGTTTTCATTGTGATGTGATCTTTATATTCAAACCCCCCCCCCCCCCCCGGGCCTCATTGTTTCTTCTTCTATTTTATTCACAAAAGTGTAGAAATTTCTTTATGCGAAAATTCTACCTTTTATCCTATTTTACTAAGGGGGACCAATGAAATAAATTTTTCACGTATTAAATATTTAGATATGTAATCAATACTTCTCATTTTGTTGATAACAAATAGGGAGAAACTTAAAATATGATGAACATTTGTCCTGAAATTATTTGTTTAACATTTCACCTTTTTGTTGATGACAAAATGAGAGAAATGATATATTAGTGACAAATATAGAATATTAATTAAAAATAATAAAATAGATATTTCTTTTTTATTGATAACAAAGGGGGAGAAATGATTGATGACTTAATGGGGAGAATTAATAATTGATGACTTAAGAGGGAGAATTTGAAATTGATGTATAAATTTGAAATTAATGTTGTTTTATCTTGAAAATATTTTATATATTGATGGTTGATGACTTAAAAGTAAAAATGATTTGCAATTAATATCGTTTCATAATATATGAATGTATGTCTTGAAAATCTTTAATATATTGATGGTTGATGAATTAAGGGGAAAAATTATTGTATGGATGTATGTTTGAAATTTTTAAAATATTTATGAATGATATCGTGCCTGAATTCAAGTGTTGGATTCTTTTGAATTTAAGTTTATTTTATCCTATGAAGTTTACAAAGGGAGAGTTAAGGTTAACCCCCATTATCAATTGGTTGTCATCTTAAAAAAGGGAAAGATTATTGAATCTCGAATTTTGATGATGTAATCAATTGATGGGTTTATTAATCTAACATGTGTGTTAGAGGTGAATGATACAGGATTAACTATGACAAGGCAATATAATAAGATGTTGAGCCAGAGTCAAGTTCGAGCATCTGGCCAGGGTTCGGACGATGCAGTGGGAACATATCGGAAGCTCGCTGAAGGTATCAGGGGCTTGTTGGGAGTTAACTGGAAGCTCGCTGAAGGTATTGGGGACTTGCCAAGAGTTCATCGGGAGCTCGCTGAGGTTGATCGGGGGCTTATTGGAAGTTCTCTGTGAGCTCACTAGAGGTGATTGGGAGCTTGCGAGAATACACTAGGGGTTTGCTAGAAGATGACCGAGACTCGTCGAGAGTTTGTCGGAGGTTACTAAGAAGATCGTCGGGAGTTGGGAATGTCACTTAACACGTTGGTCAAATTGATTTTATTTGTATACCTTAATATGTCATAGTTAGCATCAGTTTGGTTTTGAATCTAAATTGAGTTAGATTTGGAAGGAATCTAAATTAATTTAATGTGAGGCAACCAAGTCCACTTTAGGTTTAGTTTAAGCTCAAGTTGAGCTCATTTGGCTGACCTCGGAAGGGGTCAACTGAAGGTACAAGTCGGGTATGCAAAAGTATATAAAAAGGTACTTTTGTAGGATTCCTGGTGGTAGTACTGCTAGTGGATGGTGGTAGTACCACCATCACACTATTTTTATGGTACTTTCGATGGTAGTACTATCGATGTCACGGTAGTATTGCCTGTACATACGAATTGCATAAAGGTTTACATTTTTAGCTTAATTTTTAAAGCCAATTAGGATCTATAAATATCATAAGTTTTCTTATTTAGTGAAGCAAGGTTGATGATTGAAAAAGTGGGAAAAATTATGGTGAAAGTATTGTAAAAATTTGAGAGTTTCCCTTATGAGATATAAGTGATAAGAGGGACTAAAAGAAGTGAAATACTTATAGGGTTCCTCTCCTGGTGAAAAGAAGAGTGAAAAGTGTAAGGGTTTGGTCTTCACCTGAAGAAGATTAGTAGTGGACACTAGCGAACCTCAATGAAGAGGACTCAAGAAGTGGATGTAGGCCAAGTTGTGGTTGAACCACTATAAACTGTGAGCACCTTTAACTTTCTTTTTTGAATTTACATGTTCCTACTCGAGCTTTCCTTAAGTAAGATCATAACTTAGCATCATTCAATAGTTTAATTACTCACTTACTCAACTTGAATGAAATACTTTTGATCTCGATTTTACTTTGAGCGATAGTTATCTTAAACCAAAGTTTTCAACACTTGCACTAATTTACCCCCTCCTCTCTTAGTGCCAATTGATCCTAGTAGTTGGTATAAGAGTCACATTGTACTAATTGGATTAACACCCAAGTGAGTTAATGGCTTATTATTGCATTAACGAGGGATAATGCATCGTAATTTCTTGCATGTTCAATGGGATGGATTACACTTATTGAAAAATTAGAATGCTTATTTTTTTTATTTCTATGGATTTTGATTTATGGCATATCGTTGAGAATAATTTTAAGAAGTCTTCGAAACCAATGATCGAATGAAATGATTTGGAAAAGAAGACCTTCTCTTTAAATACAAAAGCAATAAATACTTTATTTTATGCTTTTAATTAGAATGAGTTTGATTGGGTTTCTACATCTGATTCACCTTTTGAGATTTGGCATAAATTAGAAATGATGCATAAAAGCACGATTAAACTAAGTGAATCATTAAATGAAAAGAATTGCAAAAATGAATTTGAAGAATACTTTCCAAGGAACAGGAAGAAAAGTACTTTGAGAACACAAGAAACAAGACCTTTTCAAAGAACATGAAGGATATTGAATTAAGAATAGAAGAATATTACCTTCCAAAGGACATGAAGGAACTAGAACTGAGAACAACATATGACTCCTCGAGTAAAACCTCGAGTAACGAGGACTTTGAATTTTTGACAAATGAAGAAGAAAAATTAATAAATAAAAACTATAAAAATAAACTTAAATTGGACAAAATCTCTTACTATGAACACAAGAATCTAAGATAGTTCAAAGCTAAGGAGCACAACCGAGAAGTGAAGAATTTTGTGCTTGTGGCTAACCATAATAAGTAACTCAAATAATGTCTCATTGAGTTTTGATGAATTATTAAATATTTTTCATGAACTTTATGACAAATTTAGGAATATTACCAAATCCTATAAATTACTTAAGTAAGACTATCTATTACTAGTTTGTAAATTTGAAAACATGCATGGAGCATCAACATCATATATTTCTTTCTCTAAATATGAGTCATTAAAGATAGTTAAAAAGAAAAAGATCATGTTAAAATAAACTTTAAAAAATTAAAATAGGGAATAAATCTCTAAACATGATCTTTGCAAATAAGGGCCATGATCATAAGAAAGAAGGTATACGTTTTACAGGCAATCATCAACAAAAGCCAACTATCTTCGTTAAAGGATCCTCTTTAGATTCTTCATCTAAAACTAGATGCAACTTTTATGGTAAATTATGACATATAGCTTATAAGTGTTTATTTAGAAAATATAGTCTATATAAATTAATTTAGATTCTAAAGGAACCATAATCAATCTTAAGCCATTAGAGAAAATGGAAAGAACCTTTCATGAGGGACACAAACTCAAATGAGTACCTAAACCAAAACCCCCCATCTTGTACAGTTGTTTCCTAACAAAGCTAGGAGCAAAAGAAAATAGTATTATGATAGTAGATGCTCAAGCCATATGACTTGAGATCTAACTCACTTATCAAGCTCTCTAGCCAAAATGACAAAAATAAGGAAAAATTACTTGAATCAAGATAATTGAAACTTAGTGATCTTTGTTTTAATTATAACAAATTTTTTATTAAAATGGTTAATAGATATACAACTAACCTTAATAATGCATAAGTATAGCATACTAGTACAAAAATAAATTAGAGAACCTTAGCTATTTTAAGAAGAAAAACAATCTAGACTACCTTCATTAAAATTTATTAAAAAGAGATTTTGATAATGATTATGCTTGTATTGACCTGTAATAGTTAAAAGAGTGTACGTTGTCTTAAAATAAAATTGAATAGATTGATTAAATGCTGAATTTAAACTTAAAAAATTATATATATGAAATCATGCTTTATTTTCTAATGTGGTTGAAAAATTAAAAAATTTAAATGAAAAGAAAATTTTCTTGGTAGCATATTAGACTCATTTAATAATAAAAAAATATTGGATTGAAAATAAATCAAAAGATTTTGTTTGAAAATATCTTGTTGTAATATTTGTAATGATTTCATTTAAAAATATTTTACTCATTTTAAAATTCTATATTATAATGACCTTGATGATATTATGTTAATGTTAGTGTTGAGTAAGTAACTTGAAATATGATTGAATGGTTTATGTTGAAAGCTATAACTTGAGCATAGAAGAAAATAAAAAGGAAGAGAAAATCATGCTTAATATTCTAGTATTTTTAAAAAGTTAAAAATATTTTTGAAATGAGAATGAAATGAGAATAGTAACTCATCTCATTAGATCTAAAGAGTTAGACTCATTTAAGAAAGAAAAATCATTGAAATTAAAATAAATCGAAGCTCTTGTTTGAAATTTTTATTACAATGATCTTAATGTTTTCTCTTTCAAATGAAACTCAGTTTTTGACTTTAAATGACTTTGCATAAAGACATTCTTGAAATAAATTACATAAATTGGAATAACTAAAAAGTAGAAAGTATTTTTAAAAATTTCTCAATCTCTATTTTATTGAGTTTTCAATAAAAGATTGATTTATAATATTTTTAAATCTTGATTTTCATGATTTGATAATTTAAACTTGAAAAAGTTATTATATAAATAATGATCTCGATATCTTAAAAATTGTAACTTGAGATCTTCATATAAATCAAATAATATACTATGATTCTTATATTTTATTAAAACAAATTATCCAAATGAATCATTATTTATTTTTTGATCTTTTGAAATTATAACATAAGATTTTTATTATGAACCATGATCTTGATAACTTGAAATTTCCTACATAAGAATCAAAATCTTTTATTTTTCTCCCTTGCAACTTACAAAGAAAGTTTTCATTCTATTCATGATTTTGACTTATCAATGTTTGTAACTTGATTATTTTACATGAATCAAGATCCTTGTTACTATTTGATCTCCTAAAATTCTTTTTGTTATCTAAAAGTAGATTTGACAAATTAAATCATGGCCTTTAGTATTCACGATTTGATATCCTTCATATCATGATTTATTATTTACTTATATTCATAAATGGTATACCTTATCACCAAATTAGTGTTTCTTAAAATTGTGATAAGATGAAAATTGAATATATTTATGAACTTTCCTTAACCTATTCATTTGTTTTAATTCTTTATGAGAATTAATTTTTAATCTCTACAATTTCTTCTTTTTTAAAAAAAGGAGATTTACAATCTTAACAATTATATGTTGAGACTTTTATCAAGATCGTTTTCTGTTAAGAAGATTTATCTAAATAAATTAGATGTCTTAAAATTTATCTTGGATAAATCAAGTTTATGTAATCCTCTAAGACTTATTTTCATTGTTCACAAAAATGAGGGAGAGATTTCTTAAAAAAATAAATGATATCTTTTGGTACTTACCATTTTCATCTTTAATGACATGATTCCTTTGTACAGGTCATAAGTAGAACATGAATGTAAAAGAAAAATTAAACTATTATATTTCTTTTCGATAATAACAAATAAAGAGACAAAAATATTAATTTGGTTAAAAAATTTGGATATGAAAAATCTTCTAATGTTGGATGACGAATAATTTAATTAGAAGAAAATTTGAAATAATTTTAAATCTTCCAAATACATGATTTGTTGCCATATTATTTGAATTTCTTGGTTTTTCATCTTAAGAATTTTATACAAGATGAATGTATAAGTGGCTCTTGGATTTCTTAGATTTTTGAGCTCATCCTCGAAATAATCTTTTCAGAATTTATATTTATAAGATTAAGATTAAAAGCTTTTTATTGTGATGTGATCTTTGTTTTACACCCCCATCATTTCTTCTTCTATTTTATTCATAAAGAGGTATAAAAATTTTTATAAGAAAATTCTACCTTTCATCCTATTTTACTAAGGGGAGCAACGAAATAAATTTTTATATATTAAATGTTTAGATATATAATCAATACTTCTCATTTTGTTGATAATAAATGAGGAGAAACTTGAAATATGATGAACATTTGTCTTGAAATTATTTGCTTAACATTTCACAATTTTGTTAATAATAAAGGGGAGAAATGTTATACGGATGACAAAAGTAAAATATTAATGAAAATTAGTAAAATAGGTATTTCTCCTTTTGTTAATAACAAAGAAGGAGAAATGATTGATGACTTAATGGGATTGAAATTGATGTATGAATTTGAAATTAATATTATTTCATAATGAATGGATATATGTTTTGAAAATCTTTGATATATTGTGGTTGATGACTTTGAAATTAATGTTGTTTCACAATGTATAAATGTATATCTTGAAAATCTTTGATATATTAATGGTTGATGAATTAAGAGGGAAAATTATTTTAGGGATGTATATTTTAAAAATTTTAAAATATTTGTTTTATCCTATGGAGTTTACGAAGGGGGAGTTAAGGTTAACTCCCATCATCAATTTGTTGTCATCATAAAAAATGGGGAGATTATTAAATCTCAGATTTTAATAATGAAATCAATTGATGGGTTTGTTGATCTGATGTGTGTGTTAAAGATGAATGATGCAAGATTAAATATGATAAGGTAATACAATCAGATGTTATGATGGAGTCACGTTCAAGTATTAGGCTAGGTTTGGACGATATAGTGGAAACTCACTGGGAGATCACTGGAAGCTCACCGAATGTATCGGGGCTTGGTTGGGAATTCACCGAAAGCTCGCTAAAAGAATCTGGGGCTTGCTAGGAGTTCACCAGGAGAGAGAGTGATCGATGGCTTATTGGGAGTTTGCCAAGAGCTCGCTATAGGTGATCGGGAGCTTGCCATAATGCATCAGGGGTTTGCTAGAAGATGACTGGGACTTGTCGAGAGTTTGCCGGAGGTTATCGAGAAGATCGCCAGGAGTTGGGAATGTCACTTGACACATTGGTCAAATTGATTGTATTTGTATGCCAAAGTATGTCAAAGTTAGCGTCGGTTTAGTTTAAAGTCCAAATTGAGTTAGACTTAAAAGGAATCTAAATTAACTCAATGTAAGACAACCAGGTCCATTTAGGTTTGGTTTGAGCTCAAGTTGAGCTCATTTGGTTGACCTAGGAAGGGGTTAACTGAATGTATAAGTCGGGTATACAAAAGTATGAAAAAAGATACTTTTGCAAGATTCTCGATAGTAGTACTACTAGTGGGTAGTGGTAGTATCACCTAGATTGACAGTAGTATAGCCCAAGCGGTGAGAGTACCATCGCCTCCTTGTTTTCGGGGTACTACCGATGGTAGTACTCTCGACGTCGGTGGAAGTATCGCCAGTACACATGAATTAGAGAAATGTTTAAATTTTTAACTCTATTTTTTAAGCCAATTGGGGTCTATAAATACCCCAATTTTTTTTGCTTGGTGAAGTAAGGGTGATGAATGAAAAATGAGAAAAATTATGGTGAAAGTATTGTAAAAATTTGAGAGCTTCCATTGTGAGCTAAAAGTGATAAGGGAGACTAAGGGAAGTGAAATACTTGTAAGGTTCCTCTCCAGAACTTGTAAAAAGAAGCATAAGAAGTATAAGGGTTTGGTCTTCACCCAAAGAAGATCAGTAGTAGACACCAGCGGGCCTTGACGAAGAGGACTCAAGAAGTGGACGTAGGCCAAGTTGTGGCCAAACCACTATAAATTGTGAGTATCTCCTAACTTTCCTTTTTAATTTACATATTCTTTCTCGAGCTTTCTTTAAGCAAGATTGTAACTTAGCATCATTCAATAATTTAATTGCTCACTTACTCAACTTGAACGAAACGCTTCCGATCTCAATTTTACTTCGAGTGAAAGTTTTCTTAAACCAAAGTTTTTAACACTTGCACTAATTCACACGGCCTCCCCTTCTTAGTGCTAATTGATCCTAACAATAAGCACTCTCGATATCTAATGCCCATTTGTTATCATGAAAATCTGACATGTAGAAACTAATCATGAATATACCTAAAGCATCTCCAAGCTTCTTTTTCGCCTTATCTGCAATACAGTCCTTATAGTTCCTCTTCTAGTGCCTATCTTAATCGTAGTGGAAGCACTGTCCTTTGTCCTTTGTCGGGTCTTTCTTAGCAACCTTTATCTTACCCGATCTTTCTTTATCCTTGCCCTTCTTAAGAGTCTTACTAGTCTTCCTTTTCTTCTTGGTGTCACCAATATAGAGAATTGGCTTCTCTTTCTTAATGGCACTCTAAGCTTCCCTCAATATTTTAAAGAGCTCAGAGAGAGTCACCTCAAACTTGCTCATGTTAAAATTCATGATGAAGTAAGAAAAGAAATCAATTAGGGACTAAAGTATAAGATCAACACAGTTTATCCTCTAGGATTATCTATATACTTCACATAGCGACCGATCTCATCCTTGCTTATCCTTTCCTCTAGCATGGGCACAATCGTATTAAGGACATACACGATTTTCTCCGTCGTGAGAATAATTCTCAAATTACAGAGTCAATCTATGTAGTTTGGACTAGTAAGGTGGTTGGCATCAAGTATGCCACGTAGGGGGTTTATGAGTGACATATTTCTGACAAACAAGATATAGCATAAATAAATAACATACAAATTTTATAGAAACCTAATTAAGATATAAACTTCTATCTTAATATAGTCCCACTATTTTCGTAGCGAATCACGTGACACCTTCGATATGTGAAACAGAACTCTCCGGTAGACACCTAGTAGGGATCGACGTGTTAATGCAACATTGAGTGACTCGACTAATTACACTAAGCCTGAAAGATAGACAACTCTTGCCAATCACAACTACTTGTGATTCCTGTCATGTTTGGCCTCCGAATTATCACGGTCTCGACTACTCGACCAACTATGAAGTTCAGTTAAGTCATCACCATCATTATACTCTTGATTGCTCGACTAATGCATACCATGTCCTCAGGGTACCGGTGATATCTCTATGTCATAGGTAAGAACTCGATCACATAGATAGTGTTGGGAAACCTCAACAGGAGCATCACATGCATAGCGAAATCAAAATAAAATCGGTTTCCCATGTAGATCAAATCATCGTGCAAAAGATTGGGTCACGAGAAAGCCGTAAAAATTGGTAAAACTGTGTCATGTGATAGATTAATTACCTAGAGAGATCGTATATCTCTGTATTTCCAGATTCGGATGGAAAGGATGAAAGAGGTCATTCGTCCTCCTCTCTAGCGGTATCCACATGATGGATCTCTATAGTGAAACTCCTCAAATCTGATCTTGCAACTCTTGCATAAAGGGTGGGAGGAGAATAGGAGGGGGAGGCCAAAGTTGCAGCATATCAACCATAAGTCTCCCCTCATATTTATAGATAGCCACCAAAAACCTTAAGGCTCCTGCCTTAGTGGGTATTAGATCTTCATCCAATTACCAACTATCCTTGCATTATTGGATCTCTATCCAATAATCTCCTTAGGCCTCTAATTGGGTCTTAAGCAAGGAGCCCATCAATATAGGGTTTCATCTAATAAGAATATAGGCTAATTGGATCTCTATCTAATCCTCTATTCACTGAACATCCACCATATGTGTGTGACCCTCTAGGCCTAATACCGAGTTGGTCGTAAGTCGCTCCCATCAGAACTCCTTCTGATATAGTGAATTATTATCTCCATACTAATTCACTCGACTTATCGACTATAGACATACTCGATCACTATGCTATAGTCCCTAGAAGGTACAAGAGGATCAAATACATCGGATATGTCTGTCTGTAATTATTATATTTTTATAATCCCTCATCCAACTAATATCCCAAAAATCGTATATTGGACATGGTATTGTCAGGTCACATACGGAATTAGTTTGTCTTGCTCTAATCAGATTCTACCGGAGAACTCTTTCTCTCTCAATCTGAATAACCCTGGCTAGGGATTTGTCTAAGTAAGCACATATGGGACATTCCTCTCGCGATACCGAAAATGGATGATCCTTTATTTACACTCAATTGTTAGTATCCAATACCCATGTGTTATCATGAAAATCTAATAAGTGAAGATTAATCATGAATATACCTGAAGCTTCTCCAAGCTTCTATTCACCTTCTCTGCAAGGTAGTCCTTACAGGTCCTCTTTCAGTGCCCATCTTAGCCATAGTGGAGGCATTATACTTTATCCTTTGTTGGGTCTTTCTTGACAACCTTTGCCTTACCCGGTCTTCCTTTGCCCTTGCCCTTCTTAAGGATCTTGCTTGCCTTCCTTTTCTTTTTGTCTCACTAATATAGAAAACTAGCTTCTCCTTCTTGATGGCACTCTCAGCTTCCGTCAATATATTGAGGAGCTCAAGGAAAGTCACCTCAAACTTGCTCAAGTTAAAATTCATGATGAAGTGAGAAAAGGAATCTGGTCGGGAGTGAAGTATAAGATTAACGTACATGTTATCCTCTAAGACTATTCCTAGACCTATGAGTTTCTTGATCCACTCTATCATCTTTAGGATATGGTTCTCAACCGATGTCCCTTCTGTCAACCTGGCTTAGAAGAATCCCTTAGATATCTCATATCTATGAGTTCTTCCCTGTTTCTCAAATAGCTGGCGAAGATGAAGAAGGATAAAATCTACATCCATTGTCTCATGTTGCCTCTGTAACTTAGGAATCATGGAGGCCAGCATATAATATTTTGCCAATGTGGAATCATCTATATACTTCACATAGCGAGCAATCTCATCCTCGCTTGCCCCTTCTTCTGGCGCGGGTATAATTGTATCAAGGACGTATGCGATTTTCTCCGCAGTGAGAATAATTCTTAAAATATGGAGTCAATCCATGTAGTTTTGACTAGTGAGGTGATTGACATCAAGTATACCATGGAGGGGGTTTGCGAGAGACATGTTTCTGACAAAACAAGATATAGCAAAAATAAATAACATACAAATTTTGTAGAAAATACTAATTAAGATATGAACTTCTATCTTAATGTGCTCCCACTATTTTTCTAATGAATCACGTGACACCCTCGACACGTGAGACGAAAGTCTCCGATAGACTCCTAGTGGGGATCGGGATCCAATCAGCATCTTAGTGCAACCTCAAGGGACTCGACCAATTACTCTAAGCCCGAAAGCTAGACAACTCTTGTCAATCACAACTCCTTGTAATTCTCATCATGTTCGACCTCCGAATCATCATAGTCTCGACTGCTCGACCAACCATGAAGTTTAGTTAAGTAATCACCATCGTTACAAGATGAGTCTTATTCGATGGATATGCTCTCGACTGCTCAATTAAGTCATACGATGTCCTCAGGTCACCGGTGATATCTATATGTCGCGATCACGTAGATAGGTGAGCCTCGAGTGACTCGACTAACTTAACCTATGATATGATTCAATTTCTTCCTATAACGATAGAAGGCCAAGCGGGTCAACCTTATTACCTCATGCTTACCGACTTAATATTATCATAGGAGGGGTTTTCATTTTATATCGGTCTCCTAATATATCATGTCACATACATACATATTTAATATATATCTACATCGCATGCATATATATATACGTATATCTAGTATGTGTATAACACATCACATATGCAAGCCACATAGGATGATCATGAGCCGTCACCTAATATGATTAAGTCCGAGCCAATGGGCCTAATCACTCACAATAGGATCTATGTGTGCATTGGCGCATCTTCATGCCCTATAATTGTTGATCTCGTCATCATCGGTTCCGTCGGATCGTCACATCAAAATGCGTCGTGATCTCCCGCCATAGCATTGTGGGTCCCGTTGCTCCCGTCGTGCCTCTGCATGTAATTACAAATAATAACAAGCACATAGGTCCAACAATAAATGAGAAAAACTAAGGCTCACAAGCCCCAATAATAATATTATTAATACTAATAATTATAATTATATACATCACAATATATGACTCATGATCATCCATCCACATCATACATCACATCATATGTAGGATTACTAGATATATAATAATTAGAAATTAGGATATGCTTGAAATTTCTAAAATTATCAAGGGGGTTTTTATAATTTTAGATAGAGGACAGTCCTCGAATTTTCTAGAATTATTGAGGGTGTTTTCGGTATTCTGGGCATATGACCGACCCTGGAATGTCTCAAATTCTAAGGGTTAGGGTCATCCCTTTTCACAAAAGGACGCCCTAGCCCTCTTCCCTCACCCTTATTATGTCGCCGCCCCTGCCCCTATGCAGGCGGCGGCTACCCTCGCCCATCGGCAACCGCCCTTCTAAGGGGCAGGCGCTGCTGCCTTTGCGGTTGGCGCCACACCCGTAGGCAACACCTCCATGGGCGCCGCTCCTATAGATGCTCATGTGAGCAGCCACCCTTGCGGGTGACAGCTTCTGCCCATAGGTGGCCTACCTACGAGCGTCGTTCCCGCAAGCGCCACCTGTACCTGCCGTGTCTGCTTGCCTTGCCCCTATCAGCTAGCCGTAGTCGGCGCCCTTCGGCCTCTATTGTAAGCTAGTGGCTGCCTGTGGTCGTCGCTCTTGTGCCACCTTGTAGGCCACCCCTTAGGGACCTTGGGCAGCCATGGCTAGCCACTCCTGTAGATGGCCATGGCCATGTGTCCCCTTTTCGTTCTTTAAAAAGCGAAGAACGCGTATAACGATTATACACGATTCAATTTCATCACACGTAGTTTAAAACCAATCTTTTACATGAAAATATAGCTCTGATACCATTGTTGGGAAACCTTAGAGGGAGCATCACATGCGTAGTAGAAATCAAAACAAAATTGGTTTTCCACATAGATCAAATCATTGTGCAAAAGATTGGGTCACGAGAAAGTCACAAAAAGCGATAAAACTGTGTCATGTGATAGATTGATTACCTAAGGAGATTGTATATCCTTGTATTTTCAGATCTGAATGGAGAGGATGAAGGAGGTCAAGCGTCCTCCTCTCTAGCGGTATCCACGTGATGGATCTCTACAACGAAACTACTCCAATCTGATCTGACAACTCTTGCATAGAGGGAGGGAGGAGAATAAGAGGGGGAGACCAAAGCTGCAGTCTATCAACCATAAGTCTCCCTTCCTATTTATAGAGAGCTACCAAAAACCTTACGGCTCCTGCCTTAGTGGGTATTGGATTGATAGATCCCCAGAAGGAGCTCTATAGATTTTGATCCTTAAGGGGGATCAACTCTTGGAACACTGTAGGGGTTCCTCCATCCTAGACTTGGCACAAGGCTGAATTAAAATTATAGATTGCTTGATTCAAGAGGGGGCGGCTACATCTTTAAATAGGGATCAAACCCCTAGCCTAAGGGGGTGTTTGTCTAAGTAAAATTATCCCTTTGTCCCTCCTATAGCTGACATACCTTAATAGGAATAGGGGGCGGCTAGGTTAGCTCTATAACCAACCTAAGCAGGGGGAAACCCTGGCCGACCAACCCAGTAAGGGAGGTGGTGGCCACTAAGCCCTAAGGGTTAATACAAACCCTAGCCATACTCCTTTATAAGATAGGAGTGGTTTTATTATAATCTAACAGGGTTTTATTGACTACTTCTTAGGGAGATTAGGACTCAACCATGCTGGAGTCCTATCAAACTCACCCTCTTAAAATCAGCCTTATCCTCAAGGTTGAGGTTCCATGAACTTGGGGAACCGAGTCTTCAGCTCCTCATATGATTTCCATGCTATTATCAACTAAACTTTGGCCTCATCATCAGCTAGGATGTTAGTTGGAAGAATTTGGGCTGAGTCATCTTCTTTAAATTTCCATTTGAGATGGGATACTTGGTGGATCAACTATAATATTGATCTGGTGTGCAGATCTGATCTCTAGGTTAGGGCTCTAATGTGGTCCCCAATTTTACAAGGCTCAAAGAAATAGGGAGACCAATTCCTTAAGGCTCAAGTTTCCTGCTGATCAGGCTGGAGGTGTAAGAAAACTCGATCTTCAATTTTTTATCCATTTTGAAGCTTGTCGGGAGACCATTTCTTCTTTGCATGTGCTGTCATGAGCATGGATTGTAATTCTTTTGGACTTACTCATCTTTCGTGCCATGGACCTGTATCCAGCCAAATTTTAAATTTCGTAGCAATGAGTATCCCTTTTAAAAATCTCGTGTGAAGTATGGGGGAAGCCTCGGTGTGAATTAGGAGTCGACCATCTTGAATAAGGGTGATACTGATCGCAACTCTGGATGTGTCTGCTCCAAGTACGAATACATTATCATGTTCAAGTAATGCTAGCATTGATATACTCATACAAGGTAATCTTGGCATCTCAAGTTTAAGGACCGGATACATAATTAGGACTATGGAATCGTTGTCTGATATTAGGTATCATTAATCATATAGTATAAGCGGATCAATCAGTAAACTCATTCTCCAATGAGCACATGTACTATCCTTAGTGTCTCCACATAAGTGACTATGAGACCAGCCGTCTCCATCATATGGACAGGTATATAGTACATCGGTCTATATGGTTATCTCGATGTCCCTCTCGAGTAATCTATAACCAAGATTATTTAGTATCTGTGTTTAAAGGTGAATCGATCTCATTATCGTGATCTCATCACGATCTGATTCCCATTGCATAGAACCAAGGACATCATAATATGTATATGCAACAGATAATATAATATAAGAATATACCAGTAATAATCTTAAGTAAAAAGATCGCGTAGCATGTCACACGTGCCCCATCACTCACGTGATTGGCTTGTAGGGCACTTGTAACCAGCAGATAGGTGAGCCTCGAGTGACTCGACCAACTCAACCTATGTCATGATTCAATTTCTTCTTATAACGATGTAAGGCTACTTGGGTCAATCTTATTGTCTCATGCTCACCGACTTAATATTATTGTAGGAGGGATTTTTGTTTTGTATCGATCTTATAATATGTCGTGTCACATACATACATATATAATATATATCTACATCGTATACAAATATATATATATATGTATATATATATATATATATAGTAGGTGTATAACACATATCACATATGCAAGCCACACCAGATGATCATGAGTTATCACCTAATATGATTAAGCTTGAGCTAATAAGTCTAATCACTCATAATAGAATCTATGTATGCATCGGCACATCTCTATGCTATTAGGATTAATTAGCACTAAGATGGGGGGGGCGGGGGGGGTTAATTAGTGCAAGAACTTCGGTTTAAGGAAAACTTTTGCTCAAAGTAAAAACGATATTGGAAGCATTTCATTCAAGTAGAGTAAGTAAGAAATTTAATTTTATAGAATTATGATAAGTTTTTAGCTTAAAGAAGGTTCAAGTAAGAAGATATAATTCCAAAAGGAAAGATAAGAGACACTCACAGTTCATAGTGGTTCGACCACAACTTGGCCTACGTCCACTTCTCGAGTCCTCTTCCTCGAGGTCCATCGCTGCTCATTATCAATCTTCTTCGGGTAAAGACCAAACCCTTATACTTCACACTCTCCTTTTCATGAGCTTAGGAGAGAAACCTTACAAGCTTTACACTTACAACTCACAAAGGAGACCATTACAAAAATTACAAGACTTTTTGCTTACTCTCTTGCCCAACACCCCCACCCACCCCCATCCACCAACAACCCACCGCCCCCCCCCCGCCTCCCCTCCTTTTTTTCTTACACATTTTTAACACACTATTTTTCTCAAAATTATATCATAATGTCTTATGCTTAATGCAAAAAGACTTGGAGTATTTATAGACCCTAATTGACTTTAGAAATTGGAGCCAAAAATTTAAATGTATCTAAAAAATTTGATATGAATGGTACAACCGTCGACGGTACTATCACCGAAAGCTGCCCGGAATCAGGGTGATGATTATACATCCACTGACCTGGGTGGTACAACTACCGACCTGGGCAGTACAACCATCGACCACCGATAGTACAACCGTCAAGAATCCGAGAAAAAAATGTTTTCTCTATTTTTCTATTTCCAACTTATACATTAAGTTGACCCCTTTCCAAATCAACCAAATGAGCTCAACTTGAGTTCAATCCAAACTCAAATGTAGATCTGGTTTGCCTCACTTGAGTTAATATGGATTATTTCTAAATCTAACTCAGGTTAGACTCAAACCTAACTATGATTCACTTTATTACAACCATACATGACTATCAAGTTCAAAAACGACCTAACTCCCGGCAATTCGGCAATCCCCGGCAATCTTCCAGGGAGTCTTATGATCTTCTTCCTGTGATCTCCCAACATATTCCAAACGAGCTTCCGGATTCCTTCATGAACTCCTAGCGAACTCCTAGCAAGCTCCCACCGCATTGTTTAAACCTTGGCCCGATGCCCGAACTTGATTCTGGCCCAACATCTGGTTGTAATTTTTTTTCTCCATCGTAGTTAATCTTGTATTTTTTTTCTCTAACATGCATGTTAGATCAAACCAAAAATTGATTTCATCATCAAAATCCGAGATTTAACAATCTCCCCCTTTTTGATGATGAGAATCAATTAAGTACGCGAGTTAACCTTTACTCCCTCTATATTCATGCCATAATCCAAATAAGAAAAATTTAAATTCAAGAGAACCAATTCAATTATCATAACATTAATTTATCAAACTCAAAAATGATATATCATAAATTTCAAAAATCATCAACCATCAAAGCATCAAATATACATAATATAACATTAATGTCAAAAATTTTACCTTAAATCAACAATCATTAAATCTTCAAAGATATTCCAAGTATACAAAATTCATGCATCAGTTATACAATTAATTTAAATTTTTTTCTCTTAAGTCATCAACTATTTTCCCCTCTTTGTTTATTACTAAAATGAGAAAGCCCCATTTTTTTAATTTTTCATACATATTTCATCAATACGTTATTCTCTCCCTTTGTCATCAATAAAAAAAGGTGAAATAATGAGCAAATAATTTCAAAATACATAAACTCATCATGTGTCAAATTTTTCATATTTGTACAAATAAATATTGATTAAATGTTTAGTACTTCATTGCTCTCCCTTAGTAAAATAGGATAAAAATATAATTTTTTCATGAAAATTTTTCTTCCCTTTTGTGAAGAAAAAAGAAGCAGAAACAAGGGAGGGGAGTGAAAAACATCACAAAATGGGGCTCAATCTTATAGATGTAAATTTTGAAATCTAAGAAAATTAAGAGCAACCTATGCAATTTAATTCATCTTATTTATATTTCAAACAATAGTAGCAAATCAAGCAAATCATGCATTTTGATGGTTTAACATTCCTAGCTCTCTTCTAATGAAGTCAAGTTGCTCTTCATTTAATGGCTTAGTGAAAATATCTGCTAATTGATGCTTAGTATCAATAAATTCTAAAGATATATCAAGATTATTCACATGATCTCTAATAAAGTGGTGCCCAATATTAATATGTTTAGTTCTTGAGTATTGAACATGATTTTTAGTTAAACATATGACACTTGTATTATCACATTTTATAGAGATATTTTTTAAATAAATTTTATAATCTTCTAATGTGTTTTTTATCAAAGTAACTTGGACACAACATGCACTAGCTGCAATATATACGGCCTCAGTTGTAAATAAGGCAACTGAGTTTTGTTTCTTAGAAGACTAAGAAACAAGAGCATACCTTAAGAATTAACATCGGTATAAGCAAGTAAATCAAAATTTTTAGATTTTGAATATGATAAACCTAAGTTAGAGGTTCCTTTTAAATATCTAAATATCTGTTTAACTGAGGTAAAAAAGTTTAGGATTGGATTGAAATTTTGCACATAATCCAACACTAAATATTATATCCAGTCTAGCAGCAGTTAAATACAACAAGCTACATATCATTCCTCTATATGTTCTTTGATCAAAATTTTCTCCCTTATTATCTAACTCTAATTTTGTAGAAGTACTCATGGGTGTATTTATAGTCTTAGCATTTTCTATCCCTAAATGTTTAAATAAGTCTAAGGTATATTTAGTTTGACTAATAAAGATATCGTCATTTAATTATTTTATTTACAATCCTAAAAAAAAAAGTTAACTCACCCATTAGGCTCATCTCAAATTATTAGCTCATAATTTTGGCAAAAGATTCATATAAGGATTCATTTGTTAAACTAAAAAATTATATCATCAACATAAATTTGAATAACAAGAAAATTATTTTCAAAATACTTCAAAAATAATGTGGCATTAACCTTGCCTTTTAAAAAATTATTCAAAATAACAAAAGAGCTAATTCATACCAAGCCCGAGGGACTAATTTTAATCCATAAAGAGCTTTAGAAAGTTTGAAAAAATGATTTGGAAAAAGATTATTTTCAAAATCGGGAGGTTGTTCAACATACACCTCTTCGAAAATAAAATTATTAAGAAAAATACTTTTAACATCCATTTGAATTAATTTAAAATTTTTCAAAGATGCAAAGGCAAAGAGCATCCTTATGGCTTCAAGTCTTGTTACAGGAGCAAAGGTTTCTTCATAACCGATCTCTTCTTCTTAGTTGAAATATTTGGCCACCAATCTAGCCTTGTTTCTAACCACGATACTATTTTAATCTTGTTTTTTTCTAAAGACCTATTTAGTACTATGTTTAAAGCCTTTGAAAGTTGCATGGAGGAGAAGATGTGATCCCTTTTTATCGAATTCAACATAGGCTGACCATCAAATCCAAGAAGTCACAACATTGAGAGACTTCAGATCGGCGAGATGATCCTTAAGAGCATGGACACATCATCCCTCATCAGAATAATCCACGCATGAAGGTGGACTTCCCAAGATGGGAAGGAGACCCGATCGGATGGATCTCGCGTGCAGAAAGTTATTTTCGGTTCTACCGAACTGCCGATGCTACACGGGTAGAGATTGCTACCATCTACCTCGAGGGAGATGTCATTCAATGGTTTAATTGGTCTAAGCACACACATGGAGGACTCTCTTGATAGCAATTCAAGGAAGGACTACTAACCCACTTCGGACTAACTGATTTCGATAATATCAACGGATAATTGGCAAAGATTCGTCAAACCCTTATAATACAAGAATACCAAATAAGGTTTAATCATTTATCTAACCAAACTATGGAATAATCTGAGAAACAACTTTTAGGAACTTTTATCGAGGGTCTAAAGCTGGAGATTCGAGGAGAAGTAAAGGCGCGACAACCGTACACTCTTATGGCTACGATTTCCTTCGCACGTATCCAAGAAGAACGATTGAACCATGAGGTAAAAAGGACAGGGGTTGCTCCCCGACCAGCCATGCCGAAGCCTACTACCCCCTCTACTGTCATCTGAAGCCCTGCACCAAAAAAATTGACAAGAGATGAGCTTAGGAAACAATCGGCCAAGGGGTTGTGTTGGCACTGCGATAAACCATGGAGCCACAAACATCACTGTAAAAAGAACCGACTCCTCATGATTGAACCAGTGGAGGATGGGGACAACAAACCATCTGAAGAAGGTCTTGAATCTGAAGAGGAAGCCATGGAGGAAGATCCCTAATCGATCGACTATGCAGTGCACGTGTTGGCCAGTTATTCCAACCCACAGATGATGAAAGTTGGAGGACTTCTAAAATAGCAACCCATCACCGTTCTCATCGACATAGGCAGCACAAATAACTTCTTCAATAGTACAGTTGCTGCATGGTGCTTTAAATTGAAAGTTGCAACAAATTTGATGTAAAGGTGGCCGATGGCCGAATCCTCAATTGCAACCAATGGTGCTCACGGGTGAAATTGCTCCTCTAAGACCAAGAAGTGGTAGCCGATTTCTTCCTCCTACCCATCGATGATTATGAAGCCATACTCAAGATTGAAGGGCTCACAATGCTGTGTGATATCTCCTGAAAATTTTCTAAACTAATTATAAAGTTTTATTACAAAGGGAGATAGGTCACATCGCGAGGCAAGCGCGAGAGCCATATTTTCACCGTTTTGATGCAATGAATGGAGGAAGTTTTGCATAAAGCACATGGAGGATTATTTTATACATATCCACCAGCCATCCAAGGAGGAGAACATACAAAATTCAGATCCTCAGCTTGCCCTCTTACTGGATAAATTCGTAGATGTTTTCGTAGAGCCACGAGAGCTACCCCCTAATCGACCACATGACCACTGTATACCTATTCTACCGGACAAACCTCCATCAAATTTGAGACCATACTGCTACCCTCACTTGCAAAAGGATGAGATTGAGAATATTGTCAAGGAGATGCTCGACACCAGAGTAATTCGACCAAGCTGTAGTCCTTACTCTTTACCGGTGTTGCTAGTGCGCAAGAAGAATGGTACGTGGCAGATGTGCATCGATTATTAGGCTTTGAACACCATCACCATTAAAAATAAATATCCTATACTAGTCATAGATAAGCTCTTGGATGAATTAAAAGGAGCCTGAGTCTTCACAAAATTGGATCTCTGTTCCGGTTACCACCAGATTCGGGTATGCACTGACGATGTCTCAAAAACTATATTCTATACACAACGGCCACTACAAGTTTTTGATAATGTCTTTTGGACTTACGAATGCTCCTTCCATCTTTCAAAGCCTAATGAATGATATCTTCTAGAGTTTTATATGTAAGTTTGTGTTGGTATTTTTTGATGATATTTTTATTTATAGCCCTACGTTTGATATGCATTTTCAGCACTTACGAACTGTTCTAACGATTCTTCAAGAGAATACCCTTTATGTTAAATAGTTAATGTGTAGCTTTTTACAGCATAAAGTGGAGTATCTAGGGCACATTATATCAGAGGATGGAGTAGTAGTAGACCCGACGAAGATCGAGGCAATGCAAGGATGGTCGAGACCTACGAACATAAAATCACTACACGGCTTCCTTGGACTCATAAGCTACTACCAAAAATTTATGAAAAATTATAGTAAGATTAGTGCCCCGCTCACATCCCTACTGAAGAAAGACTCCTTCTTATTATCGGATAAAGCCTCTACAGCCTTCGAACAATTCAAGGCAACCATGACAACAACGTCGGTCCTAGTGCTGCCCAATTTCAACCGCACCTTTGTCATTAAGGCCAACGCGTCAGGAGTCGGAATTGGAGCTGTTCTATTGCAATAATTCGGTCTTTGTAGCATAAGTCCTTTATTATAAACATCTCATGCTTATACCAGTAAAGCTTTATCTCCCTCAAATCTTAAAATATCTGTTTATGATAAAGAAATGCTTGACATCGTACATGCCATCACGAAGTGGAAACCCTACCTGATCGGCCGATGCTTCTAGATTAAGATCGACCTTCGAAGCCTTAAATATTTTTTGGAGCAGAAAATATCTTCCCCAAAGTGGGAATGATGGGTAGCTAAAATTCTCAGCTTTGATTATGAAATTACTTACCGAAAGGAGAAAGAGAATATTGTTACATATGCTCTATCACGGCTACCGGGACAAGCCAAAATTTCAACCATCTCCCGTCCTTCTATCGACTTCCTCAAAGACAATAGGGAGGAATGGAAGAATGACTCAGGGACCCGAGACATCATAGAAAAATTGGAGAAGGATTCAGGTTCCATAAGTCATTACACGTGAGATTCAAAGGACTTACGCTACAAAGACCAAATTGTTGTCATTCCTTCTTCCCCTTACATTCAAGTTATTTTGCATGAGATGTACTCTTCACCTTCGGCAGGGCACTCTGGATTTCTAAGAACTTACAAGAGGGTGAAACAAAACTTCTTTTGGAAGGGTATGAAAAAAATTAATTTATGACTATGTATCCAAATGTGATGTATGCTAGCAATAAAAAGGTAAAACAATGGTAAATCTGGGCAAACTACAACCACCACCTATACCGGACTTAACATGGACTAACATTTTCATGGATTTTATTGAAGGGCTACCATCTTCTTAAGGTAAAAGCATGATTTTTATGGTAGTAGATCATCGAACTAAATATGCTCATTTTTGTGCTATGAGACATCCTTATACCGCTGCCAGCATTGCCCAACTCTTTGTGAAAAATATTGTAAAACTATATAGGATGCCAAGGTTGATTGTGAGCGACCATGACAGGGTGTTTACAAGTAAATTTTGGATCGAGCTCTTCAAACTACAATGCACCAACTGAAAATGAGCACAGCCTACTATCTATAGATAGACAGCCAAACAAAAGTGGTGAACAGATACCTCGAGACTTAATTATGGTGCTTCACCGATGACTGACCCAAAGAGTGGACAAGGTGGCTTCCTTGGGCCGAATGGGGGTATAACACAAATTATCATTCATCAACCAAATGTACCCCTTACGAGGCACTATATGGCCGACTACCCCCTGTAATACTGAAATATGTAATTGGTATAACTAAAGTAGATCAAGTCAATCAAAATTTAATTGATAAGGACAAGCTTCTGCAACTGCTGAAGGACAACCTCACTGCCACTTAAGCCTGCATGAAGCAACAAGCCGATACTCATCGGAGCAAGCGAGAATTTTCAGTAGGAGATTGGGTCTAACTTCGCCTACAATTGTACAAGCAGTTGTCAATCAACACTAGGGCATCGATGAAGCTATCTCCATGATTCTATGGACCATATCAGATTTGGGAGCATATTGGGGTCATGACATACAAATGAAAGCTTCCAAATGACGCTAAGATCCATCTCGTCTTCCACGTATCCTTACTAAAGCTGAAATTGGGAGAACGAGAGTTGGCGCAGATTCAGCTACCAAACATTATAACTCATGGTTAAATCAAAGCCTAACTTGAAGTGATACTTGATCAAAGAATTGTGATGCGCCGACGACGCCCTTTAACTGAAGTACTTGTGAAGTAGAATAACTTACCATCTAAAGATGCAACATGGGAGTCGCATAAAAAGCTGAAGACCTGATTCCCAGAGTTTATGGACCCTCAGCCTTGAGGACAAGGCTGATTCTAAGAGAGCGGGATTGATAGGACTCCAACAGGGTTGAGTCCTGATCTCCCTAGAAATAGTCAATAAAACCCTGTGAGATTGTGATAAAACCCCACCAAGCCATTTCTATCCTATAAAGAAGTGTAGTTAGGGTTTAGATTGGGACCTTAGGGTTTAGTGGTTGTTGCCCCCTTTACTGAGCTGGTCGACCAGGGTTTTCACCTGCTTAGGTCGGCTATAGAGACAACCTAGCCGCCACCTATTCCTACTTTGGTAGGTCAGCTATAGAAGTGGTAAAGGAGTAATTTTATTTAGGTAAGCACCCCATGGGCTAAGATTTAGAACCCTATATAATGATGTAGCCACCTCCTCTCTTAAATCAAGCAATTATCAACTTTTATTCTGCCTTGTGCTAAGTCTAGGAGGGAGGAACCCCTATAATGTTCCAAGGGTTAATCCTCCTCAAGGGTCAAAATCTATAGAGCTCCTTCTGGGGTTCTATCAAAAGGGCATTATAATCAGATGTTGCGTCGGAGTCAAGTTCCAGCATCAAGCCAAGGTATGGACGATGCAATGGGAGCTCGCTGAGAGTTCATCGGAGGTCGGCCGAGGTTCAGACGATGTTATCGGGAACTCATCAGGAACTCACTAGAAGTTCATCGGGAGTTCACCGACAGGTTGTCGAGAGCTCACCGAGAGTTTACTAAAAGAATGCTGGGAGTTCACCGAAGGAAATTGGGAGCTCGTTGGGACTTTATCGGAAAGATATCGGGAGTTTACCGAAGAGACGATCGGACAACAAAGATTATACGTTGAGTGTCATAGTTAGCATTATAATAAGAATTAGTTTTACTAACTCAATTAAGAGGCCATTAGGCCTTAATTGGAGCTAATTTGGACTCATTATAAAAGTCATTTCAATAACCTAAGGTCATATAAGGTACGATCTTTGAAGACATGATCTCCAAGATAACACAGTCTTCGAAGGTGTATCAGGCGGTTGAACTACCTAGACTTGGTGGTTGAACTACCTAGACATAGTCTCCTAGACTGTCAGGCGGCTGAACTGCCCAGAACACAGTCTCCCGGACTATGTCAGGCGACGGAACCACCTAGAACATAGTATTCGAGACTAGCACCTTGAGATCACTTAAAAATTAATTTTTGACTCCACTTTTGAAGTCGTTTATGGCCTATAAATACCCCACCCTTTCTTGCCTGAGACATACAAGCAATTAAGAGCAAAAATCTTATGAAACCGCTATTGTAATTGAGAGCTTCTCCTCATTTTATTTTGTGTAGTTTTTTGTTTAAGGGATAGCTTTGAGTCTTGTAAAGGTTATCTCCTAAACCTGTAAAAGGATAATAGAGTTGTAAGAGGGTAGTCGATCTTCACTCATTGAAAGAAGATCAATAGTGGAAGCTAGTGGCCTCAATAGAGGAGGAATTAGGAAGTGGACGTAGGTCACGAGACCGAACCACTATAAAATCGGTTTGCTTCCTCTTCTTTGCTCTTTAACTACATTGCTCTATTATTTAACTATCTATTATCTTTGCTTGCACTATTACAAACATCTCTACACTTAAATGCATTTTCGATACGGTTTTTATTGAGTAAAATTTTAAAATCAATAAAGATTTTTTATCAGCACTAATTCGCACACCCACCCCACTTACCACACTAATTCGCACTAATTCAAACATCTCTACAGGTGCATTTGAATTTTGGCTTCATTCTTTAGAAGTCAATTGCAGTCTATAAATACCCCAATTTTTCTTATATTTAGCATAAGCATTCACACAAGTTATTAGGCAAAATATTTATGAAAAAATATGCTAAAAGTGTGCAAGAAAAAGAAAAGGGACAAGGGAGTGAGTCAAGTGTTATATTTTTTGTAAGATGTCTCCCTTGTGAGTTGAGATTAAAAAGCTTGTAAGGGTTTGGTCTTCACTTAAAGAAGATTGATAGTAGACACCAATAGGTCTCGACGAAGAGAACTCAGGAAGTAGGCGCAGGCCAAGATTGCGGTCGAACCACTATAAATTGTGAATGCTCTTTACTTGTCTTATTTACTACTTTTTATTGCTCTTAATTAATTTATAGAAAGATATGAGCATCATTCTCAACGACTTCTCTTAATTCGATTTCTTAATCATTTCCAACAAAGTACAAAAGATGTTTCTGATTTTATTTCATCTTTTTTTGTAAATAAAGGTTTTCGAATCAAGCACTATCACTTTTGTACTAATTCAGTCACCCCACCCCCCCACCCCCTTGCCAATTGATCCTAACAATTAGTATCAGAGCAAGATTTTACTCATTGGATTAATACTCACTTGAGTAAATGACTTTATTTTGCATGAATGAGGGATATTCTATTTCACGTCCTCACATATTTAATGGGATGAATTACACGTATTGGAAAATAAGGATACGTATTTTTCTCATTTCTATGGATTTTGATTTATGACACATTATTGAAAATGGCTTTGAAAAGTCTTCCAAACCAATGAATGAAATGAATGATTTGGAAAGGAAGAATTTTTCATAAATGTAAAGGCTATGAATGTCTTATTTGTGCACTTGATAAGAATGAATTTAATCAAATTTTTATTTGTGAAACTACTTACAAAATTGGACACACTCTTGAAATCACACATGAAGGTACTAGTTGTGTTAAAGAGTCCAAAATTAACATTTTAGTTCATAGTTATGAATTATTTCGAATGAAACCAAGTGAGTCCATTGGAGACATGTATACCCGTTTCACGGATGTCATCAATGGTCTTAAGACTCTTGGTAAATGTCTATACAAGAGGCCAAAGATCTTAATAATCGCCTCTTTAAGAACTTATTGGATCTTTTATGATGAAAAGAATGAAGGATCGAAAATGAAATGAAACTCGAGTGATGAGGACCATGATATTGCACTATTATCTAAAAAATTAAAAAATTTATGAAAAAGAATAAAAATCATAAAAATAAAATGGAACCAAAATGAGACAACATCATATGCCTTGAATGCAAAAAACCTAGATATTCAAAGATGAATGTCCTCAATTAAAGAAGACTACTCCAAGGAAGAAGTAGCCAACTATGCTCTAATGGCTATCCAAGACAAGGGTAGTGAATGTTCAAGTATTGCTTTTTCTGAATTATTAAATATATTACATGAATTGTTTGATAAATTTAAAAAAATTAATAAATCTTATAAGTCACTTAAAAAGGAACACGATTCTTTAGTTAGTAGATTTGATCAAATGTATCATACTTTACCATTATACAATCTTTGCTATAAATGTGAAATGCTGGATGATGTTAAGGAGGAAAATATCATGTTTAAACAAATGTTAGAAAATTTTAAAATAGGGAATAAATCCATTAATATGATCCTTGCTAATAAGAGTCATGCTAATAGAAGAAATGGTATAGACTTTATTAGTAATATTTAATAAAAGTCAACTATTTTTGTCAGGGACTTACCTTAAATTTTTTTATCACAAGTTCAATATAATTTTTGTAAAAAATTAGGACATAAAGTAAACAAATATTTATTTAGAAATTATAGTCTTATAAATTAGTTTAGAATCCTAAAGGAACTACAAACAATAAAAACCCATTAGAAAAGAAAGATAAAGTTCTTCATAAAGGACCCAATGTAAAATGGATACTTAAATTAAAACCATCTTTCTTGTAGGTTTATCTTTAAACTAAAGCTAGGAGGACCAAATGATACATTGATAGTAGATGCTCAAGGCACATGGCTGAAGATCCAACTTATCTTTCTAAGCTCACTAGCTTAAGTGAAGGAGTGTCACCTTCGGAGACAACAACAAGGGTAAAATCATTGAAAAAGCAACCACAGATAACAAATCAAATATTTCGATTGAATATGTATAGTTGATGGCTTGAAACACAATTTGCTTAGCATTAGCCAATTATGTGATAAAGGTTATGTGGTTAAATTTTAACCTATTGTCACACAAAAATAAATCTTTGATTGCTTTAAGAAATAACAATGTGTATACCATATATATTGAAAAGTTTTGTAATGAAACTTGCTTTTTGGCCTTGAATGATGATGCTTGGATTTGGGATATTGAATATGTATAGTTGATGGCTTGAAACACAATTTGCTTAGCATTAGCCAATTATGTGATAAAGGTTATGTGGTTAAATTTTAACCTATTGTCACACAAAAATAAATCTTTGATTGCTTTAAGAAATAACAATGTGTATACCATATATATTGAAAAGTTTTGTAATGAAACTTGCTTTTTGGCCTTGAATGATGATGCTTGGATTTGGGATAGAAGAATAGGTTATGCTAGCATGAAATTTCTAAGCTAGATTTCAACTAAAGATTTAGTAAAAGGATTACCTAGCCTAAAAGTTATCAAAAATAAAGTATGTAATACTTGTCAATTAGGAAAACAAATAAAGAGTAGCTTTAAGCTAAAAAATCAAATAAGCACCTCTAGTCCACTTCAATTCATCCATATAGATTTATTTGAACCAATTCACATTACAAGTTTAGGTGGAAGCAAATATGCATTCGTTATAGTAGATGATTATAGTAAATATACTTAGATTTATTTCTTGGCACACAAAAGTGATACATTTAAATATTTTATAAAGTTTTGTAAAATTATTCAAAATGAAAAAGGATTTATGATTTCATCAATATGTAGTGATTATGGTGGTGAATTTCAAAACAATGACTTTCAAAATTTTTGTGAATCAAATGGTACATCCATAATTTCTCTACCCTAAGAAATCCATAATAAAATTGAGTAGTAGAAAGAAAAAATAGGAGTTTAAAAGAAATAGCTAGAACCATGTTAAATGAACATAGCCTACCCAAATAGTTTTGGGCTGAACCCATTAGCATGCTATATTCTAAATAAGGTTCTTATAAGATATTTCTTATTTTAAAATATTTGATTGTAAATATTTTATTTTGAATGAAAATGATGCCTTAGGAAAATATGATGCAAAATCCGATGAAGATATTTTTCTTAGTTATTTTTCTATTTCAAAAGCTTATCGTGTATTCAATAAAAGAACTTTAGTAATTGAAGAATCTATTCATATTGTTTTCAATGAGATTTCTCAACTTAAGAAAATTGATTTTGATGATGAATTTGATTTTGGCACTTTGAATTTAAATGATAACTCTCCTAAAAGCAACTTGGATGAATCTACTTCTAAATCCTTATCTAAGGAATGGAAGTATGCAAATGCTCAACCTAAGGAGCTTATAATAGGACATATATCAAGAGGTGTTCAAACTCGTTATTCTTTTAAAAAAAATTTGCTAATGTCGTATTTCTTTCTCAAGTTAAACAAAAATGCATTGATGAAGCTCTAAGAGATGAATCTTAGGTTATTGTGCATGAAGAGTTAAATTAATTTGAAAAAAATTAGGTATAGGAGCTTATTTCTAGACCTAATAATCGTTTAGTGATTGATACTAAATGAGTCTTTAGAAATAAGCAAAATAAAAATGGTATCATGGTTAGAAACAATGCTAAAATTAGTGGCCAAGGGTTTCAACCAAGAAGAAGGAATCGATTATGAAGAAACCTTCGCTCCTGTGGTTAGACTTGAAGCCATAAGGATGCTTCTTGCTTTTGTATCTTTTAAAGATTTTAAGTTGTTTCAAATGAATGTTAATGGTTTCATTTTCGAAGAAGCGTATATTGAATAACTCCCCGGTTTTGAAAATAGTCTTCTTCTGAATTATGTTTTCAAACTTTCTAAGTTTTTTATGGATTAAAACAAGCCCCCCTCGGGCTTAGTATAAAAGACTTAGTTCTTTCCTTATTTTAAATAATTTTTTAAAAGACAAGATTGATACCATATTTTTTAAGTATTTTGAAAATAATTTTCTTGTTATTCAAATTTATGTTGATGATATCATTTTTGGTTCAACAAATAAATCCTTATGTGAATCCTTTACCAAAAGTATAAGCCAATAATTTGAAATTAGTCTAATGGGTGAGTTGACCTATTTCTTAGGATTATAAATAAAATAATTAAATGATGGCATATTTATTGGTCAAACTAAATACACCTTAGACTTGTTAAAACATTTTAGTATGAAAACTGCTAAAGTTATAAACACTACCATGAGCACATCTACAAAGTTAAACTTAGACAATGAAGGAGAAAATTTTGATCAAAAAACTTATAGAGGAATGATATGTAGTTTATTATACTTAACTACTACTAGACCAGATATTATATTTAGTGTTGGATTATATACACGACTTCAATCCAATCCTAAACTTTCTCACTTTAAAGCAGTTAAAATAATATTTAGATATTTAAAAGAAACTTCTAAATTAGGATTATGATATCCAAAATATAAAAACTTTGATTTACTTGCTGATGCGAATGCCGATTTTGGAGGATGTAGGATAGATAGAAAACATATTACTAGAATATGTCAGTTTTTAGGCCATACACTTATTTCTGGGTCTTCTAAGAAATAAAATTTGGTTACTTTATCTACTACTGAAGTTGAATATATTGCAACTATTGCATGTTGTGCCTAAGTTATTTAGATAAAAAAACACCTTAGAAGATTATGGAATTCAATTGAAAAATATTACTATTAAATGTGATAACACAAATGTTATATGCTTGACCAAAAATCTAATTCAATACTCAAGAAATAAGCACATTGACAATAGACATCACTTCATTAGGGATCATGTAAACAATCAAAACATTTCTTTAAATTTATTGATACTAGGCATCAATTAGTGGATATTTTTATAAAACCATTAAATGAAGATTAATTTGATTTTATTAGAAGAGAGCTAGGAATTTTAAATCATGAGAATGCATGATTTGTTTACTATTTTAAATCAAATTGCATGAATGTTTGACTTATACATTTGTTTGAATTGTATAAAATTGCATGACTAATTCTTAACTTTGGATTTCAAAATTTACTAGATTAAGATCTATGTTTGTGATATGCTTTTCAAATCCCCTTCCTTATTTCTATCTTCTTGTTTACAAAGAGAGAAGAAAATTTACATAAAGATAATGATTTACAATTTTTTGAATTTATTTGCTACATTTGCTTGAAATTTACATGATATGGTTTTAAATGCATTAGTAGCTCTTAAATTTTTGAATCTTTCTAGATTTGTTAGATTTTTTAGCTCATTTTTAAAATATTATTTTCAAAATTCACTTCTATAAGATTGAGAGCTCTTCTTAATGATGTTTTACAACTCCTCCCTTGTTTCTTTTTCTTCTTTACTCACAAAGAAAAGAAAATCTTTTATGGCTCATATGTTATTTTACTAAAGGGGAGAAATGACATATGTGGCTTGAAATTATTAGTTCTACATTTCACCTTTTTGTTGATGACAAAGGGGGAGAAATGGATATTGATGACATATGTAAATTTTTTATATTGGTGTTTCTCTTCATTTGTTGATAAACAAAGGGAAGAAATGATTAATGACTTGAGAGATTTTCAAATGTATGACTGATGCATAATATTTGAAATTGATGTTATATACTTTGAAAATTTTTCATGAGTTGGTGATTTGATAATTGAAATTGATGTTATATACTTTGAAAATTTTTCAAAGTTGATGATTTAATATTTGAAATTGATGTTATATATTTTGAAAAATTTTCATGAGTTGATATTTGAAATTGATGTTACATCTATAGATGAATATTGTTGAAATATCATATTGTAATACTTGAATTTAAGAGTGTTTGGTTCTCTTGAATTTAAGTTTATTCTATTTGAACTATGACATGAAAATAGGGGGAGTTAAGGTTAACTTCCATCATCAATTGATTGTCATCATCAAAAAGGAGAGATTATTAAATCTCAGATTTTGATGATAAAATCAATTGATGAGTGTTTAATCTAACTTCGGTATTAAAGGAAGTAATGCAAGTCTAACTACGATAAAGGAATTGAGTTACAACCAGATGATTGGCCAAAATCAAGTTTGGGCATCGGGCTAAGGTTTAGACGATGTTGTGGGAGCTCGCCGGGAGTTCAATAGGAGTTCACCAAAGGAATCGGGAAGCTTGCTATGAACACCCTGCTAAATCATCAGAAGAAGACCATAGAACTTATCGGAAGAATGTTGGAGGTTGTCGGATTGTTGGGGATTAGGTCAATTGTTGGACTTGATGATCCTGTACGGTTGTAATCGGTGAGTCATAGTTAGGTATTGAGTCCTAGTTAAGTTTAATTTGAAAGAAATCCAAATCAACTCAATATGAGGGAATCGGGTCCACAAAGGGGATGGATTGAGCTCAAGTTGAGCTCAATTATTCACCTGAAAATTGGTCAACATGAGGTATAAGTCAGGATTGGAAAAGTGAAGGGAATCACTTTTTTGGAATTCCCGATAGTTGTACCAGTGAGCAATGATCATATCACCCAGGCCGACGGCTGTACCGCCCAAGCCGACAATTGTACCGCCACTACCTAAGATTTCGGGCAGCTTCCGATCGCTATACCATCGAGGCTGATAGTTGTACCACCTATACCCAATTTTTTTGGGTGTATTTGAATTTTGGCTCCATTCTTCTGAAGCCAATTGGGGCCTATAAATATCTCAAATTTTCTTACATTTAGCATAAGCACTCACACAAGTCATTAGGTAAAAAATCTATGAATAAGTGTGCAAGAAAAAGAAAGGGGCAAAGAAGTGAGTTAAGTGTTGTATTTCTTGTAAGAGATCTCCCTTATAAGTTAAGATTAAAAAGCTTGTAAGGGTTTAATCTTCACCCAAAGAAGATCGATAGTAGACATTGGTAGGCCTCAACGAAGAGGACTCTGTAAGTGGACATAGGCCAAGATTACGGTCGAACCACTATAAATTATGATTACTATTTATTTGTCTTGTTTACTACTTTCTATTGCTCTTGATTAGTTCATAGAAAGATACGAGCATCATTCTCAGTGACTTCTCTTAAATCAATCTCTTAATCATTTTCAACAAAGTACAAAAGATGCTTTTAATTTTATTTCTTCATTTTTCATAGCAAAAGTTTTTGAATCGAGTACTACCACTTTTACACTAATTCATGCTCCCCCCCATCCCATCCCCCCCTCCGCACCCCCACGCGCCCCACCCCCGTGCCCTCCTCCAGCCCCCCTCTCCTCCTCCTCCTCTTAGTGCCAATTGATCCTAACAAACATGACCCTTATTTGCAAGAATCATATTTAGGGATTTATTTCCTAGTTAAAATTTTTTAATATTTATTTTAACACAAGGTTTTCTTTTCTAAGTTCTTCTAAACTTTCACATTCGATGCATGAACTATATGATGGTGATGCTACATGTATTTCTTTAAATTTACTAACTAGTGAATCATGCTCTTTCTTACATAATTTATAAGATTTACTCATTTTCTAAATTCATCATAAAGCTCATAAAAAATATTAAATAATTCAATAAAGGAGATATTGGAAGACTCATTTACCTTGTCAAGAATGACCATGAGAGCACAGTTGGCAACCGCTTCCTTGATGTGGTCTTCTTTATCTGATGAGCTTGAATCATCCAAAGTTGTTGAGAGAGTCTTCTTCTTATGTGACGCCTTCTTCCTTAATTGAGGACACTCATTTTTGAAATGTCCTAGCTTCTTATATTCAAAACATATAATATTGTCTCTTTTTTGTTCATTTTTATTTTTAAGATTTTTATTCTTTTTATATTTTTATATTTTTTTGGTTAATAGTGCAATGTCATCGTCCTCATCACTTGATGTTTCACTCAATGAGTCATTTGGAGTTTTTAGTGCCAAATCCTTCATGTTCTTAGGAAGGGATTCTTTAAGTTCGTCATGAGCTTTACAGCTCAGTTCATAAGTTAAAAGAGATCCAACAAGTTCTTCAAGAGAAAAAATATTCAGATCTTTAGCCTCTTGAACTGCAATTATTTAGGATCCCAACTTTTTGGAAGAGATCTTAATATTTTGCTGACAAGTTCAAAATTAGAAAAATATTTACCAAGAGCTTTTAGACCATTAACGTCATCCATGAACCGAGTATACATGTGTCCCATGGTCTTACTTGGTTTCATTCTAAATTCATAACTATAAATTAAAATATTAATTTTAGACTCTTTAACTCTACTAATGCCTTCGTGTATGATTTCAAATGTATGTCAAATATCATAAGTATTTTCATAAATAGAAACCCGATTAAATTCATTTTTATCAAGTGTACAAAATAAAGCATTCATTGCTTTTGCATTTAATGAAAAATTCTTCTTTTCTAAATCATTCCATTTGTTCGTTGGTTTAGAAGACTTTTTAAAACCTTTTTTAACTATATGCCATAAATTAAAGTTCATAGAAATGAGAAAAATACATATTCTTATTTTTCAATATGTGTAATCAGTCCCATTGAATATGGGAGGACATGCAATGGAATGTACCTCGTTCATGCCAAATGAAACCATTTACTCACTTGTTATGATCAATTGGCACTAAGAGGGGAGGGGGTTTGGGGTGAATTAGTGCAACTGTTGAAAACTTCGATTTAGGGAAAACTTTTACTCAAAGTAAAAATGATATTGGAAGCATTTCATTCAAGTACAGTAAGTGAGCAATTTAATTCTTACTTAAACAAGGCTCAAGTAAAAAGATGTAAATCCAAAAGGAAAGATAAGAGATACTCACAGTTTATAGTAGTTTGGCCACAACTTGGCTTATATCCACTTCCCGAGTCCTCTTCCTCGAGACCTACTAGTGTCTACTACTAATATTCTTTAAGTGAAGACCAAACTCTTACACTTCCCACTCCTATTTTTACAGGCTTAGGAGAGAAACCTTACAAGCTTTACACTTACAACTCATAAGAGAGACCTTTACAAAAATTACAAGACTTTTTGCTCACTCCCTTGCTCCCTTTCTTTTTTTCTTGCACACTTTTAGCACATTATATTTTTTTATTCTATCCCAATGCTTTGTTCTTAATGCAAGAAGACTTGGGGTATTTATAAACCCTAATTAGCTTCAGAAATTAGAGCCAAAAATTTTAATATATCCGAGAAATCCAGTATTGGCGGTACAACTGTCGACGCCAATGGTACTACCGCCGAATGCTGCTCGGAAAAAAAGATGACAGTAATACAACTATTAACCTAGGCATTACAACCGTCGTACATCAATGGTACAATTGCTAGGAATCCCTAAAAAATGTTTTCTCCATTTTTTTATTCCCAACTTATACCTTCAGTTGATCCCTTTCCAAGTCAACTACATGAGCTCAATCCAAACCCAAATATGGGCTCAGTTTCCCACACTGAGTTAATTTGGATTCCATCCAAATCTAACTCAAGTTGGACTCAAACCTAACTATGACTCACTTGATTACAACAATACATGACAATCGAGTTCAAAAATGACCTAACTCCTGGCAACCTTTGGCAATCTTCCGGCAAGTCTTACGGTCTTCTTTCGATGATTTCCCGATATGTTCCTAGCGAGCTTCCTGATTCCTTCGGCAAACTCCTAGCGAACTCTCGATAAGTTCCCACTGCATTGTCTGAACCTTAGCCCGATGCCTGAACTTGATTCTAGCCCAACATCTGGTTGTAATTCCTTTTCTCCTTCATAGTTAATCATGCATTTTTTTCTCTAATACACATGATAGATCATCAAACCATCAGTTGATTTTATCATCAAAATCTGAGATTCAACACATGCCCCTGTGATCATTGATCTCGTCATCATCAGTAGCGTCGGATCCTCGATGTATCACCATGGGTCGTGATCTCCCGCCATGGCATCGTGAGTCGCACTACCACCTCTACGCTCTCGCCACGCCTCTCTATATAATTACAAAATAATCATACGCACGCAAGATTGATAATAAATGAGAAAAACGGAGGCTCGTAAGCCCCAATAATAATAATAATCATAATTACACACATCACAACACATGACTCATGATCATCCAGCCACATCATACATCATATGTATAAACCTCATCACATGTAGGATTACTAGATATATAATAATTAATTAAATTATTTAATTAATTATTTTTTTAGAAATCAAGACATGCTAAGAATTTTTAAATTATCAAGGGCATTTTTAGAATTATGGATAAAATGACAGACCTCAAAATTTCTAGAATTATTAATGGTATGTTGGAAATTCAAGATAAAAGGATAGATAATGGAATTTCTTAAATTTCAAGAGGCATATTTATCCTTTTTCAAAAAAGATTCCCTAGCCCTCCTGCCCCCTTCCAGTTGGCTGTCGTTGCTATCCTTGTGCAGCGATGGTATGGTGCACCGCTGGCGGCCGCCTCTGCCAGCAGGCAACTGCCACAGACCTCATGCAGCAGCCACTGCGAGTGGGCGGCGTCGCCTTGCGTGGCCACCTACTCCGCAGGCCCACCCATAGGCACTGTGCCCATAAGCGACCGTCGCTGTCGGTGGGCGTCGCACTGCAAGCGACTACCCCTACGGGCGACTGCCCCCGCAGGCGGCCCTGCCGCAGCCTGGCCGCCCTGTAGTGAGCTTAGCTATGGGTAGCCACCCCTGTAGGCAGCCAGCCCGTAGGTGGCTGCCCCTCACCCATAAGCAGTGTTACCTTCACTACCAATCATTGCAACAAATGCATAGAATAGTTCTACATGATTCAATCTCATCACACGTAGTTTAAAACTAATCTTTCACATGAACAACCTTAGCTTTGATACCACTGTTGGAAAACCTCGACGAGAGCATCAAATACACAGCGAAATATCAAAATAAAACTGATTTCCCACGTAGATCAAATCATCGTGCAAAAGATTGGATCACGAGAAAACTAGTAAAACTAAAAATTGTATTATGTGAGAGATTATTTATCTAAGGAGATCATATATCCCTATTTTTTCATATCCGGATGGAGAAGATGAAGGAGGTCAAATGTCTCCTCTCTAGTGGTATCCACACGATGGATCGCTACAGCGATACTCATACAATTACAACCCCAACTCTCGTAACTCTTGCATAGAGGGAGGGAGGAGAATAGTAGGGTAGCTAAAGATACAGCCTATCATCTATGTGTCGCCCCTACATCCTATTTATAGAGAACCACCAAAAACCCTAGTGCATCTTGCCTTAGCCGGTATTGGATTTCCATCTAATTACCCACTAACCATGGATTATTGGATCTCTATCCAATAATCTTTTTTTGGCCTCTAATTGGACCTCATGCAAGGAGCTCATCAGTGCAGGGTCTCATCTAATGAGAATATGGGCTAATTGGATCTCTATCCAATCCACTCTATCGCTAAAGCATCCATCATATGTGTATGATCCTCTAAGCTCGATACCGAGCTGGTCGTGAGTTGCTTCCATCATCCGATTGGGCAGAGATCAAAATGTTGCAAGAAGAGCATGTAAGGAAATCAAGATGAGGAGATCAAAACATGGAGATTACTGACGACACAATAAGTTGCCCCCGCCCGCACCACCCACCCACCCCCCACCCCGGTATTTATAAAGATCAGCTCAAAATGCAAGTCCTAGGGTTCTATGCATGATATCCCAGAAAAACTCTTCGATCGCCAGAGACAGGTATAAACCTCAGCAGGAGCATCACATGCATAGTGGAAATCAAAATAAAATATCGATTTTTTATGCATATCAAATCGCCGTACAAAAGATTGAGATCACGATAAAAATCATAAAAACTAGAAAACTACGATGTGTGAGAGATTGATTTTACCTAGAGAGATCGTATATCCCTATATTCCAGATCTAGAAGGAGAAGATGAAGGAGGTCAAGTGTCCTCCGCTTTAGAGGTATCCACATGATAGATCTTTGCAGTGAAACTCCTCCAATCTGATCTCGCAACTCTTGCACAGAGGGAGAGGAGAAATAGGAGATGGTGGCTAAAGCTATAGTCTATCAACCATGAGTCTCCCCTCCTATTTATAGAGAGCCACCAAAAAACACTAGGGATCTTTCCTTAGTATGTATTGGATCTCAATCCAATTACCCACTAAACTTGTATAATTGGATCTCTATCTAATAATCTCATTAGGTCTTTAATTGGGCCTTAATCAAGGAGTCCATCAACATAGGGTCTCATCTAATGAGAATAGGAGCTAATTGGATCTTTATCCAATCCTCTATTTGCTGAAGCATCCACCATATGTGTGTGACCCTCTAGGCCCAATACCGAGTTAACCATGAGTCACTCCCATCAGAACTCCTTCTGATATAGTGAATTATTATCCTCATAATAATTCACTCGACTCATCGACTATGGACGTACTAGGCTACTATACCATAGTCCCAAGATGGTATAGGGGGATCGAATTTATTGGACCTATCATTACTAAGTATCTATAATCCCTCATCCAACTAATATCCCAGATACCGTATATTGGACATGGTACTGTCAGGTCACATATGAAATATGTCATAGTCTCACTCTAATCAGATTCTCCCCGAGAACTCTTTCTATCTCAATCTGAATGATCCTGGTAAGGGATTTGTCTGAGCAAGCACATATGGGATATTCTTCTCATGATACTAAGAGTAGATAATCCTCTATTAACACTCAATTGCCTTTATAAGATTGGCTACCAATCTCGATAACCAATTGTACTAGATCTGAAACTTTCCAAACCTATAATTCTGGCATCAAAGAAAGGAGTACTTATACAAGGTATCCTTGGTGTCTCAAGTCTAAGGACCATATACACAATTGGGACTATGGAATCGCTGTCTCATATTAGATATCATTAACCATATAGCATTCTATACGTGAATCCAATCGACCTCAAGGGCTTTCCACCCCTATTATCAACATCACTCGGGCACGATCCTGATCGATCTCAAGGTCTTTTAGTCCCTTTATAGGGCTTTCAGCTCTTGTCACCAATATTGCTCAAGCGTAAACCTGACCGACCTCAAGGGCTTTCAACTCTTTCACAAGGCTTTCAACTCATGTTATTAATATTGCTCGGGCGCGATACCAACTAACCTCAAGAGCATTCAATCTCTTCACGGGGCTTTCAACCCTTATTATTAATATCGCTCGGGCGAGATCCCGACCGATCTCAAGGGCTTTCAACCCCTATTATCAACATCGCTCAGGCACGATCCCGATCTATCTCAAGGGCTTTCAATCCATTCTTGGGGCTTCCACCCTTATTATCAATATCGTTTGGATGAGATCCCAATCGATCTTAAGGGCTTTTAGACTCTATTATCAACATTGTTCAGGCGAGATCCTAATTGATCTCAAGGGCTTTCAGCTCCTGTTATCATCATCGCTCATGTGCAATCCTGACCGATCTCAAAGGCTTTCAACTCATGTTATCAACATCACTCAGGCAAGATCCCAACCAACCTCAGGGGCTTTCAGCCCCTTCATAGGCTTTTGGCCCCTGTTGTCAACATCGCTCAAGCAAGATCCCGATCAATTTTAAAGGGCTTTCAATCCCGAACAACAAGCTCTTAAAGGACTTTCAGTCCTGAACACATGGCTCTCAATCCCAAACACATGGGCTCTCAGTCCCGAATAGATTCTCAAGAGCTTTTGAGCTCTCAAAGGGCTCTCAGTCCCAAATAGATTCTCAAGAGCTTTCGAGCTCTCAAAGGACTTTCAGTCCTGAACACAAGGCTCTCAGTCTCAAAAAGTTTCTCAAGAGCTTTTGACCTCTCAAAGGGCTTTGAATCTCAAACACCGAGCTCTCAAAGGACTTTCCGTCCCAAACATAGGGATCTAAGTCCTGAATATAGGGCTCTCAGTTTCGAACAGATTCTCAAGAGCTATCGAGCTCTTAAAGGGCTCACACCTGCAATACGAAAATAAAGGCTCACAAAATCTAGCCACCAACCAATCTCCAACCTTGGATGACTCTGAAAGGAATTTTAGTTCCGAACAACCCCCAAGGGGCTGTCTATGCCAGACAAAAGTCCTCGTTTACGAACATGACCTCCACTTGGTCATTCATACTGAGTACGAGTCACAATCGACTCTGCTCGCTTTAGATCCCGGCCAGTCCCGCCGATTTTGATTTTGACCCAAAGGCTAACTCTCCTGAAATAAAGCCTGCAGAGCAAGCAAAGACCATGAACCGCTCACCAAGGCACACTCCGATTCTCCAAGGCTCAGCCAGTTATGCCAACTATAAGCTTGGCCAGTTATGTTGACTATCAACTCAGTCAATTTATCCCGACTCTCAATCTCGGCCAGTCCTACCAGCTTTAGTCTCGACCCAAAAAACCAAGATTCGTAGAATAAAATCAGCAATCAAACAAACTTGCGACCACAAGCCGCATCCTCGATTCTCTTAAGGCACAACTCTCTTTTAGGGGGGGAGAGAATGATAGAGCATATTTTGGCCCATGCAACGTATTCTTTTACGTCGCCTTCCAAAAGCCAAGTATGATCAACTCAGCTCAGATTAAGGTCTCAGGAAGGAGCACTATCCCGGACCACTACTCGAGGGGCTAGGCTCAGGTCGTATCACCTGTCGCCACCGCAAGGTTACCTTATATACGTCCCCTATATAATAGGAGGAGATGTTTCAACTCAAACAATAGCCCATGGAAGGATTGTACCTAGTGCAGAAACGCAATAAAGGCAAGCAACGTAACAACGGGAATGGACAAACAAATCGAGGGTTTAGCTACTGACCAGCGTACGACATGGACCTACCACCCATGTGTATTAACCTACTTTTTATGACTTCTACCTCCCCAAGTAATATAAAAGGGTGCCCAAGCAAATGTGCTAGGGGATCCTTCTTCCAACAAAAATATACAACACAAAACAGTCCACCGAGTTGACTTGACCTTCGGAGGGGCCGAGTCGAGGAGACACATCACCCCCCCCGGGCGCCCCCCATCCCCTTTCGTCCACGGCCTTAGTACAGACATCGATGACCGGAAAGCCAATCAAGGAATGAAAGAATGTACTTATAAAGAGAAAAGCTCTACCCACAAATGTCGATGAAACGAGATCCCCCGACTAATTATAAGAAACTCCTCTCGGGATATGACAATAGACTCAAGACGATTGTGGCTCTACCAAAAACCAAAAGTCGACCATCTAAGTTTTCGACCTACTAATCGATATTCCGAAAAACTTGCACGTCCATCGAACACCAATAAAAAATTTTAAAGCATCCATATATATACAAATAAAATCAACTAAAGCAACACTTCAAACTCAATACAACACTCAGTATTCTAGTTATCTTCACTCTTCTCGTCTATCTCCACCTCCATCTCCTTTCTGAACTCTTTCTTTACCTATCCGTACCTCTACCTCCTCGCACTCCCTCGCACAAGCAGTTAGCACTATAAGTGGGTGAGAGTATGCAGATTCCATTAAGGTAGTTATGCCAAAAAAATATACTTAAAAATTCATTTAATAGATAAAAAGAACATGTATATACTACGTGACAAAAATTTCGCAAAGCAAGCAACATATAAAGAAGAATCATGATTTCCTGCAATCAGTCAATGCGTTAACATGCTAACATATAGCATTTTGTATAAAGTGCAAGTTACAAGAGAAGAAAGAAAAAACTAGACGAAATTAGAAATAAATATACTGCCGTTATTTAATTGAAATATGAAGCACAGTGTTCAGTTTTAAAAAAATATTAATCATATTAGAGAGGTCATATAAATGACAACACCACAGCCCTTGTTAACTTGAGTCAAACAAAACTGAAAATTTATGTCATCTATAATTACAATGAGCAACTGCTACTTAATAAATGACTATAACATGCAATGATAATTGCTCGAGTCACACCGATTTGTTTGTTTTTTTCAGATCAATTACTACAGGAAGTTGCAGATTTGGAGGCGCAACGGAACAACTTGTTGAATGTCTCTCGGTATAGAAATTAGTATGAAACCAATTTATCTTTGTATGTTTATTTTATCTATATGTTTTTACAAAAATTAAGGTTTACCAATTTTAAATTGTATTTCTTAAAATAGTTTGATGTACTAGATTTTATCTACCAGATTTTCAATATATTAAAAATTCAAGACCTCATTCAAAAAAAATTTAAAAAGTATCAAATAGCTACTTTAGCAAGATACTAAAATAAAATCTCACCTTCCTAACTTAGACACAAAAGAAATGAAAGCTATCACTTGGCCGACATTAAAGACCGGTCAAACGACGAGGCATATTCTCGAATGCCTAACATATTGAAATTTACCTTTAAAAAAATGATGCAGAAAACCATTCTCCACGGGAGCAGCTGAAAGCATATCTGAGAGCCTTGACTAGTTTCACTTCGGACACTTGAATAATTACAAAGGATGAGCACGGCATTACAAAGGATCACTTCATATATTTCTATCAACTCGCTCTGGTCTATTACGTGGGTGGAACCACCAAAATGATTCACTTTCGTAATCATAGGAGTCGAGTAAAGTTTCTACGGCGGAAGTTGGTTGCTCTTACTAGGATGTGAATACCTTGCACCAGCCTGAGGGCTACGAGGGACACTGGAATCAGTTTTTAACTTTTCTATTAAAACTGATGCTTTGGCTTTTAGTGCAAAAGATACTGTAGAGTTGGGTTTCATTATAAAGGATCAGCACGGCACCCTGATTGCAGCAGGTTGTAGAACATAAAAAATGTTAAAGTAAAAAATCATAATAAAAAGTATAATTAAATTTATTGATTTTTCTATATAAAGACTCCCTCAATTAATCACATCTTGATCATATCTATTATCATATTTAAATTATATCTACTATTATGCCCCTATAATATTGTGCTTCTATCAATAAATTGATCTTGGACCGATGTAATGAAACGAGTCTGCAGTGGATGGAGCAAAAGCTGGTGTGCCATGGGGCAGGTACAGCAATGGGTGGAGCAGAAGCTATCGGTGGATAGCGAAAGCAAGTATGGAGGAGCTCGGACTTGGAGATCAAGACCAAGAGGTCTCAAGGGACACAGCGACTGGGAGAGGCCACGGGCATAGAGGCCGCAGTCGCCGTGGTAGGGCCACAAGATCGCGCATAGCAAGAGCGCCCCATAAGAGAAGGAGAGCAGCGATGGGTCTCGTATCCATAGAGGAGGAGAAACCCTCGACAGAGATCGTATGCAGCATAGTAAATGGGCGCCGATTAGATCGACTCTACATACGCGCTGACTCTAGTGACCACACCAAGGAAAACTATCGTTGGACAGCGTGATAGATAACTAATAGAGGAGAGGGCGCTGGCAGCGAAGAGACCTCGGTAGCAGGAAGAGGAGGTCTGACAGCTACAGTAAAAGAAGGTAGGGGAGAGGGCACTGGCAGCGAGGGGACCTCGGTGGTAGGAAGAGGAGGTCTGATGGCTGTAGCAGAAAATGCAAAGGTTGCTCTATTTTTGTTGCACTTCATAAGAAGAAGTTGGCAACGCCGAAGGGTCACGAGCGGTTGAGGGAAGTGGCCGCCATGGTGGTGGTAGCAGAGGGAGATATGGGTTGTAACCACAGAGGATCGTACTCCAAGCGCATATGTGAGAAGCTGTTGTTGGACAACGAAGAAAGAAGAGGTAATCTTTCTTAGAGAAAGAGAAAAGCTCTGATATCATATTAAAATAAGAAGTAATAATGAAAATTTCAATTAAGTTCATTGATTCTTCATCTATTTATATAGGTAAATAGGAGGATTTTCCTTGACTAATCTATGAGATTTCCTCATTATCTCTGTCAAAAAAACTTTGAAATTTTCTTTGACAATTCCAGAGGATTTAAAAACATTTGAACTCTCCCGAGTAATTATAATTACTTATTACTTTTTTTTTATAAGGTGTCCTTGATTTTTCGTATAAAGAACGTAATAGGGAGGAACATTCCCTAGGTTGTTTTTGCTAGAATTGAAGGTTTAGATAGATTTTGGAGTGAAGACTTACCCAGTTACCATGATCTTACAAGCATCTTGCATTGTTCAAGTTAGTTATTAATCCAATGTTTATTTCTTTAATATATAAAAAAAAGAAAAAACAGGGCTCATCATTGGTCAATTCAATTGGCCACTATAATTACCTTCTATGAAACTAAGCAAAAAAGGAAAAAGAAAAAAGCCGCATATAAGAAAAACGGTAGCTTTATACATTGTTAACATTCTTGAACACAAAGGATTAATTAAATTTATTGAGAAACACTATCGAGTCGGAAAAAAAGAATTCCTATGCAACAGAAAAGTTGAAAAGAAAAAAAGTAGAGCATCAATACAGAAAAATAAGGTCACTTGGACGCTATACCAATTTAAATTTCCAGAGACATAAAAAAATCATAAACAGATTTATTGAAAATTGGTTTGGGACCTAAAATATCAATCATCATTCATCTTCTTGGTTAAACTAATTTTTTTGTTTCCTAACAACTTAAAATCGTAATAAATGCATAAGTTTTAACGGTATTACTCTAAAAATTACCTTTTAACTCGTGCAGCAATCATCTCCTACCATGGCCAACCTGCCATCAACAACAATCGTTCTAATTGCACAGTTCATTCGAGGTCCACAAAGTTTCACTACGACAAAGCTGTGATTTGTAGATCAAAGCATTAAAAATTGAATAACAGTAATATGAAGTATTGATTGGCTTACAAAGCAAAGGGTACTACTGCAAGGACTGTGAATGTCCTAAAATTAAGTTGTCCACGAGCGTTCTCCAGCTGATGACATTAATAACTGATTCCGTATACTAGGAAACGCCAGAATCTCAACCCGATATTTATGCTTCTTGCCCTTCTGTTTCTACAATAGTAAAGAATGCATTTGAAGGAAGATAGGCACGAGTGAAGCCAGTGATGGGATTTTCTTGCATGCCAGTGTTGAAATGATACGAATACGAGAAATCCTTCACATAGACTGAACACACTCGGATCCTTCAAGGCAAAATCCCAGAAAATGGAGGTACATTTTACCATTACCAAAGTACATAAACCAAATAACAACATCAAGCTGCTCATTTTTCTTTACCTTCTGCAGAAAATATTACAGGTTACTGTTTCACTCTGAACTCTGAAGGCCATTCTCATGGTTGACAAACATGTTGGTAGATGTCTATAAGACAGAAGATACTGGAGATCAGGAGACCAACATGATCTACATTGTACAGAGATTCATGTTACAACCTTAATCCTCAACCTACTGTTCGACATAAACCTTAGCCACAATCCAAGTTCTGATTTCTGTTGCATTGGCTTTATCGTAGACTTGTATGAGTTTCCTGTTAGGCACAGCATTCCATTCTTTAGCAGCAATCCACCTTGATAACAAGCATAGCAGTCCTAGTGTCTCTCCTCTTCTCCATATTAAGCACACCTAATCAAATATCTTCTAGACTGATTCATCCCAGGCAAAGAGGCCAATTCTTTCTAGCAGAAGAGTCAGTTCCTTCGATAAAAATAGGAAAAGTTCGCTTTTCTTCAGCTACTTTTTGTGCCATCTTATTTGAACTTGCAGCAATGTTTCAATGTTGCAGAATTCAGATCTTGCAAATGAAGTAGCATTCTAATTGCTGTTTAAAACTCAATGGTTATATCCCATATATATGAATCTCGTTGTGGCATCCGCAAATGAATGGTTAGCAGACCATGATTCTCACCATATGTGAATTCAACTGCCTCTGCATCGACTGCTATTTTCACAGGAGAAACCGACACATAGGCTCCAAAAACACCACAGCCCCGTACTTTCAAATCTATGATTGCCTTTCTCGTGGACTCATAATTGAGCTCCTTGATGGCTCCACCAGAGTTGAACATTCTGATTAGTCCAATGGGGGCAAAATAAACTCCATTTGATAGCTGATTCACAGGAGCAACCGTGAACACTTCATACTCATGAGATCTCAATGTGATGGGCAAGGATGTATTATTTGGCAAATAAGTTAACTCACCTGCCAAACATATTGAGGCAACTTAACAGAAGAATCTAAGATGAATCACTAAATTTTTTACAGAAGATCAAAATATTAGTGTGGATGCAAGATATGAGAGAACACACCTCCTTGATGAGCATAAATGATAGAATCGCCATTCCAACCACAATCAGCAACTCTCGGAAGGTAATCTACATCCTTGGAACAGACAAAGCCAGTTATGGTGCCAGGTTGTTCATCATGGATCAGGTTTTTCTTCCCAACTCTGCACCATCCAGCTCCTTGGCAGTTGAACACCCCAATAACTCCAGTATAATCATTTAAGTTCCATATCTTTAGGAGACTGTGTTGCCAGGAACGCAATTGAGTTAGAAGATATGTGATCCAGAAATCCTATGAATTAAAACATAGATCAGCTCTTCACCTCTTGCCATCCCTACAAGGGTCTGAAAACAGGCAGTCCCTCGTGGGTCTTCCTGGAAGTTTAGCCCTCAAGATTGATCCATCTGGAAGCACAAGCTTCTTCAACAGATCAAAGTCATGATTCCCAGGCTTGTCACTGCACAAGACAGAAGATTAATATAAGAAAACACTTTTTGATCTCTTCACAAAGAGATAATATTGCTACTTAAGCTTACCTAACATAAATTGCACAACCTCCAACAGCCCGTGCTGCTCCATGGTATTCAGCCATAGGGTGGAGACTCTGAAGAAAAGGCATCACCCAAGTTAATAGACATGAAAACTTCACATGTAGTGATAAAGGAAAACAGAAATTTCTGTTTGTTTGTTTACATGAAACATATCCCAGTCAGGCTGCATAAATTCTCCAAGAAAAACAGTATTATATGCAACAGATGCAATGTGGATGGTGTGGGAAGCTGGATCTCTTGGCCAGAAGTCATCAGAGGCTCTAACCACAGCAGCTCTTTTTGAGCTGTACCCAGATTAAACAAAGTGAAAATATGTGGAGATCAGCAATTTAACAAACTTCTTACAGTAGATTAGATTTTACCTATATAAATTATCTGTGTTGTGACTCATGCAAGATATAATTCCATTGTCAGGGAAGTTTCTAGCAATTGAAGCTTCTAGGGCCTGGTGGTACTTTCTAGCAAGCATTACCCTTCCACCATGTCCTGCACCTAGTGTCTCAAGAATGTTCTGTACATCTACTTTGACCCCATCGATCCCAGCAGAAGCAAGATATGAGTGGAGCTCATTGTAAAAATTGTAGACCTTCTCAGGGTTAACAAGGCCAAGGCCATTTTTGGTTATGCTGTCCAAACAATCACAATGTTCATTTGACTGAACCCCGGGAGATGACATGGGATACTGCAACTTGGAATCATAATGTTCCATTCCAGAAACACCTGGTCTTATGCCACCCCAGTATCCAGTAATTGCATGCCACACATAGACATACCTGTGCAAGAAAATTGTGATCAGATGAACAGCTAATTAATGGATGAATGATCAAACATGAGATCAACTCAATGTTGTACCATAAAACTAGTTGTCAATCGAGCAAAAAGATGACTTACTTCACTTGATGTTTTTCCTTCACTTCTGTAATAATATGTGCAAGGCCATTTGCTGGATCTTCATCACGATGTCCCTGCCTACCATTTTTCTGGAACTTGTGGTTTTCCTTGATATGTGTCAGCCTGTTTGCAAAGCTGATAAAAAAAAGTAGAAAAAAGATTTACTTAGTGAAATGTCAGAAGGAAAGCAAACAGATCAAACACCGTCAGTCATGTTAAAGCCACAAGAAGAAAAAAGTCAGCAGCACTTACTTTGCGGCATTTTCTGATTCAGATGAAATTCCAGTGGGATCCATAGCCACTGACTGCCAGCCATCATCAATTATGACAAATGTCGGGTGAATTCCACCCATTCGTAAGCTGGAGATAACAAAAAATATCTTTAATAAATCAAATGACAAGAGTTATTCGGGGGAAAAAAAATTGCATAACACTTGAAAGAAGTTTCTTGAAGGTACAGAAGGCTGCTGTAGCACCTTTCCAATCCTTGTTGAACCCCCTCAGCAGTTATATTAGTATAAAATGCATCCCATGTGCACCAGCCAAACCAATTCAATATATCTGGCATCTGAGAAAAAAGAAAAATTATATATAACATATTGTTGTGGACCAACTTAAAGATTACACAAGCTGATATATATATATATATACATATATATATACACATATATGTATATATACATATATATATATATATATATATATATATATACATATATACATATATACATACATATCTACATACATACAATATTACCTTCTTCCTCTCTAGATGTGAAAATGTTTGCAAGTGCTTCTCCACAGTCCTGTATAGTACAACGAATCTTTAAATGCTAAACAAAGAGATGTTGCATGACACAATTGATTTACAACTTAAAGCACTATCCTATTCAGGATTGAAAAGGACAACTGAAGGACTTGATAGATTATTTTGCACAGGTTAACAATATAGGGCGCTGGATTATATGAAAATTAATGTTTTATTTATACTAGCTGAAAGTTTATGGAAACCACAACTTTTAAGATGAATGCTATATTAATGCACTCTTTTAAACATGAATATGCAACACCAAGATGGAAGTATAAAACTTATCAAGAAAAGACTTGCACAATAACCACTAACAACAATGTCCAACATAACTAAATCAAATCTCTCCCTAATACTGTTAATACCATGGTTTGCCATGCTATGATATACTGTCTGGTACAAGCATACATACCGTTCTGATAGGGGACTAGTACCTGGACCACCCTGTACCGGGTGGTTTGTGTTATATGACCCCATATCACCCGATATGGGTTCTTTACCAGTTGGAACAATCGAAATCCAATTGTTATTAACTTGTACCCATCGATAACAGTCAAATTTCGATCGATACTAACCAATGACTAGGATTGATTTGATTCGAACATTTTTTAAACTAGTATAAAGGGTTCTTAAACTCATATACTCTCTCAATCACTTTCGCACTCATATATTTCTCTTATTCTCTCATTTTCACTCTCTTAAACTCTAAAAATTGTAATTTGTGGATTGGATCAAACCTGGGAGATTAATTAGGGAGAATTAACACCTGAGTTAGAGGAAAAACTTCCTAATCAAAGATATATATTTTTTTATTTTTGATAATTTATAAGATAATTAAGCCTATTATATATTCTCAATTTCTAATATATTATTTGAGCTCTTTATGATGGTAGAATAGTGTTAATTAGAAAGTAAATAATGTTTTTAATGTTGTGATTAATATATTCAATATTGATCTTTATCAAAATTAGATGTTTAATAGGTCAAATCTTTGTGTTTCGTGCATATTAAGGTGATTTACGTGTCTGTGATAATATGTGATTTTTGAAATTAAACACTTAATGGTATGATCAATGGTTTTAATACTGTGATTAGCCCGAAAAAGATATGTCACTATTCTTTCCTAATTTAGATTATTTTTTGTTCAAATTCTACTAAATTTATATTTATTTTCAACTTAAAAATCTCAATCTTTTTTTTTTATTTTTTAAGAATTTTTAGAGCTACTTTCAGTCATTTTTTTGTGCTGTCAAGACACTACCGTATCGACACATGATACATCGGTATAGCGATATGTACCGTACCATCGATCAGTACATCGGTACGGACTAGTAAGAAGAACCTTGATTAATACTGAAAGACATTGCAGGATATACACAAGTTTCTTATCAACAATGTTTGTATCAACATGAAATGCCTTTAACGAAAATGTGAGGACAAATAAAATAAACTGCTCACTTGATTGCATATGTGATGACCTCAAATGGATCTGACCCAGCAGCCACAAGAACTAAATGGGTTCCGTCATAAACTTTGACAGCAAGATCACCTGAAAAATCAGGTAGCCAGACGTGTGATAATCTTGCAGAGTTAGAGAGTAAAGTTAAACGTATACTTTGTTATGAAAAATGGGGAGATTGCATACCACTTTCCAAGCAAATCTCCAGTTCATCGTCCACATTTCCTTGGAGCACAGCTCTGAAGGCTCCCTCGAGGATCGGCAAGAAGACTGTATAGACTGTAGGTTGGCCCACCGCACCTTCACTCTCTTCTCCAAAATGAGAACCATCAGCTCCCTCAACGATCAAAAACTGGGTCTCGAAAGGGATATCTCGTCCACAAGAGCCCATCCTCTGAGTCATCCACCACATCTTGAACCGAAAAGTACACATGAACCGGAGGTCCCTGCAATCCGAAGACAGAGATTATCCACCATGAATTCACCAAGAAGGCTACATCGGAACATCAGATTACTCTTATACGGTAAGAAAATTTTGTCTGTAAAATACAACAAGAAACAAAGATAAGAAGAATCTTTGGAAAGGAAAGACAAATATCTTGGCCAAACTAAAGCTACACCGATTTATGTCACCAAACAACTATAGCTTGCTCAGATGACAGTGATGGATCTTGGAAGAGGCCATGCAAATAAAGGAAAAGGAAGAATTTTTACAAACAAGAAATGAAGGGAACGGAGTACATTCTTTGCTACAGAAAAGAGAAGAAAAAAAAAGAGAAAAAGGAAACTTACAGAAGCTTTCCGATGGGGAAGACATTACGGCTCCCTCGGCGCTCGGATCGCACGCCGACAAATGCGGCGTTCATCACCCCGTTCCCGCTGGCGGGCGTCAAGACGACGTTCTCGTGCACATCCGACAAGATCTTCGTCCCCAGCGCCACCAGATCCCCGTCCTTAACACGAACCCCCGCTCCTATCGTCATCTTCGATCCCCAACCCAAATCACCAAAAAACGAAGAAAACAAAGGAGAAAATTTTAAGAAAAAGAAACCCGACGCAAATATCGCCCAAATTAAATGTTGAACAAGGGCTCCGAGAGGAACGCTCGTCACACTGATCAACCAAACCAACCAGGGTGGGGTGCTTCTTTTATACTGGGAACCAAACCCCCCACGATACAACAGCCTTGGAGGTTCTATTTCTGATTTTTTTTTTAATATAAGAAATTGTTATCAACGAAAGGAGCACATCCGTACACACTCACTCCGGTAAAACTGGCACAAGCCGGCACGGCGTCGCGTCACCTTCCCTATACGTATATGGATAATGATAGCCGAGAGCATGAACCAGCATAAATTCATTCAACATTTTCCTTGAATCTGCTTGGTTCGGCTAAAGGATTCTGCATATTAACAATATCTACATGCATTATTAGGACTAAAAATCCAATGAATGTCAAATCATTTTTGGTCTATAGTCCATGTAAACTATAGAAGTATTATAACCTTTATTAAACAACTTATTGGCGGCTATTAGTCTTCTTACTGTGATAACATTCTTACATGCCAGCAAGGATTTTTTTTTTTTTTTTAAGCGAAGATCTTTAGTTATATTGGTTGCTAAGCAACTTTCAAACACATGAAAGCACATTCCATCACCTCCATAAAAAGCCATGATCCGTCGGCCCAAAAGCCTTTAGGAACGCATACATATTTCTCCTACACAAAGATCATAAAGAAAAAGTAAGAAAGAATAGTACAAAAATATAAAAGGTGAAGCTTCATGTTAGTCATTTTGATCTTAAACGACTTAAATCTGTATAGTTTACTTATATATAAAATAAATATTTTAAAAAATATAATATATTAGCTCTTCCTGTTAAATCTGAATTAATATACGTTAGTTAGGAAATGCTTACGTAGTATGTCAACTCATAATAAATATTTTTTTAATAATATATAATTTAAATTAAAAAATATTTTAGCTCATATAATTTTGGTCATGACTATTTAAATCCTTATGGTTTTACTCGTGTCTAAAATAACTCTTACATTTTTAAAAACATAATATATGAGCTCCTCTCGTCAAATCTAAGTTAATAAACATTATAATCGGCTATGTGATATATTGACTCATAATAAATAATTAATATAAATAATTGATATAATTAATTTAAATTAAAATATATTAAGTGATAAATATATTTAAAATCAATATAAAGTGCATAAGCTAGTGCCTAAGGATATAAAAGATAGGATTAATATATTTTAAATTAGCATTACGTAAAGTACAGTGCATAGGGTTCATTCAGTAAAACGTTAGAAGGTGACAGTGCAAAAGCTTCGGACATAAAATTTGAGCTTCCTTGAGTAACTTCTATTTTATCATCTCGTGAGTCGGATATTCGTCTTGTATCCCACCACCAACATAGTCATGATGTAATTCGAGGGTAGGACTAGGGGATATCAGAAGGTTGTGCATGTAGATCTAATTGTGAGTTTTCGGGGAGTACCAAAAGGACAATTATTTCTTGAGCAAGGGTACGACTGCGAAGGATGTGTCATGCTAGGCACGAGAAAGAAGAGGTCGAGCAAAAGGTGTTGCGATTCGGATGAGGCCCCTCCCGTTACAATTCGTAATGGTTTGAACAATAGTTGCAGGTCTCACATCAGGAGGTAGAACGATGAAAGGTTAGGCTCGGAAAGGGATCACTGTCAACCCGCGTTAGAATCTATGTGGTGTCTCATAAGGAATGATCGATTCAGTTCGAAATGGCGTGTAATATTTGTAGACTACATATGATCCATGTGCTCCTACTCAGGTCTGTTAAATCTCAAATTTGATAATAAAATTAATTGATAAATATTATGATCTAAACTTTAATCATAGAAAGATAAATCGATAAAAGCAGGAAGAATCAGATATTGGGCCAGAATGGAACATGTCAAAACATTAAACATCGAGCCGAAGGACTAATGGTAGATGTAGGTTAAGTGGACCGAACTACTATAAACTTGATATGTATTTACTTTTATGCTTTTCATTACTATTGTTTTCTGATTTAACTACTTATAATACTTTCTAGTTAAATTATATTTTCAATATCGATTTTCATCAAACGAAAATTTTAAATTAAGGTTTTTACGAAATCACTAATTCATCCTCTCCCCCCTTTTAGTGTCAATTTGGATTATACGTGTATAAAAAAAAGATATTATTGTGTTCATAGTGGACAATAATCTCATAAAGTTTACGAATCTCAATCCAATGCCAATGTTTGTCGGATATGTTGGACAAATAACCCATGTAATCAAACACTATGACACTAATTGTAATGCTGGATGGTTAGTTTACTTTTCAAAAGTGAGTAATATCCCATGAAATTATTTTCATAAATTACATTCTTAATCCTAACAATTACCAAAGCTCTCTATAAGAGCCTCCAAGTATAGTAACTCTTGAGAATTCTATGTACTATTAAAATCCTATATTATTTTTTAAAAGTTATTAAATTAATCATGGGAGATCTTTGTGAGATACGCTTTGATAAAGCTTTTGCAAGAACCCTAACAAACTCAGTACGTTTTGGATTTAAGCTCGTGGGAGGCATAATAATATATATAGAAGTATTTTAAATTTTTTAAAGATGTTCTAATTTGATTTAAGTGAGTCAGATAGATATTCTGATTCACATTAACCAAAACAAAGCATAAATTCGGCTACCTAGTCAGACATTTAAATCTAATAATAATAATTTTAGTGTTTATGGAGGTATATTACATCTGCTGTGACTGAAGTGGAGAAGGTTGCTTTTGTGAACTGAAGTGGAGGTAAGCTAAATATGGAAAAATTTTCATCTCACACTCGGATTGCTTTTCCTCACGCCCAGTGGAGATAAATAGCACGGACTAAGTGTTAATACGAAAGAAGAAAATCCTTCTTCTCGTGAATCAAATGTTGTATAACACAATCCCTCTCTCTTTTTCCCTCGAAACATTTTGAATAAAATCTTGGTGAACCACACACTGCATCTTTTCACAGAACTCGTTCGATGTTGGGACATCTGGGTGACCCATGAATTGTCATGCACTTGAATTATTTATGAAGCAGATGGCCTTCTACGTGGGAATACTTCTCTTAATCGTGGGGGATGGATTATTACATTGCATGGGCGGCTTTTGCCAGCCAATAAAGGTGCAAGTTAGTGGATGTCTTCATCTGCAAAGCTTTCTTACTCCTTTCCAGCACACTGCTTTCCTGCTTTAGTTCGTGAGTTTTATATATTCTTGTAGTTGTCATCCGAATTCTATTAAATATAATAATAATATAGCATCTCTTTCTTTGGCTCCCTCCTTAGTTTCCCACCTTTATTTAGTGGTGTTCCCTTTGCTTAGATTCCTTCTCCTTACAAGTAGATACCAACAAACAAGCATCACTCTTTTATTTTAATGGTGTCATTGGGCAGTTTTGCTCGTAAGAATTTGCTTTTCCTTATGATAAAATTTTAGGATTTTATGTAAGAAAATAGATAGAGATTTGATTGATTGGAGGATTAACATCCTATCATTAAAAATAGTCAAAGATATTATATATATATATATATATATATAGTTATTTAATCCTTAATCGATTAGGTTTAAGATTTTAATAAAAATAAAAATAGTAATTTCTAATTTGCTACCAGACTCCGAACATATGACTCATATCATAAGTAAAAAAAATTAAATAAAATTTAATATCAAATCCTTAAAATTAAGGACTCCTAGATTTCAGGAAATCTAACATTTTTTTGCCTCTCTAAATATTTTTATCCTCAATAATGAACAACAACGAATTCTAGTAATTTTTCTTCCCATATTTTGTAAGAATCCCAAATGACATTTTCAATTAGCAACTTGGCCCATTGAATAAGCATCTCAATGATAAGATATCTATAACACATCAAACTATATTAATCAAGCATGGCTTTAGGTGAGATTTGAACCTTAGTAATCTTAAATCTTAGATTTTAATGATACAATCAATTGATGGATTTATGATCTAACCTATATATTGGAGATAGGTGATGTAAGATTAACTATGACTATGAAAATGTAAAATAATCTATCATTGGGTCGGAGTCATGATCGAGCATCGGGCTAGGGCTTTGGACGATGCAATGGGAGCTCGATAGGAGTTCGCTGGAAGATGATCGAGAGCTCATCGGGAGTTTACCGAATGGATGCTGGGAAGTTTATCGGGAGTTCATCGAAAGATTGATTGATATCCTAGACAAAGATTAATTATAATTATTTATCTTTAAGAGTCATAGTTAGCATCTTGATTAGAGCAATTATTGGGTCCACTTTGGGATTGATTTGAGCTCATGATAGAGCTCATTTTGTTGACCTGAAAGGAGATCAAAATGAGGCACAACTCGAGTATGAAAGAGTAGTACTTTTCTGGGATACTTGGGCGGTGGGACTGTCGGTGGTTAATGATAGTACTGCCAATCCCGGCGATAGTACCTACACCACCCAAAATCCCGAGCTCTATTCGCTGGTGGTACTAATGTTGTCGGCAGTGGTACTGCTCATACCTCGAAATTTTGGGGTGTTTGATTTTTTGACTCTAATTTCTGAAGCCAATTAGAGTCTATAAATACCCAAATATTCTTACTTAGGATAGATAAAAATTGATCAAAATCTTTGGAAAAATTCTATAAAAATTAATTATGAGCTTTCCTTGTGTATTTAAGTGTAAAGTGAGTTTAAGGGAAGAGGTGAAAGATTATAAAGGTTGTTCTCCTGAACTTATAAAAAGAAGAAAAGTATGTAAGGGATAATTAATCTTCGCCTTTCAAAGAAGATCATTAGTAGACACTAGTGGGCTTCGACGAAGGAGGACTCGGGAGTGGATGTAAGTCAAGATTGACCGAACCACTATAAAAATTATGTGAACTTCTCGTCTTCCTTTAAATTTGCTATTGATCTTAGTAGCTCATAACTAGTATTGAGAAAAGTTTGAGCTTCTATATTTGGTTGTCTTTAAAATTACTCTTTAATTTATTTGCTCTTAAAGAGTTCCAACAAAAGCACTTCTGATTTCGGATTTACTTCAAGCGAAATTTTTTTAATCTAGTGCCAACTCAATCCTAACAGTTGGTATCAAAGCAAGACTCACTTAATTGGATTAACTTCCAAGCAAGTTCAAATGACTTTTTTTAGCATTAACGAGGGCCATCCATCACACGGCCTCCTATGTTTAATGGGACAGACTACACCTATTGAAAAATTAAAATATAATTTTTTTTATTTCGATAGATTTTGAATTATAAAATATTATCAAAAATATATTTCAGAAGTCATCCAAGTCTATAAATGATTAGAATGATCATGAAAGAAAGATGTTTATTTAAATGTCAAAGCTATGAATATTTTATTTTGTGCTTTAGACAAAAACGAATTTAATCAGGTTTCTACTTGTGATTCTGCTTCTGATATATAGCACACACATAAGTCACATATAAGGGCACAAATAGAGTAAAAGAATAAAAAATAAATCTCCTAGTTCATAGTTATGAATTGTTTAAACTGAAGTCAAGTGAAACTATTGGTGATATGTATACCCACTTCACGGATGTCATCAATAGTTTAAAATCTCTTGGTAAAGTTTATACTAATCTTGAACTTGTTAATAAATTTTGAGATCTTTACCTACAACTTGGGATCCAAAAGTAACTACTATACAAGAGGCTAAAGATTTTAACAATTTGCCTCTTCAAGAACTTATATGGTTTCTAATAACTTATAAAATGAGTTGCAAAACTTATGATGAACTTGAAGAACATCTTCTAAAGAATAGGAATGACATTGCATTGAGAACTAAAGAAGAACACCTTACAAAGAATAAGAAGGACATAACACTGAGAATAACAGATGACTCCTCGAGTAATGAGGATAAGGATATTGCACTTCTAACAAGAAAACTACAAAAAATATTTAAAAATATCATAAAAGTAAAAAAATGAACCAAAAAAGGATAATATGATTTGTTATGAATGCAAAAAGCCAAGACATTTCAAAAGTGAGTGCCTATAGTTGAAGAAAAAGCTATCAACTCCAAATAAGAAGAAGACTTTCACATCAACTTAGGATGATTCAAGCTCATTAGAAGATGAAGACCACAACAATAAAGAAGTAGCTAACTATATGCTCATGGCCATCAATAATGAGGTAAGTAACTCACCTGAAGCATCTTTTATATTTGAAGAGTTGTTAAATGCCTTTCATGAATTATTTGATAGATTTAAAAAAATAAGTAAATTTGGGGATTACATTCTGTGAAAAAAATTATGTATGAATTATAAGAAAAAGAAAAGGGGAAGAGAGAGAGAGAGAGAGAGAGAGAGAGAGAGAAAGAGAGAAAGAGAGAGCTTAGAGTTAGAAAATTCTTGAAGTCTCCCTTATAAGCTCAAGTGTAAGGGTTTGGTCTTCACCTAAAGAAGATCGGTAGTGGATGCCGGTGTGCCTAAGGAGGAGAACTCGAGAGTGGACATAGGCTAGTTAGTGCTGAACCACTATAATTGTAGTGCTGAACCACTATAATTGTGAGTGTTTTTACGTGTTATACTTACTACTTGCAATTATCGAGTTCTTAATTGTTTCACACTAAATACCTATAGATGCTTTTGATTTTTACTTTTTGAAAGAAAAGTTTTAATCTAAACATTTCCCTATAATATTGACTATCTCCTTATTCAGATTTGCTTGTTCTTTTTTGAGTCATCTTCAAGCAAGAAGCTTAGTATTTCTCTAAGATTAATTTGCTTTACTTGAACTAAAAACTTTATATTTTTATTTCTTGCTTTAAGCAAAAAGTTTTAAGCTAAAATGAGAATTTACTCTTGTACTAATTCACCCCCCACCCCCCACCCCCTCTCTTAGTACCAATTGATCCTAACAAGTATCTCATATATTTTATGTAGTTTTTGGTTTCATGAGTTTTTTCGCTCCTAATCATCGCATAAAGATCCAATATCATTCTTTTAGGAAATCTATTTTGTTTTTTATTTTTCGTTATGCTTTGATACTCTCCATGGTTTTCGATAGAACCCTAGAAGAATTTTATGTAGATTGATCTTTAAGGGGGATCAACTCTTAGAACGTTATAGGGGTTCCACCCTCCTAATAGTCGACCAAATAGTTAAAATTGTAGATTTATCTTCGTTATTTGAAAGAGATGGAGGCTACATGCTTATATAGGGCTCCCAACCCTTGCCCTAAGGGACTGTTTCCTAAGTAAATTATCCCTTTTGCCCTCTACCCTAGTCAATTTGCTCTGTTAAGGGGGTGGCGGCCTAGGGGGCTACACCAAATAGGTGTCCCTACTAGAAACCCTAGCTGACTTGCCTAGTAAAGGGGGCAGTGGCTAGGAAGCCCTAAGGACCCAAATATAAACCCTACCCACTCTTCATTATAGGATAGATGTGGCTAGGAGGGGTTTATTATAACCTCATAGGGTTTTTATTAGCTGCTACTTGGTTGAGTAAGACTCAATGTTACGAGGTATCCTATCAAGCCCGCCCTCTTCAAATCAGCCTTGTCCTCAAGGCTGATGTTCTATGAACTTCGAGAACCGGGTCTTCAACTACTCATATGATTCCCATGTTGTCACGGACAATAATGTAAACAAGGTGTTCGATGAAATGCTCGTGTTTGTCCGTATCCTTTGGTTTGTGTATATACCTTGTACAGCAAGTAGCGGGCTTGCAGTAGGCTTAGCAGCCCTAGTTTGGTTTGCTTTGTGGTCGATTTTGGCTTGTAAATACGAGTGTGTCTTGTAAGTACTTGTAGGGACTTCGGTCTGTAATGGACCATTATCTTTTGTGTGCAACCTTTCTGAGTTTATAATGTCCATGGGTGTAATTTGTATCTGACTTTATAAAGTATTTGCTTAAGCAATTGCTTGTGGATACCATTGGAATTGCTTTTTTTGGCCCATTTTCTCTTTTGTAAGTCTAAGTGACCCTAGGAGATCTCGGGGAGGTTGACCTTTACGGACGGACACGCATGGGTGCCACATGACCTAGGTAAAATTAGCTAAGCCTGTGACATTGTGGTATCAGAGCGGGATAAACATACCCAGAAACACTCGCCATACAAACGTGGGGGCCTTAGCTGGGCTATATGGAGGACAGCCAACACGTGTAACTGTTTGGGGGAAACAAACATTGAGATGTAGGGAAAGGAGTCGCTCAGAGGAGCGAGCATCTAGGCTTGGCATTCAGAGGAATGACTAACCCTTTGCACGAGAGGCACCATGAGGATAAGCAAGTGAAGAAGAATGTGTAGCACACAAAGATTGGGATGGCTGAGTTTGAGCTACGGCTCGATGTTAGCAACTAAACTTGATGGTGCTCAAGGCAAGCGAGGTGCTTGGTGAGAGATAAGACCATTCAAAGTGGGAGGTGTTGCGTAAGAGGTGAGGGGAATTGCTAACTTGAAGGATTCAGTACTTATGCAAGGGTTTGTACACGGACAATGGAGTGTTCATGGCCATCCCAAGGCGCGATCGGAACTCGGCGTCATGGAGCATCAAAACTTTCTATTTGAAATGGAAAGGATACGTTCGTAGGCGGCTAAAATGTGTAACAAGTTCAATACATTGCTAGACCTTGAAGGGTGTAGTGGGACTATATTGGTGAAGAGTCACAGTCTAGCAAATATATTTGCGAGGGCAGAATAAGGCACAAGTGCTAATTACAGGTGCCCTACAAGCTAATCACGCGAGTGATGGCACGTGTGAGACACTACATAATCTTTTTGCTTATGATTAATATTGGCATATTCTCACATTATATTATATGTAGTATATATATTGTGATGTCTTTGGTTCTGTGCAATGGGAATCAGATCATGATGAGATCACGATAATAAGATCGATTCATCTTTAAACACAGATCCCAAATAATTTTGGTCATAGGTTACTCGAGAGGGACATCGAGATAACCGGATAGACCGATGTACTATATAACCATCCATATGATGGAGGCGACTGGTCTCATAGCCACTTGTGTAGAGACACTAAGGATATAGTACAGGTGCTCATTGGAGAATGAGTTCACTGATTGATCCATTTATAGAATACTGTATAGTTAATGATACCTAATGTCAAACAGTGATTCTATTGTCCCAGTTATGTATCTGGTTCTTGGACTTGAGACACCAAGGATGCCTTGTATGAGTACTCCTTTCTTCGACACCAGACTTATAGGTTTGAAAAGCTCCAGATCTGGTACAATTGATTATCGGGATTGGTAGCCAACCTTATGAAGGTAATTGAGTGTCAATAGAGGATCATACACTCTCGGCATCACAAGAGGAATATCACATATGTGCTTGCTTAGATAAATCTCTGGCTAGGGTCATTCGGATTGAGAGAGAAGGAGTTCTCTGGTAGAATCCGATTAGAGTAAGATAAATTGATTCCGTATATGACTTGACAGTACCATATCCAATATACAATCTCTGGGATATTAATTGGATAAGGGATAATAGATACACGGTAACTGTAGACAGATAGGTCCGATGAATTTGATCCCCACTGTACCGTCTGCGGACTATAGCGTAGTGGCATAGTACGCCGATAGTCGATGAGTCGAGTGAATTATTATGGAGATAATAATTCACTATATCAGAAGGAGTTCTGATGTGAGTGACTCATGGTCATCTCGGTATCGAGCCTAGAGGTTCACACACATATGATGGATACTTCAACGAATAGAGGATTGGATGGAGATTCAATTAGCCCTATTCTCATTAGATGAGACTCTATGTTGATGGGCTCCTTGATTAAGACCCAATTAGAGGCCTAAGGAGATTATTAGATAGAGATCCAATAATGCAAGTTTAGTGGGTAATTTGATAGAGATCCAATACCCACTAAGGTAGGAGCCATAGGGTTTTTTGGTGTCTCTCTATAAATAGGATGGGAGACTCTTGGTTGAGAGGCTGCAACTTTAGCCACCACCTCCTATTCTCCTCCATCACTCTGAGCAAGAGTTGCAAGATCAGATTGGAGGTGTTTTGCTGTAGAGATCCATTATGTGAACACCACTAGAGAGGAGGACGCTTGACCTCCTTCATCTTCTCCATCTGGATCTGGAATAAAGGGATATATGATCTCCCTAGGTAAAATCAATCTCTTACACATCGTGATTTTTCAATTTTTGTATTTTTCTCGCGACCCTAATCTTTTGCACGACAATTTGATCTACGTAGGAAACTAGTTTTTGTTTTGATTTTCACTGTGTATGTGATGCACTCGCTGTAGGTTTTCTAACAACAAGTTGTTCAACAAGTCGAAGTAGTCTAAAGGGGATGATAGTCTCTGAAACTTTCAGTAGAAAGAATGTAAAGAGAAAAGTTGCTCTAATAGGATAGATATCAAGGAGGTATAAGTCTTACTTCTCGAGAGGGAGAATCATGTGCAATAGATTACACATATTGAGGAAGAGTTTCTCAAGGTAATATCTCCATAAAGCTCAATGGACCGAGCGATTGACGAAGAGTCGTTAGATGATCTCGAATGAGGTAATGCATTGGTGGATGCATTTCGAGATCAAGTGGAAGCAATCCAAGGCAATATCATATGAAGGCACACTTAGAGTCGATGTGGAAATCAAACTCAATGGAGGGCTGACTCGTGCAATGATGGATGCAAGGGCCATTATCAACTCAATACAAATCGAGGAGTCGAGCAACTTGGGTGGAACTTGGTGAAGTATCCAAGCTACATGAAGAGAGTCGACATAAGAGATGGAACATGGAGCGGAGGCACGGAGCTTTCCTTGGATAGAGGTCAAGGGCATGAACTCTTGTAGAGGCAAGAGTGGGATCATGTCGTTCTATGAGTCCTTCATTTTGATGGGGCAGACTTATCTTGCATGGTGCCAAAGATAAAGGGAGTTTCGAGACACATGTAAGTTACCTTAGAGATACATTTGACGAAGTAACTAAGGTGATTCAACATGTGGAGGCGAAGTTGGTGCTGATTACAAGTGCCCTACAAGCCAATCACATGAGTGATGACACGTATGACACGTTGTGTGATCTTTTTGCTTATGATTAATATTGACATGTTCTCACATTATATTATTTGTTACATATATATTATGGTGTCCTTGATTCTGTGTAATGTGAATCAGATCGTGATGAGATTATGATAATGAGATTAATTCACCTTTAAACACAGATCCTAAATAATTTTGATCATAGGTTACTCGAGAGAGATATTGAGATAACCAGATAGATCGGTATACTATATACCCATCGATATAATAGAGGCGACTGGTCTCATAGCCACTTATGTGGAGACACTAAGGATATAGTACAGGTGCTCATTAGAAAATGAGTTCACTAATTGATCCGCTTATAGAATACCGTATAGTTAATGATACCTAATGTCAGACAGTGATTACATAGTCCCAATTATGTATCTGGTCTTTAGACTTGAGACACTAAGGAAGTCTTATATGAGTACTCCTTTCTTTGACACCAGACTTATAGGTTTGGAAAGTTCCAGATTTGGTACAACTGGTTATCGGGATTGGTGGCTTACTATACGAAGGCAATTGAGTGTCAATAGAGGATCATCCACTCTCAATATCACGAGAGAAATATCCTATATGTGCTTGCTTAGACAAATCCCTAGCCAGGGTCATTCAGATTAAGAGAGAAGGAGTTCTCCGGTAGAATTCGAATAGAGCAAGACAAACTGATTATGTATGTGATATGACAGTATCATGCCTAATATACGGTATCTGGGATATTATTTGGATGAGGGAGTATAGATATATGGTAACTGTGGACAAACAGTCTGATGGATTTGATCTCCGTCTGGGGACTCTGACGTAGTGGCCTAGTACGTCCATAGTCGATGAGTCGAGTGAATTATTATAGGGATAATAATCCAATATATCAGAAGAAGTTCTGATAGGAGTGATTCATGATGTTAGTGAGTTATTGGATGGAGATCCAATATCCACTAACGAAGGAGCCCTAGGGTTTTGGTGGCTCTCTATAAATAGGAGGGGAGATTCATGGTTGATATGTGAGACATATCAGTGGAGATGACTCTTAGGATATTGATCCTTAGACCTACGAGGAGGCTATTATGAGTATAGACTCCAGGAAGTGGCAAGAAGCCATGAATTATGAGATGGATTCTATGTACTCTAACAAGATTTGAAACCTTGTGGATGCACCTGAGGGTATTGTACCCATTGATTATAAATGAGATCTTCAAGAAGAAGATCAGAGTGGATGAAAAGGTAGAGACCTATAAAGAAAGGCTGGTAGCTAAAGGATATCGTCAAAGACAAGGAGTTAACTATAATGAAACCTTTTCGCTTATAGCGATGCTTAAGTCCATTAGAATTATTTTGGCCATTGCAGCACACTATGACTATGAGATCTGACAGATGGATGTCAAAATGGCATTCCTCAATGGAAACCTCGAGAAAGAGGTGTATATGATATAACCATAGGGATTCGTATCCAAGAAGAGTCCAGATAAAGTGTGCAGGTTGCTTAGATCTATTTATGGATTGAATAAAGCTTTCCGAAGTTGGAACATAAGATTTGATGAGGTGATCATATCTTATGACTTTGTTAAGAACGAAGATGAGCCTTATGTGTACAAGAAGGTAAGTGGAAGCACTATCACCTTCTTAGTGCTATATATGGATGACATCCTAATCATTAGGAATGATGTAAGAATGTTCTCCACAATAAAGGCTTGGCTATCTAGAAACCTCTCCATGAAAGACTTAAGAGAAGCATCCTATATTTTAAGGATCCAGATCTATAGAGATAAATCCAAAAGGATGCTTGGCTTGTCCCAGTCTAGGTATATAGACTCTATTGTCAAAAGACTTGGCATAAAAAATTCCAAGAGGTCTCATACCGATGAGATATGGGATATCACTTTCTAGGAGTATATCCCCAAAGACTCCTGAAGAAAGGGCATACATGAATAAGATACCTTATGCCTCAACGATAGGATCTATCATGTATGCAATGCTATGTACTAGGCCTGATATAGCATATGCTCTAAGTGTCACGAGCAGGTATCAGGCAGATCTAGGTTTAGAATATTGGAAGGTAGTAAAGTGTATCCTTAAGTACTTGAGAATGACTAAGGATTTTTTACTGGTATATGGAGGAGGTAGCCTCCAGGTTGAGGGCTATACAGATTCGAGTTTTCAGTCCAACATTGATGATAGCAAGTCAAATTTAGGGTATGTTTTCACCCTGAATGGAGGAGTAGCAAGATGGAAAAGTTCCAAGCAAGATACTACTACTGACTTGATCACAAAGGCGGAATACATTACTGTAGTAGAAGCAGCAAGACGAAGGGGTGTGGATGAAGAAGTTCATTAAGGACTTGAGAGTCATATCAAGCAGCGTGGAGCTGACTCCCATATATTATGATAGCGATAGGGCGATAACTCTAACAAAGGAACTCAGGTCTCAGTAGAATTGTTCTGAGGAGGTTCCATCTGATTATAGCAATAGAAATAGTTCCATCCGAAGATAACATTGCAGATTCACTTACAAAGCCACTAGCTCAAATTATATTTGAGCATCATAAGGGTCTGATGGGGATCAGACACATAGATGATTAGCTTTTAGTCAAGTGGGAGATTGCTGGTTACAAGTACCATGCAAGCCAATCACGTGAGTGATGACATGTGTGATACGTTGTGTGATCTTTTTGCTTATGATTAATATTGACATATTTTTACATTATATTATTTATTACATATATATTGTGATGTCCTTGGTTCTATACAATAGGAGTCAGATTGTGATGAGATCATGATAATGAGATCGATTCACCTTTAAACACAGATCCTAAATAATCCAGGTCATAGGTTGCTCAATAGGGACATTGAGATAACCGGATAGATCGGTGTACTATATACCCATTTATATGATGAAGGCAACTGGTCTTATATCCACTTGTGTGGAGACACTAAGGATATAGTACAGGTGCTCATTAGAGAATGAGTTCACTGATTGATCCGCTTATGGAATGTTATATAGTTAATGATATCTAATGCAGATAGCGATTCTATAGTCCCAGTTGTGTATTTGGTCCTTAGATTTGAGACACCAAGAATGCCTTATATGAGTACTCCTTTCTTTGATACCAGACTTACAGGTTTGGAAAGTTTCAAATCTAGTACAACTAGTTATCGGGATTGGTAGCCAACCTTACGAAGACAATTGAATGTCAATAGAGGATCATCCACTCTTGGTATCACGAGAGGAATATCCCATATGTGCTTGCTCAGATAAATCCCTGGCCAGGGTCATTCGGATTGAGAGAAGAGTTCTTTGGTAGAATCCGAATAGAGCAAGACAAACTGATTCCGTGTGGGACCTGATAGTACCATATCCAATATACGGTCTCTGGAATATTATTTGGATGAGAGAGTATAGATACATGGTAAATGTAGATAGATAGGTCCGATAGATTTGATCCCCCCTGTACCGTTTGGGGACTATGGCGTAGTGGCATAATACATCCATAGTCGATAAGTCGAGTGAATTATTATGGGAATAATAATTCACTATATCAGAAGGAGTTCTGATGGGAGGACTCACAGTCAGCTCAGTATCGGGCCTAGAGGGTCATACATATATAGTGAATGTTGCAGCGAATATAGGATTGGATGAAGATCTAATTAGTCCCTATTCTCATTAGATGAGACCCTATGTTGATGGACTCCTTGATTAATATCCAACTATAGGCCTAAGGAGATTATTGGAAAGAGATCCAATAATGCAAGGTTAGTGGGTTATTAGATGGAGATCCAATACCCACTAAGGAAGGAGACCTAGGGTTTTGGTGGCTCTCTATAAATAGGAGGGGAGACTCATGGATGATAGGCTGCAGCTTTAGCCACCACCTCCTATTCTCCTCCCTTCCTCTTAGCAAAAGTTACAAGATTAGATTGGAGGAGTTTCGCTGTAGAGATCTATCATGTGGATACTATTAGAGAGGAGGACGCTTGACCTCCTTCATCTTCTCCATCCGGATCTGGAATATAGGGATATATGATCTCCCTAGGTAAAATCAATCTCTCACACATCGCAGTTTTTTTAGTTTTTACGATTTTTCTCATGACCCCAATCTTTTGCATGATGATTTGATCTACGTGGGAAATCAATTTTTTGTTTTAATTTTCACTGCGTATGTGATGCACCTGCTGAGGTTTCATAATAGTTAGGATCATGATACCTTAGCATGGGGCAAGAGGACGTAGAGGACAAGGCCGATTTTTTGGCTTCCTTGGTAGCAACGTTCAGTGCTCACATTCGCTTAAGGGAGGCCGACAAGTCAGAGGACAAGGCCGAGTAAGCGAACGTTGCTACCAAGAAAGCCAAGGAGAACAAAATCGGCGCGAGCCCTACAATAAGATAGTAGAGGCCATGTATGAGAGTTGTAGTTTGTCTTTCCATCGACCAACGAAAACTGCTAGGAGGACAGTGGTGTTGAAATAGGTGGTCGAAAGTGGCGAGGAAGTGACGATGAGTCCAATGGGGCTCAGCTACTCAAAAGCAAAGCATCGATTAGAAAGGAGGTGGACTCAGAGGAGCACCATAGTACCACAGAGGCAGATCTACTAATCATGAAGGAAGGGATGCAGATGCAAGACAACGAATAGTAGGGCAATGGGCTTGGCAGCACCATAGTACATAGAGGCGGGACTTCCGTGGAGTCATCGATCCCTTGCTCTCATGGAGGGAGAGCATTAGTCATAAAAGGGGCTAAGAAGGTGGAGAATGTAGAGGCAAACTCTAAGTACCAAGATAAGGCGGAAGGGCAGAGGCCAAGGAACTTCATAAGACCGGTGTCAATGGGCTTCTTATCAAGATAGCCGAAAGCGAGGGACTTCGGGTTGATGCAGGAGTGCTCAACGAAGGAACGAAGTAGATAGTACGTGGTACTATATCTTTTCTACTCAGAGGAGTAGACAACAAATGTGATAGAAAAGACAGTACAATCTCAGAGGCGACCAGAACTATCAAAGACTTACTCCAAGTTGTGGGACTCCAAGTTGCAGTAAACTTTTTTGCTCTTTTCGAGCGAAACTTCTTACATTCCAGAAGTTCAATGAGAGTAGGAAGGCGAATCACAGTAGCTAACTTAATACAAGGAGTACAAACACTTCAAGTGCTTCAGAACTATGAGCAAAGAGCGGGTGAATGTTAGTAACCAGCTCAATGTATGAAGTACAAACTCGAGGAGGCAGGCAAAATCTAGTAACCTTTGCCTTCTCAACTCAGGAGAATGGGTGAAACTAAGTATCCTAATTCTCTTAACTCAAGGAGATGAGCGAAGCCAAGTAGCCTTGCCTTTTCAACTATGTAGAGAATGGATGAAGTCGAATGTCTCAGTTCTCTTATTTATCCAGTAGAGGAGCTTTGCATAAGTTTAGTGACCCTTTAAAGAAAGCTTATGGAAGACAATAGTTATCAAATCCTCACCATTGGTGATCAGTACTATTGAGAGTAGATTGTCTACTTCATTTTTCAATTGAATGCCAGTCGAAAGCGGGAGTGATGCGAACCTACTTGGAAGTGACAACTAAACATGGAAGAAGAATCAATGGGCAAACATTATGGAGGAAGGACCTCAAAAACCTTAAAGTCTGTAAGGCAATGCTCGTTAAAGTTCCAACAAGCATCCATCCAGTTCAAGCAACATGATGTCACAGACAATAATGTAAATAAGGTGTTCGATGAAATGCTCATGTTTGTCCGTGTCCTTCGATTTGTGTACATAACTTGTACAGCAAGTAACGGGCTTGCAGTAGGCTTAACAACCATAGTTTGGTTTGCTTTGTGGCCAATATTAGCTTACAAATATAAATTTATCTTGTAAGCACTTGTGGGGGCTTCGGTCTATAATGGACCATTATCCTTTGTATGCAACCTCTCTGAGTTTGTAATATTCATGGGTGTAATTTGTATCTAGTTTTATAAAGTGCTTGCTTGAGCAGATGCTTATCGATCCCGATGGAATTGCTTCTTCTGGCTCGTTTTCTCTTTTGTAAGTCTAAGGGACCTAAAGAGATCTTGGGGAAGGATGATCTTTGCGGACGTACATGCATGGGTACCGTACGGTTTAGGAAAATTTAGCTAAGTCCATGATAGTGTGGTATCAGAGTAGGACAAGCACACACAGAAATACTTACCATACAAATGTGGGGGACCAAGCTAGGCTGTGTGGATGACAGCCAGCACGCGCAACTGTTTGGAGGAAACAGACATTGAGATGTAGGGAAAGACTCAGAGGAGCGGGCATCCAGGTTTTGCATTCAGAGGAATGACCAACCCTTTGCACGAGAGGCACCACGAGGACAAGCAAGCGAAGAAGAATATGTAGCGTATAAAGATTGAGGTGGCTAAGTTCGAGCTACGGCTCGATATTAGCAACTAAACTTGACAGTGCTCAAGGTAAAGCGGGGCACTTGGTGAAAGATGAGACCGTGCAAAGTGGGAGGTGTTGCATAATGACTGAAAGAGTTGTGCAAAGCTTACAAAGGTAAGGGGAATTACTAACTTGAAGGATTCAATGCTCATACAAGGGCTTGTACATAGATGACAGAGTGTTCATGGCCATCCTGAGGAGCGATAGGAACTCAGAGCCATGGAGCATCAGAACTTTCTCTTTGACATGGAAAGGATACGTCTGTAGGCAGCTGAAATGTGCAACATATTCAGCACGTTGCTAGACCTTGAAGGGTGTAGTGGGGATTGTATTGGCAAAGGGTCGCAATCTAGCAAGTGCATTTACGGGGGCATAACAAGGCACAAGTTGTTTAGCAAGACGGAGTAGTCCAAAGGGGATGGTGGTCTCCGTAACTTCTAGTGGGAAGAATGTAAAGATGAAATTTGCTCCAACATGATAGATATCTAGGAGGGATAAATCCTAGTTTTTCAGAGGGAGAATCATGTACACTAGATCACACATATTGAGGAAGAGTTTCCAAGGTAATATCTCCATAAAGCTCAACAGACCGAGCGAGTGACAATGAGTCATCGCATGTTCTCAAATGAGATAATGCATTAGTGGATGCATTTCGAGATCAAGTGGGGGAGCAATCCAAGGCAACATCATATGAAGGCTCACTTCGAGTTGATGTGAAAATCGAACTCAATGGAGGGCAGACCCATGTAATGGTGGATACGAGGGCCACTATCAACTCAATGAAAATCGACGAGCAGAGTGACTTGAGTGGAACTTGGTGAAGTATCCAAGCCGCATGAAGAGAGTCGACATAGAAGATGAAACAATAGAGCGGAGGCACGAAGCTTTCCTTGGACAGAGGTCGAGGGCATGAACTCTTGTAGAGGCAAGAGTGAGATCATATCATTCCATGGGTTCTTCATTCTGATGGGGCGGACCTATCTTGTATGGTGCCAAATATAAAGGGAGCTTCGAGGCACATGCAAGTTACCTTAGAGATGCATTTAACGGAGTAACTACAGTGATTCAACTTATGGAGGCAAAGTTGGGATCAAGATATCTTAGCACAGGGCAAGAGGGTGCAGAGGCGAGTACTCTTGAAGAATATGCCATAGTGTTACAATTCGAGTTGTCAAGAACAAGTGGTGCATAGTAGAGATTGTGCTATAGGGGATAGAGCCCAGGATCCAAATAATGGCGTACCAATTCTAGCGAAGTCAGGAGACTTCAGAAGCTACTAGGTGATAGACTATCCTAGAGCTATGCTTCGTCCAAGTGTGACCCAAGAGTAGGTGGACAAAGGTGAATTGCCAAGGGAGCGAACAAAAAAAAATCAGAGATGGCGGAGGTCCTACGATGTGTTGGCAGAGGCCACATATGGAGAATTCGTAGTCCGAGTTCATCACACGAGAATTTATATGAAATGGAGATGTCACCAGGAGGCGACATGGTGCAATGGATTGTGGTAAAATAGTTCGTGGTAATGCAACACAGGCAATCATGTTCCGTGAGGGATAGGATCATGTGGAGGTACGATCAGGAGCTACTGGGAGCTCCACTTTGGTGTACGACACAACAAGAAGAAGGGCTATGGATTCAAGGAGTAAATGCCATAGTGTCACGGGCTTAGCTAAAGTTTGCCTAAGCCGTGCGGCACCCTCACGACACTCCCGAAGACTAAGCTGAAATTGCCTAAGTCGAAGAGCAACCTTGCTCACTATTCCGGACTTAGCTGGGATTGCCTAAGTCATGAAACGCCCAACACGTTTTCTATCCGCAATGGGTCAGCCCTCTTACAACCTCTTAAGGTCCCATAGGACCTACGAAGAAGAAGTTGATTAATTCAAAAGCGAGCGACGGACACGTCCCGACGTCTCGCAAAGCGGAAAGCTGTACAAGCAATTTATCGAACACCTTGAGTGCAGCAAAGAAAAGAGAGAAAGAGAGCGAAATAGGACTTTGGAGGGTTGTAGGAACGGTCGCAAGTCCACAAACGACGGTTCCCAAGGTATCGGACGCAAGACAAGTTCAATTGCTGATGAATGCCTACGCCCGACATATACCCGGAACCTCATCCAGCCCAGTGCCACCCGGGGGGTTCCAAGGTGCTGAAATGGCTGACATTTCGCACCGCTCAGAAAGGTTACCGCGGCACATGAAAAAGACCCAAAAATAGGGCTGTTTTGGGCTGTTTTGGCTTCGCGCAGTGAGCGATCGTTCTGTAGCCTTCTACACTACTTTCGCTCACATTTCTTAGGTAAAAACATGTAAACTCAAGGCAAAACAAGCTGCCAAACATATGTACAAGCAAGAAAAAAGTGACGAATGGTCCAAGGAGCAAAGGCATTACGGTTGAGCGACGACCGTTCGTGACATTCTCCCCCACTTAAACTATCGACGCCCTCGTCGACGCTTGTTGGTAGGCTTTGATGCGAGCTTCTTCATGTCGTAGGGCATCTTCTAGCTCCCAACTGGCTTCTGTTTGAGGAAGATTTTGCCACTTCACTAAGTACTCTATTTGCTGCGCTCCATTGGGTAGCTTTATTCTACGATCCGCTAGAATAGTTTCAACTCGCTTCTCGTAAGAGACTCTGGTGGGGGGTAGTCGAGTTGGAACATTTCGGGAATCATCTCGCGGATCTGAGTGGTAGGCTTTCAAGTTGCTCGCATGGAAGACATTGTGAATTCTGAACCATGCTGGCAGTTGCAACTTGTATGAGACATTGCCTACCCTGCTGATGATTGAGAAAGGTCCTTCATACTTGCGTACCAATCCTTTATGCACTTTGTGTCTAAAGAATTGGAGTGATGCTGGTTGGAGCTTCACCAACACCATGCCACCAACTTTAAATTCTTGTGGTCACCTTCCCAAGTCTGCCTACTTCTTCATCTTTTTGGCCGCCTTCTCCAAGTAAGCCCGCGCAATATCTGCATTACGATGCCATTCCCTTGCAAAGTGATAGGCTGATGGGCTATTCCCTGTATAACCAATAACCAGGGTATGAGGAGTTGATGGTTGTTGTCCCGTAATAATCTCAAATGGGCTCTTGTTGGATGCAGAGTTCCGCTACAAGTTATAGGAGAACTGGGCTATGTCCAACAGCTTCACCTAATCTCGTTGGTTGGCACTCACGTAGTGCCGAAGATATTGCTCCAAGAGCGAGTTAATTCTCTCTGTTTGACCATCCGTTTGAGGGTGGAGGCTTGTGGAGAAGTATAATTTAGACCCCAACAACTTGAACAACTCAGTCCAGAATCGTCCCAAGAACCGAGAATCCTGATCACTAATGATGTTGTGTGGGACTCCCCAATACTTAACCACATTCTTCATCATCAACTTAGCCGCCTCCTCCGCTGAGCAATGTAGGGGTGCAGCAATGAATGTTGCATACTTCAAAAATCGGTCAACTACCACGAGTATCGATCCAAGTCCCCCTACTGCGGGCAAGCTTGATATGAAGCCCAAAGAAATGCTCTCCCATGGCCTTTCTGGTACGGGCAACGGTTCCAAAAGTCCCACTGGCTTCTGCTGCTCTATCTTGTCCTGTTGACAAGTAAGGCATGTTCGAACATATTCCTCCACATCTGTCCCCATCTTCGGCCAATAGAAGGCCCTCTCCACGAGAGCCATTGTTCGGTGGATACCCGGATGTCCAGCCCAAAGGGAATCGTGACACTCTTTCAAGAGTTCACGCCTCAAGTTATCCACTCGTGGGACATAAACTCTGTTCCCCTTGGTGTAGATGAGTCCCTCCTGGACCCAAAATCGTCATGCCTTGCCCTCTTTAATGAGTTGAATCAGAGCCACTGCTTGAGGATCTCGGTATAGTCCAACCACGATCACGGAAAGAAAGTTGGAGCGCAATTGACTTGCTTGGCCTTCGCCCTCCAACTGTATAGCATTCACTAGCTCCACTTTCCGACTCAATGCATCGGCCACGACATTTGCTTTTTCGGGTTTGTACTCCATCACCATGTCGAACTCAGCCAAGAAGTCCTGCCATCGTGCTTGCTTTGGGGAGAGTTTCTTTTGAGTTTGAAAGTAACTCAATGCGACATTGTCGGTCCTTAGCACAAATGGTGCTCCCGGAAGGTAGTGTTGCCACACTCGTGAGCGGTGGACCACCGTCATCTCCTTCTCATGTAGGATATATCGCTCGGTCTCGTTGAGCTTGCGACTCGTAGGCCGGATGACCCTCCGCATAAGAACTCCTCCAATAGCAAAGTCAAGCATCGGTATGGACTTCAAAAGACTTTCCATAGTCCGCAATCTGAGTTCTTCTAACACAGTCTTGGTCTTGAAAGGCCGCCTCACATTTGTCTGACCATCTCCAGGACTGCTCCTTTTTTAGCAACTCCCTCAGTGGGGCTGCACGCTTCGAATATCCAACTATGAAGCGCCGATAATAGTTGACAAACCCAAGGAAGGATCTCAACTCTGGCACCTTCTTTGGTGTTCGCCAGTCCACCACAGCTTGCACCTTAGCCTTGTCCATTCGAATAGACCCATTCCCAATTCGATGCCCCAAGAATAAAATCTCTGTTTGGGCGAAGTAGCACTTTTCCCTCTTCACGAATAAGGTGTTCTCCCTGAGAACTTTGAAAATTGTTCGGAGGTGTCTAACATGCTCCTCAAGTGTTTGGCTATAGACGACGATGTCGTCTAAGTAGACGACCACAAACTTATCCAGATATTCTTTGAACAGCTGATTCATGAGAGTGCAAAATGTGGCCGGAGTGTTGGTTAAGCCAAAAGGCATTACCAAGAACTCGAATGCTCCATACCTGGTCATACAGGTAGTCTTCGCCTTATCACCTTCTGCGATGCGCACCTGCCAATACCCTGACCGAAGGTCGAGTTTGGAGAAGTACTTTGCCTTGCCCAATTGATCGAACAAGTCCGCGATGAGTGGGATAGGGTACTTGTTCTTCACCGTCATCTTATTGAGGGCTCGATAATCAATGCATAATTGGAGGCTCCCATCTTGTTTCTTCTGAAAGAGGACTGGAGCTCCGAAAGGTGCTTTGGAACTGCGGATGAGACCACCGCTTAGCAGTTCATCTAACTGCTTCCTTAGTTCTGCCAACTTTGGAGGGGCCATGCGGTATGGTGGTCTCGCTGGAGGCTTAACTCCCGGCTCCAGCTCAATCTGATGATCCACGCCTCTGCGTGGTGGTAGAGTTCTTGGCAACTATGTTGGCATCACATCTGAGAACTCCTTCAGGATGTTTGCCACAGTGGCAGGTTCCTGAATGGCCTCCCCGTCAAGTGTCTCTAGCTTCATAGCAGCTAAAAAGGTTAATTCACCTTTTCGCACCCCTTTCTTCAATTGTAAAGCCGATATTTGTTGTAGGTCCTTGGTTCCTACTCGAGAAACTGGAACCATGCAGGGATCATCACCTCTCATTACACACAAGAAGTTCAGGAACGGTATTGGCACCAACTTTGTTGCGTGCATAAACTCCATTCCGAGAATCACTTGGAAGTCGTCCAATGGCACCGCCATCAAGTCTGTTCTCCCGTTCCATGTCCCAATCTTGATAGGGACCCCCTTTGCTTGTCCGGAGATCCGCTTGGCCTCCGAGTTCACCGCCTTCATACGACTTGGGCTCTTCTCCAAGATTAGTCCCAGTCGCTTAGCTTCGCGATCGGCAATAAAATTGTGGGTCGCGCCCGTGTCCACCATTGCACGGGTTGTTCGGCCATTGAGCTTGATGTCCACATACATCAATCGCTGCTTCCTGCCTTCGGTGGCTTCACCTTTGTATTCTCCCCCACTTGACCCCGCAATGCATTCAACAAACGCATTGCTCCCATCCTGGGTCCTTGCGACACCTCACTGTCGCTACCGGAGTCAGAACTACTCGAACTAAGGGCGATTGCTTTGCCCTTGTCTGACTTACGGGTTAGAATCGATGCCGTCAAAGCATTGAGTGCCTGTTTTTGTGGGCACTCCCTCACCATGTGCGGTCCTCCACACAAGAAGCATCCAGTAGGCTTTGGGACTCTACCTCTTGAGCCCGGTCCCTTGTGGAAATTCTTCTTCTTTTGCTCGCCCCCAGACTCCTTCGCTCGAGAGTATTTAGATGGGCGATTTCCTAAAGATTGTTTCTTCTTTCTCAAATCCTCCGAAGAAACAAAGTCAGTTAGCTTTTCCGCGGTTGCAATTGCCCCGACTACATCAGTGACATTCCTTCGATGTAGTTCTTGTTGTGCCCATGGCTTCAAGCCATCGAGGAAGCTGAATAGTTTGTCTTTTTCAGACATGTCCCGTATATCCAGCATCAGTGCTGAAAATTGTTTCACATAGTCTCGGATTATTGTACTTTGGTGGAGTTGTCTCAGTTTCCTTCTTGTGACAAACTCTGTGTTCTCTAGTAAGAACTGAGTTCTCAACTCTCGCTTCAAGTCTCCCCATGGATCCACTTGACATCGGCCTTGTTGGATCTCTTCCCAACGGGTTCGCCACCAAAGTTTTGCATCCCCATTCAGATACATTGTTGCTATAGCAACTTTAGTTTCTTCAGAATCAAGCCTTGTAGCATGGAAATACTGTTCCATGTCGAACAAGAAATTTTCAAGCTCTTTGGCATCTCTAGCACCTCCGTAGCACTGCGGCTCTAGTGCCCTGAAGTTTGGTGGTGGCGCAGCGCGGGTGTTGTTCCCTCCCGCATCAAGAGTCCTTGTTAACACCATCACCTTAGCCGTGAGTTCCGCCACAACTTCATGTAGGTGTCGTACGGAATCTTTGGTGTCCTCTGTCAGTTGATCCATCATAGATTCAACTTTCTCGATCCGAGATTCAGCTTCTTCTAGCGAGCTCTCTACCCTAAGTAGCCCTCGCTGGCCTTGGTAGAGTTCCTCCACGCTCGCTTCAAGAACATCAAGGCGGGTCTCCGTCGCTATAATTCTCTCCTTGTGACCCTTTTTCCCGGTTGGTGCTCCAGATGGTGCCTCTCCCCTCATGGAGAATACCCAACTTCACGCTCGTCTTGTTCACTATAGAGCTCGTCATGAGTGACTCCCATAGTTTGCGAGCGAGTTTGCACTTGACCCACTGCGCTTGGAGCAAGGGTCGCTTGCCCCATCTTGCTCGATTCACCACGATGTTTCACCATGGCGAGTGCGAATCTTCTTGTCGTATGAATTGCTTGCTGCTCGATACCACCGTCACGGGCTTAGTTAAAGTTTGCCTAAGTTGCGGCACCCTCATGACACTCCAAGACTTAGCTGAAATTGCCTAAGTCGTAGAGCAACCTTGCTCACTATTCCGGACTTATGGGATTGCCTAAGTCATGAAACGCAACGCGTTTTCGTCCGCAAAGGGTCAGCCCTCTTACAACCTCTTAAGGTCCCGTGGGACCTACGAAGAAGAAGTTGATTAATTTAGAAGCGAGTGACGGACACGTCCGACGTCTCATAGCGGAAAGTCGTATAAGCAATTTATCGAACACCTTGAGTGCAGCAAAGAAAGAGAGCGAAATAGGACTTTGGAGGGTTGTAGGAATGGTCGCAAGTCTACAAACGACGGTTCCCAAGGTATCGGACGCAAGACAAGTTCAATTCGATGAATGCCTACGACGTACCCGGAACCCCATCCAGCCCGGTGCCACCGGGTTCCAAGGTGCTGAAATGACGACATTTCGCACCGCCGAAAGGTTGCCGTGGCACATGAAAAAGACCCAAAAGCATGTTTTTTGTTTTGGCGCAGTGAGCGATCGTTCTGCAGCCTTCTACACTACGTTCGCTCACATTTCTTAGGTAAAAACACGTAAACTCAAGGCAAAACAAGCTGCCAAACATATGTACAAGCAAGAAAAAAGTGACGAACGGTTCAAGGAGCAAAGGCATTACGGTTGAGCGACGACCGTTCGTGACAATAGTACCATAAAGGTAGGTCTTCATGTGTGCATCGAAGCTTGCATTGGATAAAAGCCTTAGTCATCAGCATATGGGGGCTGTATACCACTGAGGAAGAAGTCCAAGTGCAAGTACCAGTGAGTCCCATGGAGGGGAACGTGATTATGTGAATGATCATGAGCTGCTAGGAGCTCCACTTTGGTGAACAATGCAATAACAAAAAGGGCTGTGGATTCAAAAGGTGAATGCAATGGTACTGCAGAGGCGGGTCTTCTATGTGTATGCATTGAGGTTTGCATCAGATGAAAGCCTTGGTCGTCAGCATATGGGGGCTATGTATCATCGAGGGAGAAGTCAGATTGTAAGTACTAGTAAGTCCCATAGAGGGGACTTAATTATACTAAGATATGATCAGAGCAGTTGGAGAGTTAGACTACTTCAGTACTCACATTCGCTTAAGGGAGCTTGACAAGTCAGAGGACAAAGCTGACTAAGCGAACGTTGCTACCAAGGAAGCTAAGGAGAATAGAATCGACGCAAGCCCTACAACAAGATGGTGGAGGCCATGCATGAGAGTTACAGTCTGTCTTTCCATCGACCAAGGAGAACTATTAGGAGGACACAGTGGTGTTGAGCGAGGGGGGCGAGGAAGCGACGAGTCCAGTGGGGCTCAGCTACCCAAAAGTAAAGCGTCGGTTAGAAAGGAGGTGGACTCGGAGGAGCACCATAGTGCCATAGAGGTGGATCTATAAATCGTGAAGAAAGGGATGCAAATGCAAGGCAACGGATAGTAGGGCTATAGGCGTGGCAACATCATGGTACTGTAGAGGCGGGACTTTCATGGAGTCATCGATCCCTTGCTCTTATGAGAGAGTGCATTGGTCGTAAAAGGGGCCAAGGAGGTAGAGAATGCAAAGGCAAACTCTAGGTACTAAGACAGGGCAGAAGGGTAGAGGCCAAGAAACTTCATAAGACTGGTGTCGACGGGCTTCTCATCAAGATAGCCGAAAATGAGAGACATTGGGTTGATGCAGGAGTGCTCGACCAAGGAACAAAGTAGGTAGTACATGATACTGTACATTTTCTAGTCAGAGGAGTAGGTGGTAAAGGTGATGAAGAAGACGGTATAATCCCAGAGGTGACTAGATCTATCAAAGACTTGCTCCAAGTTGGGGGATTCCAAGTTGGGGTAAACTTTTTGCTCTTTTCAGGCAAAACATCTTACATTTCAAAAGTTCAATAGCAGTGGGAAGGTAAATCATAGTAGCTAACTCAACGCAAGAAGTGCAAATACTTCTAGTGCTTCAGAAGTATGAGCAAAGAGCAAGCGAATGTTAGTAACCAGCTCAATGCATGAAGTACAAACTTGAGGAGGCAGGCAAAATCGAGTAACCTTTGCCTTCTCAACTTAAGAGAATGGGCAAACTGAGTACCCCAATTCTCTTAACTCGAGGAGGTGAGCGAAGCCAAGTAACCTTGCCTTCTCAACTACTAAGAAAATGGGTGAAGTCGAGTATCCTAGTTCTCGTACCTATCCTACAAAGGAGCTCTGCATAAGTTCAGTGACCTTTCAAAGAAAGCTTATGGAAGATAATAGTTATCAAATTCTCACCATTGGTAATCAGTACTACTGAGAGTAGATTGTCCGCTTCATTTCCCAATTGACCAATCGAAAGCAGGAGTGATCTGAACATACTTGGAAGTGACAACTAAACATAGAAGAGGGATCAATGGGCAAATATTATGGATGAAGGACCTCAAAAACCTTAAAGTCTACGAGGCAATGCCCGTCAAAGTTCTAATAAACATCCATCAATTTCAAGCAACATGAGTATACTACGATATTGGCACATAATAAAGCAGGTCTTTTTCTTCATCAGAAGGATCCGCGAGAACCAACAAGGATCAGCATAACTCAACCAACCCCACACCAGATTCAGTCATTGGTGAGTTGAAGCAGCATGGTGGATCAAAGTATGACTACTCAATAGCAGCGGCGAAAAGTAGTTAGGAGCCAAAGGGGCATGTTGCAGCCAAAGCAAAAAATTGAAGATTCAGCAAAATATGAGGAGATACAGTGTCTACAGTGGCTTCGACAAGGATGTCGAAGGAATAAGTGGGGGAGAATGTCACGGACAATAATGTAAATAAGGTGTTCGATGAAATGCTCATGTTTGTCCATGTACTTTGGTTTATATACATACCTTGTACAGCAAGTAGTGGGCTTGCAGTAGGCTTATCAGCCCTAGTTTGGTTTACTTTGTGATCGATTTTAGCTTGTAAATATGAGTGTGTCTTGTAAGCACTTATGGGGACTTCGGTATGTAATGGACCATTATCCTTTATGTACAACCTCTCTGAATTTGTAATGTCCATGGGTGTAATTTATATCTGGCTTTATAAAGTGTTTGCTTAAGTAGTTTCTTGTGGATCCCGATAGAATTACTTCTTCTGGCCCTTTTCTCTTTTGTAATTCTAAGGGACCTTAGGAGATCTCAGGGAAGACTGACCTTTGCGGACGGACACGCATGTGTGCCGCATGGTTTAGGCAAATTCAGCTAAGCTCGTGACAATGAGTATATTACAATACTAGCACATAATAAGGTAGGTCTTTTTCTTCATCAAAAGGATCCGTGAGAGTCAACAAGGATCAGCACAACTCAGCCAACCCCACACCAGATTCAGTCATTGGTGAGTTGAAGAAACATGGTGTATCAGAGTTCGACTACTCAACAACAACAGTGGAGAGCAGTTGGGAGCCAAAGGGGTGTGTTGTAGCTAAAACATAAGATTGAAGATTTAGCAAAATACGAGGAGAGGTAGTGTCTACAGTGGCTTCGACGAGGACGTCGAAGGAATAAGTGGGGGAGAATGTTATAGATAACAATATAAACAAGGTGTTCAATGAAATGCTCGTGTTTGTTCGTGTCCTTCAATTTGTGTACATACCTTGTTCAGTAAGTAGCGGGCTTGCAATAGGCTTAGCAGCCCTAGTTTGGTTTTCTTTGTGACCGATTTTGGCTTATAAATACGAGTGTGTCTTATAAGTACTTGTGGGGACTTCGATCTGTAATAGACCATTATCCTTTGTGTGTAACATTGATGAGTTTATAATATCTATGAGTGTAATTTATATCTGACTTTATAAAGTGTTTGCTTGAGTAGTTGCTTATGGATCCCGTTGGAATTGCTTCTTCTAGCCCATTTTCTCTTTTATAAGTCTAAGTGACCCTAGGAGATCTCGGGGAGGCTGACCTTTACGGACGGATACGCTGGGTGCCGCACGGCTTAGGTAAAATCAGCTAAGCCCGTGACAATGTGACATCTTCAAGTGGTAAATTATTCCAATACACTAGTACTTCAGTAGAGGGACATCGACGACACATCATGATTCTATGATCGAGGATGACTTGTGGTTGGGCTTGAATATCTTCATCGTCAGTGGCATTGGGTAATTAAATTTGGGCTGACTCGTATTCTCCCACCTTGGGCTTCAGGCATGATACGTGGAAGACAGGGTGAATTTTGACATTCTTAGGTAATTTAAGTTTATATGCCACGGCTCCAATACGCTTTGTGATTTGATAGGGCCCATAAAAATATGAGGATAGCTTCATAGAGGCTCGTATGTTGATGAATAGTTGTTTTTATGGTTGTAGGCGAAGATAAACCCAATCTCCTACTGAAAACTCTCTTTTGCTTCGTCATGTGTCGTCTTGCTGCTTCATTCTGGCTTGAGTAGCAGAGAGATTATCTTTTAGAAGCTGTAGGAGTTTGTCCCTAAATTTTGGTCGACCTGGTCCACTTTGGCCAAGCCAATTACATACTTTGGAATCACAGGGGTAGGTCGACCATACAATGGCTTATATGAGATACATTTTGTAGATGAATGATATATAGTATTATACCACCATTCGACCCAAGGGAGTGTTAGGACTCTAGCTAAGGGAGTCCTAATTTAGTTTTCATTGAGGAGGGCAAACATGTAAATCTTAAGGGCATTCATGTAAATCCTATCTAGTCGACCCCTTATAAAGAGGTGAGGAGGCCGGCTAGGTTAAGATTAGTTTAGAGAAAGCTATTTTGTGGGAAGAATAATATATATGATACCATAATTAACCACCCCTTATCCTAGTTAAAGAGGGGTTGGTTGAGGAGGGGTTAAGTTAGAATAGGATTAGGATTAGTTTGGAGGTTACTTCTTAGAGTTGGAGTTGTAGTTGGAGTTATTGGAAGTAAGAGTTGCTTCTTAGAGTTGGATTAGGAGTTGTTAGGAGTAGGAGTCTTAAGTAGGAATCCTATCAAGAGTTGGAGTTTAGAAGCCCTATAAATAGCATTGTATTGTCCCCTCTTTCATCATCAATAGATTAATTATCTTTTAGCTTATGTTACAAAAAACCAAGGAGGGAGAAACCCCTATAGAGTTCCAAGGAGACCGATCCCCTATAAAGAACACCCTAAGCTTAAAATCCATAAGAGTTCTAACACTTGGTATCAGAGCAGCATTCTTAGCGTCTCACTGCACTTCCATAAGCCTCCATCAGCCCCCCATAGCCGTCCAAACCAATTCCCACAATTGCTTGAAGATTATCACCAAATTCCATTGTCATCTTTACTACCGTAGATCATCCTTTGATCTCCTAGTGAATTACAACAGATTTTGGTTTCCTACCTTACTGCTGCTGCAGTTTAGTTATCCCTATTCAAAAAATCTAAAAAAATTCATTCCTATTCGCTCCACAAACTTTTCTTTGTAAAGTTTCCACCTTTAAGATGAAAGTTACGCTGTAGAATTTCAGCTGCATACTCTTGACTATTTATTTTGATTCTGCATTTTTACTGATCTAATCTCTATAAAATTTTTATGACGGCTTTAGCACTTCCTATCTTTGGATTTCTTTTTAGTTTCGTCAAAAAATTCTCAATATAAATTGCTAATCTTTTACGTCCAAACTATTGAACTTTAGACATAAATATATGTTGTAGTACCTTCCCATGATCTTTGATTTTGCCAAACCTTTTGCTATCATTTTTTCCACAAATCTTTTATCGACATTATCTTTCCCTTACCAATAGATTCTTCTTGAGTTTTACTTAAATCCTTGTTTCGAACTGCTGGAAAAAAAATCTTGTCTATACTGCTAAATCTTTAGACGAAAAAATTCTACCACAGTACCTTCTCGTATTCCTTGATCTAGCCAAAACTTTTGTTGCCGATTTCTTCCATGAATTTTTTGACATTCCCTTGCCAGTGGACTCCTATTAAGTTTTAGTCAATTCCTTGTTATGAACTATTGCAAAATTTTTTTGACTATACTACTTAAATCTTTCGTTGAAAAATTCTACAGCAACACCTTCTTGTAATCTTTGATTTTGTCAAAACTTTTGGTGTCATTTATTTTCACAAAATTTTTGATAATATTATCTCTCCCTTACCAGTATATTCCCCTTAAGTTTCACTTGAATTTTCATTAAAAAATTTTGGAAAAAATTATGTCTTCACTACTAGAATTTTTTTGATAAAAAATCTACTGCTGCACCTTTGTCTTTCTTCTTCTTCTTAACCCACCAAAACCCAACCATCTTGCTGCCACCATCTAAGATATCTTTAGGGCATCTCTTTAGCCTTAAGACACAACCATTGTAACCTATTTTTATAACCCAAACAACACCCAAAACCATAGCCCAAAATAGTGACATATCGTAGCCTATCGACGCAGAATTCTGTAGCACTACCTTTCAGTGTTTTTTATTGCACCCATATATGATCTTTACTAAAATTATTACTATCATCCATGTTATCTTTAGGGTACCCCTCTAGCCTTAAGATGCAGCTTTCATAACTTGTTTCCAGAATCCACATCCAACTCAAATCGCAGCCTAAACAGTAGTCTTCCACAACCACCGAGCATTCCATTGATCCTTACACTCCGTAGCCACCAATCCTACAAAATCGGTTGCTGCCATCAACAGCAACCCTAAGACATCCCTCTAACCCTAAATCTCTGTTACTAAACCCTCCTTACAGCCTCTACAATAGCCCCAAAAGTATAAAAAAAAACTGCAACCTGTCAGCCCCAAATTATAGCTCTCTACCCATGATCCACCATCCCTTTCGGCCACCAAACCACTAACTATTCCATACCACTAACCCAATAGCAGGAGAGGAACATTGGCATCTTAAATCTAGAGGCACACGCAATGGCATCTCAAGGTTCAATCGATGCTAAGTTGAATGTGTTTGCATCATGCATAGAGGACAGATTGTGTGCCTTATTCGTCAAATTCGGATTGAGCCAATCTCTGAGCCCAATAAAATTCCAACAAGGTCAAAGTTTAGAGAAGCCTCTTAGAAAGAAAGAATGAGCCACTAATATAAGGCAGCCACATATGAGAGTGGACTTTCCTAGATAGTAAGAAGGAGACCCGACGAGATAGATTTCGCGTGCCGAATGTTACTTCCATCATCACCAAACACCGGAGGATTCCATAGTGAACACTGCTATCATCCACCTTAAAGGAGATGCTATACGATGGTACAATTGACTTGAAAATAACTATGGGACTCTGACGTGGATATAATTCAAGTATGCATTATTGAACTATTTTGGGTTGATCAAGTACGAGAATATCAACAGACAACTTGCCAAGTCCGACAAACCTCCACGATCCAAGAATACCAGACCAGGTTTGAGGAATTATCTTACATTGCTCATGATTAGTCTGACAGATAATTATTTAGGGATATTTATCGAAGGACTTAAGTTGGAAACTAAAAGAGAGATTAAAGCGCAGTAGCCCTCAATGTGAAGGCCGCAATCTCTTTCGCTTGAATCCAAGAGGAATGACTGAACCAAGATGCTCGAAGGATGAGAACCACTCTTAGACCATCAGCATATAAATCTCCCTCTGCTCCCAGCCATTCTTTGCTGCCAAAAAAATTGATGAGAGAAGAGCTACACGACACATCGATGAAGGGCCTTTGTTGGCATTGCAACAAACTTTGGAGCCATAACCATTATTGTAAAAGAGGGGAGCTTTCCATGATAAAATCTATTAAAGAATCTGAAGAAGAGGTCCAGAACCTAAGGAGGAGAACATAAAGAAGGACCCGCAGTCAGCCGATTGCACGACTCACGCTTTAGCTCGCCATGTGAACCCACAAGCAGCAAAAGTTGAAGAATCCTTTAAGCAACAACCTGTCACCATCTTCACCGACAATCTTATTAATGGCAAGGGAGAACAAGTGACCTTATGCGAGAAATATGGGAGTGAAGTAATGATGATCTCGACATAAAGCTTACAGAAGCTTGTTGAAATTTCAAGCGCCTCCACCGAACCGAGCCGACTACTTCCTACTAAGTTATACAATCTTCATATGCTGATCTTACAGGAGAAACCATTAGCACATATTCGGCCATATTGTTATCCATATCCTCAAAGGGCCGAAGCTAAAAGGATCGTCCAGGAGATATAAGAGACACAAATTATTCGACCACGACCTTTCCTTGCAATGACACTTTATCTCCAAAAGCTTTACTTTTTCGTCAGCAGGTATAAACTCTTCTTGAAGTGTCATATCCAGTCGAACCAGCTATGGCTTCTGAAGCACTCCCAGATCTCAGGCTACTTCCATGACTTCTCCAAAGAGTGGACCATAATACTCAAAGTCTTCCCTGATGATGACTATTGATCCACAACCTATGATCAAAAGAAGATTGAGTCCCTCTAGTGACAATACCAGTATGGAATCTATGACACCAAACTTTATTGGATGGGGATCAAAATTATGAAGAAACAGGAGGAAGGCATTCACACGTCCACCATCTACAGGATCCTCACAATCACGATACCATATACATTAGTGCTAGCATTACTCGATCGTGGCAATGTGTTCGCAATTGGAGCAAACATATTAGGAATTAAGATCGGCACCACCCTCATGCAAGATAGCCAAATCCTAATATACACTGAGGCTCTCCTTACATTTCACATGATGCTTTTGATTTTTAAAAGGATACTAGTTGTTACTAAATTTGAAGTTTGGCATGATACAGGTCAATAGCATATAGGAGAGATAAAAATAGGCTCGGTAAAATTGTAGCTCCTACCCTCCTCGGACTCAGAACGGGATCACACCACCAGGGACCTTATCAAATAGGAGAAATTATTCCAAAAGAAGGCTCGGTTACTATTAAAGAATAACTAGTGGTAGCCCATGCAAGAAAGAAACAACCCCCCGATAAATATCGGAGTAGAAGAAAGTTTGCTGTTAAATATCAAGTTTCCCTTTCCCTCCAGCCCTACCAACAGAAAATTCAAGCCTCAAGGAAGTGGTCCCCCTGCTACCCTAGCCCTTGCAAAATTGAGAATCACAATGGAGTCGTGACTTATGGATCAGATCAGTATATCAATTTAAAAATATAATTAATCCTCCAAGTATCTCATAGTGAATTGAAGTTTAGAGAGTATAACTCAACCCTGATTTATCCACCATACACCGAAGTTGATAAGGAGGCCCAGGTTCAGTTGATAATTGTATGAGATCACGAGATCGTGACACATCACCATCCAGTCACTACTACTGATGCTAGACCATAGGAGTAGGATGTGCCTACTATTGGGCCACGAGGGACTCTCGTGAGGAATTATCGATCACGACCCATAGACATAGAGCTCAGCCTTGAGGACAAGGCTACTTTAAACAGAACGGGTCTATTAGGACTCTAGCTAAGGGAGTCCTAATTTAGTTTCATTGAAGAAGACAATAATGTCAATCCTAATAGCATTCATGTAAATCCTATCTAGTCGACCCCTATTAAAGAGGTGAGGAGGACAGTATGTTAGGATTAGTTTGGAGGAAGATATTTTGAGAGAAGAATAAGATATATATCACCCTAATTAACCATCCCTTATCCTAGTTAAAGACGGGTTAGTTGAGGAGAGGTTAAGTTAGAATAGGATTAGAATTAGTTTAGAAGTTATTTCTTAGAGTTGGAGTTGGAGTTGTTGGAAGTAAGAGTTACTTCATAGAGTTAGAGTAGGAGTTATTAGGAGTTGTTAGGAGTAGGAGTCTTAAGTAGGAAAGCCCTATAAATAGTCTTGTATTCTCCCTTCTTTCATCATCAATAGATCAATGATCTTTTAGCTCATGTATGAGAAAACCAAGGAGGGAGGAACCCCTATAAAGTTCTAAGGAGGCTGATCCCTTATAGAAATCACCCCAAGCTTAGAATCCACAAGAGTTCTACAAGGAGCCATTTCGTCTACTTCTTTAGTCGATCACTAGCGAAACCCCGAAGGTACATCTCTAAACACCTATTTACCATCTTTGTTTGGCCATTAATTTGTAGATGGTATGCTATGCTCTTCTTGAGTTTGGTGCCCTACAACTGAAATAACTCGATTCAAAATTTACTGGTGAAGACCCTATTATGATCACTAATAATGGACCTTGGCATCCCATGCAGTTTAACAATATTTCTTATGAAAATCTGAGCAATACTAGCAGTAGTGTAGAGAATTCGCACAGCACAAAAAATTAGCATATTTCGTAAGTCGATCAACCACCACGAGAATTGTGTTTTTACCTTTGGAAGGTGGTAAGCCTTCGATGAAATCTATAGAGATGCCAATCCACACTGAATCCAGTATAGATAGTGGTTGTAGCTTCCCTGGACTTGCCACTGTTTCACCCTTTTGTTTTTGACATACATCACATTGTGCCACATATTTAGAAATATTTTTTTATTCCTCTCCAATAAAAAAATTGTTTCACTCTTTTGTACATTCTCAAAAATTCGGAGTGCCCTACTGATGGTGTGGAGTGCATTTCATGCAGGATGATTTTGATATAAGGAGAGTCGGTTATAAGTACAATGCGGCCTTTATAGTATAGATCCCTCAAAAACCATGTGTAGTAGGCTATTGTGCTTGGATCTTCCTTCATTTTTTTTATAATGTTGTTGGTCTCTGGATCCTTCTTCCATTCCTCCCTAATGTCCTCAAGGAAGTCGGTAGTAAGAAGGGAGATGATTGAAAATTCTACTTGCTCAGGTAGCTATAAGAGTGTATCTAGAACAATATTTTGTTTCCCCCTTTTGTAAATAATTTCATAATCAAATAAAAAAAGTTTGGTTACTCATTTTTACTGCTTAAGGGATGATATCTTCTACTCCAAAAAATACTTGAGCTTCTACGACTAGTTTTAATTTAAAATCATCGACCGATCAGGTAAGGTCTCAACTTTGTTACTATGTGCACAATAGCGAGAATCTTCTTTTCATATATTGACATTTTTTTATGCGAGTGAGACAATGCCTTATTGGTGTATGTGAGTAGTCAACCATCTTGTATGAGAACGACTCCAATTCTAACTCCAGATGCATCGGCCTCAATGATGAAGGGTTGGCTAAAATCTGGTAGCGCTAGCACCGACGTCGTCATCATGGCTACCTTAAATTTATCTAAGGCAGCAGAGGCTTTGTCTGACTATTGAAAGACATCTTTTTTCAGTAGAGAAGTGAGGGGTACACTGATCTTCCTATATTCCTTCATAAATTTTTGGTAGTAGCCCATTAGTCCAAGGAAACCATGTAGCGATTTCACATTTGTAGGTTTCGACCAGCCCTGCATTGTCTCAATTTTTGTTGGGTCTACCATCACTCCTTCTGATATTATGTGCCCAAGGTACTATAATTTTTAATAGAGAAAGCTATACTTCTATTGCTTAATAAAAAGAGTATTCTTTTGAAAGATTGTCAAAATAAATCGCAAGTGCTGAAAGTGAGTCTCAAGAGAAGGGCTGTAAATGTGAATATCATCGAAAAACACCAGCACAACTTTGTGAAGCAAGCTTTGAAAAATATCGTTCATGAGGCTTTGGAAGGTTGAAGGAGCATTAGTAAGTCCATAAGGCATTACCAAGAATTCATCATGGCCATTATGTGTGCAAAATATAGTTTTTGGAATGTTGTCTTCACATACCCAAATTTGGTGGTAACCGGATCGGAGGTCTAACTTCGTGAAGATTCAAGCTCCTTTTAACTCATCAAGAAGTTCATTCACCACTAGTATTAGGTACTTGTCCTTAACGATGATGTCATTTAAAGCTTGGTAGTCGATGCACATCCGCTAAGTTCTGTCTTTCTTGCGTACAAGTAGCACTGATGAGGAATAGGGGTTGTAGCTTGGTATAATCATTGTTATTATAATATTTTCAATTTCTTCTTTTTGGAGGTGAGGATAGTGATATGATCGAGTGTTTGCTAGTGGTTTGCCCAGAAGAATTGGAATCTGGTGGTCATGTTGCCGAGTAGGAGGAAGACCGCGCATTCAGCAAAAACATCGACAAATTTAGCAAGTAATTGGGCAAAATTTTAATCTTTTATTTCTATTTTCTTCCCTCTAGTTGCTGTTGGAGATGTGTCAAAAACCCACCATTTACCTTGTGTAAAACCTTCTCCAATCATTGGGTTGAAATGGTGGTTATGTTGCTTCCGCTCTTCCTATGTCAAGTGACCTGTTTGCCTTTGCAGTATAATTTCATAATCCATTTGGAAAAGTTCCAAGAGACATCACCTAGCATCATCAGTCATTCTATGCTAAGCATAGCCTCACAATCATCAATTGGTAGGAGAAAGAAGTTTTGGCCGTTGGTGACCTTTATGTCGAACTTGCTGTAACCTTCGATGTGGAGTGCTATCCAAGTAGTAACCTTACCATTTAGGAAGTTATTAGTATTGCCCGTGTCGATGAGAACAATGATTGGTTGTTGTTTGAGAAGACCTCAAACTTTCATCATTTGCAAATTTGGGTAGTCGACCAACTCGTGTACTATAAAATCGATTGATTGTGTGGATAGAGAAGCTCACGGGTCTAGGAATGATCCTAGATGAAAACCTATGTATGGATCTTGTACTTTAGTCCCTCCCATATTCCTTTTCACAGTTTATTATGAATTTTAATATAAATATGCTTGAGGTGACTCTCCTTGAGTTCCTTAATATTTTGAGAGAGGCTGAGAATACCATAAAAAAAGAGAAGCTAGTTCTCTATACTAGTGAGACTAGAAAAAAAGGAAGGCAGAGAAGTCCTTGAACAAGGGCAAGGGCAAACATAAAAAAGTAAAAGTTGCTAAGAAAGAATTGGCAAAGGACAAAGGCTAGTGCTTCTACTACGGCAAAGACTGTCACTTGAAGAGGAACTGCAAATAGTACCTTGGGAAAGCTTTAGGTTTATTCATGATAGATCTCGATCTATTAGAAAAATATGTTAATGCATGGTATGGTAGTGCATCTCTTATCTACAATTTATTGAAGGTTCTGATAAGGTCTAGGATATTGATAAGAGGCGAGGTAAACCTCAAGATAAGCAATTGCATAAAGGTTGTAGTTGTTGCTATTAGTGAGGTCACCTTACATCTACCTGGTGGTGGTGCTATTATTGCATTAGATATATACTATTTTATTTCTTCAATTATCAAAAATATTATTTTCATCTCTTATTTGATAAATAATAGATATAAATTAGTTTTTGAGGACAATGATTGTTCATTGATTTTGGATGATGAGATCATCGGTATAGGAATATTAAATAATTATCTATTTTATATTAGACATTGCTTTACATGTCATTAATATTAGTTATACAAGAGGAAGCAAGACGAGGTGAACAATACATACATATGACATTGTAGGTTAGGTCATATCCATAAGAGAAGAATTCAATGATTACTGAAGGATGGATACTTAGATCCATTTGATTATAAATCATATGCAACCTATAAGTCTTGCCTTTAAGGGAAATTCACCAACTCTTCATTTAGTGAAACTAAAGAGAGAGTCATTGAGTTACTAGAACTCGTACATACTGATGTATGTGATCCTAATGTCAACTCAAGACATAGGCAAATATTTGTACATCATTACATCTACTGATAATTTTTTTAGGTATGGATATATGTACTTGATGAAGTAAAATTTGAAGTCTTCTAGAAATTCAAGAAATATAAGAATGAGATAGAGAACCAAACTAGAAATAGTATCAACTTCGATCATATCGAGGAGGTGAGTACTTAAGTACAAAGTTCATCCAATTCCTCAAAGACTTTGGGAATACTAGATGCAATTAAAAAGGAAAATATCATACTACAATAAATACTAGAGAAGTTTAAAATATGTAATAAATCTCTAAACATAATTCTTACTAATAAGGGTTATGTTCATAAAAAGGAATGTATTGGCTTTGTAGGTAGTACTCAACAAAAACTAATTATCTTCGTTAAAGGACCCACATTACATTCTTTACCCCAAAACATATATAATTTTTATAGTAGACTTGGACATTTTGCTTATAGATGCTCATTTAGAAAGTATAGTCCATACAAGTTGATTTGAGTTTCTAAATAAACCATAAACAACTCATTGCCTTTAGTAAAATTAGGAAGAACTTTTCATGATGAATCTAAAGTAAAATGGGTACCTAAACCAAAACCCATTTTCTTGTAGGTATGTCTCTAAACAAAGGGTAGAAACACAAAATAATATCTTGATAGTAGATGCTCAAGGCACATGACTAGAGATCGAACTCATTTCTCTAAGCTCACTAGCCTAGACGAAGGATTTGTCACATTCGGAACAAGGAAAAAATCATTGGGAAAGGAACTATATATAACAAATCAAATCACTTGATTAAAGATGTGTAATTAGTTGATGGTTTGAAATATAATCTATAAGCATTAGCCAATTGTGTGATAGATGATCCATTATTAAATTTAAATTTAATGCTTGTTTAATTGAAATACTACATAAAAATAGATCTATGATTGCCTTAAGGAGTAATAACGTATATACTATTAACATTAATGATTTTTATGATAAAATGTATGTTTCGGCCTTGAATAATGACGCTTGGATTTGATATAGGAGACGAGGTCATGTTAACATGAAACTATTAAATCAAATTTTAACTAAAGATTTAGTGAGATGATTGCTAAGCATTAAGTTTATGAAAGCCAAAGTTTGTGATCCATGCCAAATAGGAAAGCAAATAAAAAGTAGTTTTAAAGTAAAAAAATCAAATAAACACCTCTAGGCTACTACAATTGATCAATATAGATTAATTTGAAACAATTAATACGACAAGCTTAGGAGGTAGTAAATATACATTTATTATTGTAGACGATTATAGTATATACACTTGGACTTACTTCTTGACACACAAACATGATACTTTTAAATATTTTTTAAAATTTTGCAAACGTGTTAAAAATGAAAAGGGTTTTATGATTTCATCTATATGTAGTGATCATGGTGGTGAGTTTCAAGATCATGATTTTAATTTTTTCTATGAGTCAAATGGGCAGTGGAAAGAAAAAATAGGAGCTAACAAAAAAATATCTAGAACCATATTAAATGAATATAGCCTACCAAAATATTTTTGGGCCGAATCTGTTAACACGACATGCTATGTTATGAATAGGGTTTTTATAAGATCGTTACTATCTAAAACTACTTATGAATTGTAGAATAATAAAAAACTTAATATTTCATATTTCAAAGTTTTTGGTTGCATATGCTTTATTTTAAATAAAAAAGATGTCTTAAGAAAGTTTGGTGTAAAATCTGATGAAGACATATTTTTTCTATTATTGTTTAACTTCAAAAGCTTATCATGTTTTTAATAAAAGAATATTAATTATTGAACAATCTATATATATTATTTTTATAAATTAAAAAAATAATTTTCATGGTGATTTTGATTTTGACACTTTAAATTTAAATAAATTTTTTTAAAAAAATAACTTGGATGAATTTACTTCCAAATTCTTACCCAAGGAATGAAAGTATATAAATACTTATCATAAGGAGCTTATAATTGGAGATATATCAAAAGATGTTCAAATTCTTTTATCTCAAATTAAATTAAAATGCATTGATGATACCCTAAATGATAATTCTTGGGTTGTTATAATGCATGAGGAATTAAATAAGTTTGAGAGAAATGAGGTGTGGAAGCTTCTTCCTAAATGAGTCTTTAGAAATAAGCAAAATAAAAATTATAACGTGTTTCGAAACAACACTAGCTTAGCAGCCAAAGGTTTCAACTAAGAAGAATGAATCGATTATGAAGAAACTTTCGCTCCTACGGCTAATCTTGAAGCCATAAGGATACTCCTTGCCTTTATTTTTTTTAAAATTTAAAATGGATGTCAAAGACATTTTTCTTAATTGTTTCATTTCTGAAGAAGTTTATATTGAACAACCCCCGATTTTGAAAATGATATTTTTTTCGAATCATGTTTCAAATTATCTAAAGCTCTTTATGGTTTGAAACAAGCCTCTAGGACTTGGTATGAGAGACTTAACTCTTTTCTTATTTCAAACAATTTTTTGAAAGGTAAGGTTGATACTATATTATTTATTAAATATTTTAAAAGTGATTTAAGGAAACTTTGGTTTAAGAAAACTTTCGCTCAAAGTAAAACCAAATCAAAAAATTTGAGCGAAAGTTTGAAATTTGAATATGTGAGCGAATCAAACTTGAGATCGAAAAATTCTGATTTAGCTAATGAATGTTGAAATTAAACAAAGAGAGAAAAACTCACAATTTACAGTGGTGCAGCCACAACTTGGCCTATGTCTACTTCCTGAGTCCTCTTCGTCAAGGGCCGTCGAAGTCCACTACTGATCTTATTTTGGTGAAGACTAAACCCTTACACTTCTGACTCTCTCCTTTTCACATGTTTAGGAGAGTAACCTTACTTATAATTCATAAGGGAGATTCTCAGACCTTTACAAGGATTACAACACCTTTTGTTCACTCCATTGATCCTTTTCTTTTTCTTGCATACTTTTAGTATATTTTTTCACTTTTCTTGCCCAATTTCTTGTGCTTAATATAATAAGACTTGGGATATTTGTAGACCCTAATTGGTTTCAGAAAATAAAGCCAAAAATTCAAATATATTCAGACAATCTGGGTACGGGTGGTACAACCACCAATGCCGACGGTACTATCATCGAAAGCTACAGTGAAAATAGGGCAGTGGTAGTACAATCATCAACCTGGGCGATACGACTGTCAACTTAGATGGTACAATCGCCACCCACCGTTGGTACTACCGTCGGGAATCCCGAAAAAGTTTTTCTTACACTTCCTTAACTTGAGCTTAATACAAACCTAAACGTGGATCCAGTTTATCTCACTTGAGTTAATTTGGATCCCTTCTAAAATTAACTTAATTATGACTTAAACATAACTACGACTTACTGATTACAATCATACAAGACCATCAAGTTCAACAATCAACCTAACCCTTGGCAATCTGGTAACCTCCGACAATCTTCTGGTGAGTCTTACGGTCTTCTTCCGACAATCTCCCCATGTGTTCCCAACAAGCCTCTCGATCCCTTCAGTGAACTCCCTACTATCTCCCATCTCATCGTCCGAACCTTGGCCCGATGCCCGAACTTGATTTTAGCCCAACATCTAGTTATAATTTCTTTTCTTCGTTGTAGTTCATCCTACATTAATTTCTCTAACACACATATTAGATTAATAAACCATCAATTGATTTATTATCAAAATCTATAATCGAAGCTGAGTATATAGCAATAGGTACATGTTGTGCTCAAGTTATTTAGATTAAAAATACTTTAGAAGATTATAAAATTTACTTGATAACATTCATATTAAATGTGATAATACTAGTTCAATATGTTCAATAAAAAATTTCATTCAACACTCAAGAACTAAACATATTAATATTATGTATCACTTTAATAGAGATCACGTCAATAATCATAATATATCTTGAGAATTTATTGATATAAAACAACAATTAGCTAATATTTTCATAAAGCTATTAAATGATGATCAATTTGATTTTATTAGAAGAGAATTAGGAATGTTAAATCTTCCAAATGCATGAGTTGCTATCTTATTTTTTGGATTTCTTGTTTTGTGTTTCTTCTTGAAATTTATATGAGATGATTTTGAATCTTCCAAATGCATGAGATGATCTTTTCTCTTGAAAACTACAAGTAGAAATGTGATCTTTGATCTTTCAAATTGATTTTACATCATTCCTTCCTCTTGAAATTTATAATATATATATATATATATATATATATATATATATATATATATATATATATATATATATATGATTCATGAACTTGTTGTGATGCTTGATATGTGATTCATGAGCTCTCTTTTGAATCCTCCTTCTTAATATTTGACTCTTAGATTCTTGGATTCATAAGCTCTCTTTCATATCCTTCATCTTAAAAAAAAAGATAATATTTTGATTCTTGGATTCATGAATCTTTTGTCTACTTGATCTTTGATGCAATGCTTTCAAATGTATCCCCCTCTTAATATTTGATTTTTTTTGGAATACTGATCTTTGATTCTTGGACTCTTTAATATACTTGACTCCTCCATTCTTCTTCTTATTTTATTTTATTTACAAAGGGGGAGGAAGAAATTTGATATGATATTTGTGATGAATTAAATTATCTCTTTATTCATCTTCTTATTCTTCAAAGGGGAGAAATGAAATAAAATTCCTCTCTCTATGTGATCAATGTTTGTGAATAAATGTTCAAATATGTATTGAACATTTCTCCGGTTTATTGATGACAAAGAGAAAGAAATGATATATTGATGAGTTTAGCATATTGATAAATATTTTGTTTTAATTTTTTACCATGTGATACCAAAATGATGAATGATTATTTTAAATATTTTATCAAGTATAGTATCATGATGATAGATGGTTTGAATTCAAGTTTGCTCTATTTCAAATATGGCATATAGATAGAGAGAATTAAAATTAACTCCATCATTAATTGATTATCATCATAAAAAAGGGATAAATTATTAAATCTTGGATTTTGATGATGAAATCAATGGATAGATTTATGATCTAACCTATGTATTGAAGATAAATGATGCAAGATTAATTATGACTGTGAAAAGGTAAAATAATCTATTGTTGAGTCGAAGACAAGATCGAGCATCAGTCTGGGGCTTTGGATGATAAGCAGGAGATCGTCAAGAGTTTACTGGAAGATGATCGGGAGCTTGTCAAGAGTTCGCCGGAAGGATGCCAGGAAGTTCATTGAAAGATCAATTGAGATGTCAGGCAAAGATTGATTGTAATTATATATCTTTAAGTATCGTATTTAACATCTTGATTAGAGTTAGTTTTTAGAGAAATCCCAATAACTTAATTAAGGGCCAATCGAGTCAACTTTGAGTTTGATTCAAGCTTATGATAGCATTTTGTTGACTTGAAAGAATGTCAAAATGAGGTATAGGTCAGATATAGTGGTAAAAAGTACTATTTTGGGATACATGAGAAATAGTACTACACAGACGGCGGAAGTACCAACAATTCCAACAGTAGTACTAACAATTCTGATAGTAGTACCATCGTCGCCTATAATCCCGGACTCTATTCGGTGGTGGTACTAGTAGTGCTAGCGGTGGTACCGCCCGTACCCGGAAATTTTGAGGTGTTTGACTTTTTGGCTCTAATTTCTGAAACCAATTGGAGTTTACATATACCCTAAGTATTCTTACTAAGGATAATAAGAAAGTGAACAAAATCTTTGGAAAAATTCTATAAAAATTGATTATGAGCTTTCCTTGTGTCTTTCAAAAGTAAAGTGAGTTTAAGGGAATAAGTGAAAGATTGTAAAGGTTATTCTCCTGAACCTCTAAAAAGAAGAAAAGTGTGTAAGAAGTAGTTGACCTTCGCCTTTCAAAGAAGATCATTAGTGACAACGGTAAATCTTGACAAAGGAGGACCTTAGAGTGGATGTAGTTCAAGATTGACCGAACCACTATAAAAATTCTATGAGCTTCTCGTGCTTGTCTTCCTTTAAATTTGTTATTGATCTTAGTAGCTCATAACTAGTTTTAAGAAAATCTTCAGCTTCTCCATTGAGTTTTGTTTTTAAAATTACTCTCTAATTTATTCACTCTTAATAAATCCAACAAAAGCGCTTTTGATTTCAGTTTTACTTCAAACGAAATTTTCATAATCAAGTTTTTATCACTTGTAATAATTCACCCCTCTCCCCCTCTTAGTGCCAACTCAATCCTAATAACTAGTAGAAAACATATCTGACAAATGTTGTTGCACCACATCATCCTTACCTAACTTCTTTTTAAAGCAAGAAACATGAAAAACTAGAGGTATATTAGAGCTTCCTGGTAAGTGCAAGTGATAAGCAACTAGGCCAAATTCATTCCAACACCTTATAAAGTGAGAAGATAGCTTCATAGAAGATTAAATCTTTATAGAAGTCTTCTTATAAGGTTTAAGTCAAGGGAAAATCTAGTCACCCATTGCAAAATCCCACTTACTACAACACTTATTAGCTTGCTACTTAATTCTAACATGGAAGACTACAAGATTATCTCTTAAAAGTTGAATAATTTAATCCATATTCATTAATTCCTTGTCCACTTGATCAATCTTAGAAAAACTGGATATGTATGTTGTAATCATGAGAGGAGGTCAACCATAAACTGCCTTAAAAAAGAGTCATTTTAGTAGAAGAGTGATAAATGATATTGTACCATCATTTTGCCTAAGAAAGTCATTTCATCCACTCCTTTAGTTTATTACTAATATAACATCTGAGATAGTTTTCTAGACATCTGTTTACCACTTTAGTCTACCCATCTATTTACGAGTAATAAGTAGCACTCATATTCAACTAGGTATCCTGTAAGTGAAAGAACTCCTTTTAGAAGGTGCTAGTAAAAATGTTATCTCGAACAATAGAATATGAAATTCCATATAACTTCACTATATTCTCAACAAAAGTGCGAGCAACACTTGCAATAGTATGAGAATATTGTATAGAACAAACATGCATATTTTCTAAGGTGATCCACAACCATAAAGATGATGGTTTTACCTTGAGATGGTAGAATCCATCAATAAAATCTATGGATATGTTAGTCTAAACATCATTAGAAATAGGAAGAGGTTGAAGCAAACAAGGGGTAGTAAATGTCTTACCTTTGAGGCATTGGCAAACATCACATTTTGTAACAAACTTCTGGATGGTGTTCTTTAACCCTTCCAATAAAAAAGTTGATAGATCCATTTATATGTACGAAGAAATCAGAATGACTTGCAGTTGGTGATGAATGAAACTCTTTCAAAATTATGTTCTGACAAGAAGAATTTGATGCTAATATTCTAACGTTGTAGCATAAATCAATGAGATCCCAACTCTAATTAGGAATAAAAGTTGGATCTTCTTCTAGCTTTAAAATAACATCTTAAATTTCAGGATCATCCAACAATTTACTCCTAATAAGTTCTAGCATTTTATAAGTATAAATAGAAATAGCCACTAGTTAAACTTGCTTTGAAAGGCAATAAAGTGCATCTACAATTAAATTATCACTCCCCTTTTTATAAATATTCTCGTAATAAAAAACTCAATAGTTCAGTGACCTTTTTTGCTACTTTAAAGAAGAAGTTTTTTTTTAAAGAAAATATTTTAGGTTTTCGTGATTGGTTCATATTTAAAACCATTCACAAATTAAGTAAAGCCTCCACTTAGTGATTATATGAACAATAACTAACAACCCTTTATCATAAATAGATAAACTCAAATGAGATAGAGAAAGTGCCTTACTAATATAAGCAATTGGACAACTTACTTGCATTAGTATAGTTTTGATACCTACTCTAGAAGCATCAGATTTAATCATGAATAACTTATTAAAATCTAGTAAATCGAGAACAAATGTAGCAGTCATTACATGCTTTAGAGAAATAAAAGCATGAGTAACTTCTTTTGTCCACTTAAATGCATCTTTCTTCAAAAGTAATGTCAAAGGAGCACTGATTTTCTTATATTTATACATAAACTTTCAATAATAACTAATGAGTCATAAGAATCCCCTAGAGCCTTCATTGATTTTGGTATTGGCTAATCTTTCATTGCTTGAATTTGTAAGGATCAATTACAACACCATAAGGAGAAATAGCATGGCCAAGATACTCATCTCAGAGTAAAGTTGCATTTTGATTTCTTGACAAAAAAATAATGCTCATGAAAATAAATAAAGACAACTCACAAATGTAATAAATGACTTTGTCAAGATGGACTATATATCATAATATCAGCAAAGAAAATTAGAATGAACTTATGAAAATGAACTCTAAAGATATCATTCATTAAACTATGAAAAGTGTACGATACATTGATTAACCCAAAAGGTATTACCAAATATTGATAGTGACTATCATTTATTCTAAAAGCAGTTTTCTGAATGTCATTTTCATGTACACGAATTTGGTGCTAGCTAGATAATAAATCTAGTTTCTTGAAAACTTGTGTACCTCCCAATTCGTCAAGTAACTCATCCACTGTTAGAATATGATAATTATCTTTCATTGTAACATTATCAAGTGCTAGATAATCTACATATATCCTCTAAGAACCATTATTCTTCCTTACTAATGAGACTAAAGAAGAGTATGAACTAATACTAGCCCTTATAATCCCTACTTCAAGCATCTCTTTCATGGTTTTCTCTCTCTCTATCTTTTGAAAGTGTGGATATCAATAGGGTTGAATATTAGTCGGTGCACTCTTAGGTAGTAAAGGAATTTGGTGATCATCTGATTGAAGAGATGGAAGTCCTTGTTATTCTACAAATACATCAATAAATTCTTCGACCAATGATTGAACATTTTCATTTTGTTCAAGTGCTGCAACTTCCTCTTTAATGTTTTATAATTGTATCAAAAATCTATGATGTGCCTTTCGAAGAACCCTCTCTATTCTATGGCTAGTAATAGTTATAACCTCACAATAATGTTTTCCCTTTAGGATCATTTAATTTCCAAATGATAAAAAAATTTATAATTAATTTAAAAAGTTCTAAGAGATGTCACCAAGAGTTAATAGCTACACAATTCCAAGCACAACTAACATTTCAAAATCCCTTCAACTTTCATAGTTTGAGAATTAGAATAGTCAACTAATGCAAGAACGATATGTATGACAAGTTTAATAATCTTATCATTATTAATACGTTCATGACCAGAGTTTACAGTCTCAATCTCTAGTTACTTCTTAATTGGTTCAATCATCTAAAAATTTTCTTACTTGAATCAATGCTCCCTATTCTACTTTTTATCAGAATGCTATCACAAACCCTTTATATTGATCGTTCTTTCAATTTCTCTTGGGTTAGTCTTCTAGTATTAGGATTTCGATTATAAATGGTTGGAGCAGTTGACTTGCTAGTAACCAGTTTATTAACACTCTTGGTTTAATGATTTTCTATGTTAATTTTTTTCTTCATACAATCATACAAACAAAATTATAGCTGTCATAAAATGAGGTTGGTGAGCCTTACCTTCACAATGAATGTCTGAATTAAGACTTTTAATGAATATTTCCACTAATTACCTTTCAGACTAATCTTTAGCCTAATTTGATAATCGTTTAAACTAACTTTGATACTCTAATAGGTAGAAGTCTGATAAATATTGGCAAGTTACCCATCAATATTCTCATATTCGGATGGTCCAAAATGATAAGAAACCCTTTCTTAAATTCTTCTTGTAAGGGAATCCAATGACATGTTTCATATCAATCATATCATTGAATAGCATCCCCATCTAGTTGAACTGAAGCTATTTTCACTTTGGAATCTTCTAGAGTTTTATAAAAATGAAAGAATTTCTCTACTCCGTAAATCCAACTGGTGGGATCTCCATCTTCTCATATAGGAAATTCTAATTTCTTGCAAGGTTAGTCATTATCATGCTCTTAGTAATATCTATTTATGACTTAAGATTGATATAGTTGTTTACTAGCGGAAACTGAATTTCCATCTTGTTGATTTTTACTAAAACTCTCAAGTACACTCTTTTTAAAATTATTGAGAGTTTTTTTTGCAGTTTGCTTTCAATTTTTGTTTCCAAACATCAAATTGAGATTTCATAAAATTATCTATAGCCATTGTGTATGATTGTAGATTTACAATACCTAAGTTTTATTTTTTATTTTAGGTCAAATGCATGAGCACTACTTACTTAGTATTGAAGATTAAGTCATCGTTGACAAGTGGGCATCTCGGCCTATGACAGCACTGAAGAGGAGATTGAGAGAATGTTGAGAAAATATCATAAGAACTTTGAAAATGCTACTTTGATACTAGATGCTAAATTCATAATATCTAAGAAAATAGATAGAGATTTCATTGTTTTGAGTGGATCAATCTCATTTTGATCGTTTCAAGCGAATCAACTTTTAAGTTGGCCAGAGACTTTGAATCGTATTTGATTGTTCGGAAAAAATAGCCAAGAACATTATATATAAAAATAGTTGTTTAATCATTGGTCAATTAGGACTAGGATGTATAATAAAAATAATATTAGTAATTCCTAATTTACTACATCATAACTTAAAAACTCTTATTATAACTAAAAAAAATAAATAATAAAAATTAATATCAAAAATTTAAAATTAAAACATCTAAAACTAAAAAAAATTGAACATCATGTACCAATATCTTATTTCTAGTATCCGAGAATCATAAAAGGTTTGCATGCACGAAGAATCTTTTTCATACTTTGAATGTGAATTATCGGCTTCTTCCATCTTCTTTTGTTTATCATTCTTTCCGCAAGATATTTTCTGTGATCTTCAGCAGAAGATTCTGACTTAGATGTCCTTAGCTGCATTGTTAGCATCAATGCCTATATCACAACACCACAAAGGACATGTGGTATGCAGTTCACTGTGACCGACTTATAGAGTACCGACAAGAGTCGCCATCACACTGCAAGTGTCAGAAACTTGCAATGAGTACAATGAACCGTCACGAGAGCTCAGGAAAGCCGAATCAGAAGGAAGCACAAATGCATGAATGAAGTGTGTGACTTACTTTCGCCAGCTTTATGGGGCATATAGAATTGGACGGCAGCAGAGGAAGGCCGCCGGTCAACAAATGTGTGCCCCGGTGTTGTTTTGTGGCGGAAGAGATAAGATTCGAAGATACGATATCACAAACACTATCTCGGGTTGGTTCCCGCACACCATTCCGTGCATCTTATTGGGGGGATGTATGTCGTTGTTTTTTCTATTTTTTCTAATGCATGTATGTAATTATTGTTCTTATTATATATGGGTTGGGTTATCGAATTCCGCAGTTTTCTACTCTGGTCATCTACAGGGTCATAGGTCAATCCAAGATGACATTATTCAGTGAATAGTAATTATGGCCGCTTAGAAATAAGTAAAATGTTACTTGAACTAATTTATTTGTTGTGGCTGACTTCTTCTTCTTCAAACAAGTGAATGGTTAAAAATTTCGATAAGGATAAAATTATAACTTGATACATTTCCAGCATGATAGAAAACTTATCTAGGATTTGCTATGTCAGTAGTCCTACTAATAGAAAATATTCTTTGAATCATCATTGATTCAAAGAATATTTTTTTAATCATAAGCCTCAATTATGAATGCTTAATTCTTATATATCTCATCTATACCTCAACTCTTAAATTATTTTACTTTGACTTCTCATTAATTTGAGTATCGAGAACCTCAGCATATTGAGAGCTCCACTTCGACTCCACCTTAGAGATAAGAGTATCGTTTCATGGGTTAACCTAAAATGGTTTTAATCCAGGATATATTCATGCAGACTCTCTATAGTTGGGGCTTATAATAGAACATGTTACCAATTGTAACTTATATTCATCAGGCTAATCTAAAATTTCGTATGTTTACTCTTCAATTCAGTTTTGATACCTGGTTTTGCATCTCACAAAATCCAAACTCACTTACCTCTCTAATAACAACTTCTTTCTGAAAAAAATTTAGGTTTTTATTTTTTTCTCACATAATACCTCTTTTTGTTTTATTAGTACGCAGCACCTGTTATTTCTTAATAGATTATATTATACTTGATCTTTGCCCCATCGATTGTCTTCGCTTATCATGGCCGCCTCCACCCATTGTCTGTTGCCCTCACATGGCCGTCTCCGCTTATAGTGGCTACCTTCACCCCTTATCCACTATTGCTCTCGAGTACACTATCATTCTTGGCACCCTCTGCCTCTCAGAGTATTGCTCCTCCAACCTCTTAGATTTTGAGTTACTATGCTCCTGTGATTGAGCGACCGCGAGAGGCAAAAGAAGATCGAGGTGCACTACTTCATCACCGGGCAAAGGTGGCCATGGATGAAGGTGAGGGTAGAGGTAGTCATGCCCCCTTCAATAGCCACGTGAGGACAGAGATAGACACTTGAGAGTGGTGGACAAGGGAACACTCACTCCTTAAGTGAAGGGGAAGGTGGCCATGGAATCCACGCACCCAGTGCTTTATTGCTTCTACCTGCTCCACTCTTTGCGACATCCTTCACCACCTCCACTTCCACTTCCACCTCCACCTCTTCCTCCTCTCTTTCCCCGCCCACTATCTCCTCTTTTTCTTATCTTCTTCTCTTTCCTCATCTAACATCACTTGTGGCCACTCCTACATTGAATTGAGAAATAGGTTAGAAAAAGATGATCTTTATTCATCGAGGTGATGAGTATTTATATAGGTTTTGAGGGAGATATTTCTCTCAATTAATCACTCAAATCTCATAATCAAATCAGTTATTCAAATATGAGATTACCTCTATCATTAAAATTAAATCAGTTATTCAAATTTGAGATTGCTTCTATTATGATCTTTTGAGATGATATTCTATCATGCCCCTACAAGATTGAGCTTTTGTTAGCGATGTCAATCTTGAACCGATGTAATTGAAATATTTTACGAGCGAGAAGCATTATGAGGGAGTCTGATAGTTGTTCAATAGTATGTATGTGAGAAATATGTAGTTGACATTTGACAACTTGATCTTTGATGAAGTAGAAGTCGATGGTAATGTGTTTCATGCGTAAGTGGAACATTGGACTGACATATAGGTAAGTGGCACTAACATTATTATAATGTATTATAGGAGTGAATTTGGAGTTGATGTCAAGTTCCTATAGTAACCAAGTTAAGTTCTACAGTAGTGGTGGTGATGGTTTGGTATGTTGGATTCGATTGCAATAATTTTCTATCTTTTAAAACTCTAACTGATTGGATTTGCTTTAAGAAAAATAATGTAGACTGATGTAAATTTTTTTATCATCATTGTTGCATACCTAATTAGCATCAGTGAGGGCATGAAGATGAAGTGATGGGTAAAGAATATGTTCATGTTTAAGAGTCCTTTTTAGATATCGCATGACTCATTTTACTGTAGACCAATACGTAGTAGAGGGCTAATGCATTAATTATGATAATTTGTTAATTACAAATGAGATGTCTAGACATGGAAGGACAAGTACTATAATGAGCTAAGTACTTGTCGGTACTATATGAAATCCATAATAGACCTACCATCATATAATTTAAGTGATTCAGTGGTAGAAAATAGAGGGATAACTTATTTAGCATTATGCATATTCATGTTTGATAGTAGATCTTGAATACACTTTTCTTAAGATAGGTAAAGTCTTAGTGAATATCACTTCCACTCCTAGAAAGTAGCTTAAGATTCCTAGATCCTTGATGTAGAATCAATCTACCAACTATTTGAGGAATTACTTAATCTCTATAGGATTATTGCCTATAATAGCAATATCATCCATATACACTAGTAGATATATAGTGCTTCCTTTTTATTGTCTTAGAAATAATACGATGTCAGATTTGAAGTTGATGAAACCAATTGATGTTATAAATGAGCCAAGTTTGATATACTAAGCTATTGGAGTTTGACTTATGTAAAGCATATGGGTGTAGCCAGGGATAACATAAACAACTAAGTGCTTTATGTTTATGAAGATTTGAAATATTATGAAATAATTTTTCAAATATTAACTAGTGTTGTAGAAATGGAGTGAGCATATGACTAATGAGGTAGACTATAGTTTGAAAGGCTACTGGCCAAAAGGTTAGTGGCATGGAGACTTAGTGTAAAATAATGATATTAGTTTCAACTATATATCGATATTTTTATACAATAGAGCCAACTAGTTGAGTATGTAATAGTGACTTGAGATATTATATACGACAGTATGAAAGGTAGATTTTTAAAAAAGGCTTGGTATTCACCTCCTCCATCAGAGTAAAATATTTTAATGGTAGACTAGAAGAAGTTTTCAACCAACTTTTTAAAGTGGATAAAGATTGTGGTGACTTCAGATTTATATTTAAGAGGGTATAACCATATATAGTTAGTAAAGTAATATATGAAAATGATATAAAATCTGAAATTGTCAAAAGAAGTTGTTAGAGTAAAGCCTTCGACATTGGTATAGATAATTTCAAATGGTTTGGAGCAGGATATGGAGGATGTTTTATGACTTATAGTATTAAGGCAAGCTTGACAATGAGTTATAACTCTACTTGATTTGAAAATTAATAGGGAGTGATGAGAAAGTAGTTGTTATTAAATAAAGGATGATGGATGACCAAGACAATGATACCACACATTGATTGAAGTAACAATTGAAGTAAGAGCGATTGGACGAGTGATTTGTGAAATTGACAACTACTCGTAAATGTTGTATTTATTATAGTCTTAGACCAAGGATAATCCCATGCTCAAATCCTTTACAAGAAGCGAGTCAAGAAAGAATTTAATAGATGTATTATTTTATTTATAAAATTTAAAAATAAAAATAAGACTCCTTTTAACGTGATGTTATGAACTTAGCTGGTTTTGCTAAAGTCGTGTGGCACCATCGCGTATCTATCCATAAAGGCCAATCTCCTCGAAATATCCTAGGGTCCCTTAAGACTTATAAAAGAGAAAACAGGTTAGAGAGCATTTCCTACGAGATCTATAAGCAATCACTTTAGTAAATACTTTATATAGCTAATACAAATGGTTGACAAGCTCTGAACGATCGCACACAAAGGATCAAGGTCAGATCAAAATCCCAACAAATGTCAACATGACAAAACTCTCATTTACATGTTGAAATCGATCACGAAAGCTAACCAAACTAGGGCTGCTAAGCTTACTACTAACCCGCCACTTATTTTATAAAGTATGAACAAAACCCAAAAGATATGGATATACATGAGTATTACTTTGAGCACCCCTCTTTATATTTTTGTCAATGACATTCTCCCCCACTTATTCCTTCGATGTCCTCATCGAAGTTGCTATAGACATTGCATCTCTTTGCTATTTGTCGAATCTTCAATCTTCACTTCTGGCTGTAACATGCCTCTTGGCTTCTAGCTACTCTCCGTCGTTGTTGTTGAGTAGTTGAACTTTGATTAGCCATACTGCTTCAACTTGCCAATAACTAACCCTGGTATGGGGTCAGTTGAGTTGTGCTGATCCTTGTTGATTCTTACAAATCCATTTGATAAAGGGAAAGACTTTTCTTATTTTGTGCCAATATTTCAAATGTCTTATACCGCTTAAACTGGGTGGATGCTTATTAGAGCTTTAATGAGCATTATCTTGTAGACTTTGAAGTTTATAAGGTCATTCCTTCATGAAATTTACCCATCGATTCTTCCTCAACTTAGTTGTTGCTTCCAAGTAGGTTAACATCACTTTTACTTTCGATTGATATTCTATTAGGAAATGAAGTGGGCAATCTACTCTCAGTAGTACCGATCACTAATAGTGAGGATTTAACAACTATTGTCTTTCATTACGTTTCTTTAAAGGGTCTTTGAACTTTTGTAGAGCTCATTTGCTAGATAAATAATAGTACTATAGTACTCAGTTTCACCCATTCTCTTAGTAGTTGAGAAGATAAAGTTACTTAACTTTGCCCGCTTCCTTGAGGTTATACTTTATGTATCGAGCTGGTTACTAGTCTTCTCCTGCTTTTTACTTATGAAGTATCTGAAGTATTTGCACTCCTTGCATTGAGTTAACTACTATAATTTACCTTCCCTCTACCATTGAACTTCTAGAATGTAAGAAGTTTTACCCAAAATGATCAAAATTTTATCCCACATTGAGTAAGACTTTGATAGTTTTGGTCATCTTTGGGATTGTACTACATTCTATATTTGTCGTCTACTCCTCTGAGTAGAAAATGTATAGCACCATGTACTACCTATTTCGTTCCTTGGTTGAGCACTCCTATATCAACCCAAAGTCTATCACTTTCAACTATCTTGATGAGAAGCTCATTGACACTAGTCTTATGAAATTCCTTGGCCTCTGCCCTTCAGCCTTATTTTGGTACTTGGAGTTTATCTCTATATTCTCCATCTTCTCGACCCCTTTCACGGCCAATGCTATCCCTCCATGGGAGCAAGGTATTGATGACTCCATGGAAGTCTTGCCTCTATGGTACCATGGCATTGCTAAGCTCATAGCACTACTATATGTTACCTAGCATATATGTCATTTTTTTTTATAATTGGTAGATCCACCTCTGCGATATTGTAGCACTCCTCCGAGTCCACCTTCTTTATAACCAATGCTTTGCTTTTGGGTAGTTGAGCCACTTTAGACTCATCGTCACTTCCTTGCTTCTTTTGCCCACCTACTTGAACTCCTCTGTGTTATCTAAGAAGTTCTCTGTGGTCGATGGAAAGATAGACTGCAACTCCTATGCATGGTCTCCACCATCCTGTTGTAGGGCTCGCGTCAATTCTATTTTCCTCTGCTTTCTTGGTAGCAACATTCGCTTGCTCGACGTTATCCTTTGACTTATCAGACTCCCTTAAGTGAATATAAACATTGGAGTGGTCTCACTCTCTAGCCGCTCCGATTATACCTCTGTATGATTAAGTCCCCCTATGGGACTTGCTAGTATTTGTACTCAAAATTCTCCCTCGATGGTACATAGCCCCCATATGCTGATGACTAAGATTTTCATCTGATATAAGATTCAATGCACGCATGGAAGACCCACCTCTGTGGTACCATGACATTCACTTCTTGAATCCATAGCTCTTCTTATTATCGTGTTGTTCACCGAAGTGGAGCTCTCAATAGCTCCCGATCATACCTCCACATGATCATGTCCCTCACGAGACTTCTCCTGCTTGTGTTGTACTACCTCGAAATATTCCACCACAATCCGCTGTACAATATCACCTCCTTGTGGAATCTCCATTGCATTCAAATTCTTATCAAATGAATTCAGAGTACGATCTCTCCATATGTGGCCTCTGCCAGCATATCATAGGGCCTTCACCACCTCCGATTGTGTTTGCTCCTTTGGCAACTCATCTTTGCCCCGCCATTCTCGAGTCACACCTAGACGAAGCATCACTCTAGGACAGTCCATCGCCTAGTAGCTCTCGAAGTCCCTAGACTTCACAAATTTGGTGCACCATTGTCTAGATCATGGGCCTCTATCCCCCACCTGCATAATCTCTATTGCGCACCACTTTCTTCATGATAGCTTCAATGATAACAACATTATGACATATTTTTTTAAGAGTACCTACCTCTACATCTTCTTGCCCCAAACTATGGCCTTTTGATCCCAACTTCATCTTTGCAAGTTGAATAACCTTAGTTCCTTTGTTAAATGCATTTCTGAGACAAGGTGCATGTTCCTCGAAGCTCCCTTCATCTTTGACATCATGCAAGATGAGTTTGCCTCATCAGAATGAAGAACCCACGGAATGACATAATCCCACTCTTGCCTCTACAAGCATTCATGTCCTTGACCTCTGTCTAATGAAAGCTTTGTGCCTTCACTCCATGTTCCATCTTTTATGTCAACTCTCTTCATGCGGCTTGGATACTTCATCAAGTTCCACCCAAGTTGCTCCACTCCTAGATTTGCATTGAGTTGACGGTGGCCCTCACACCCATCATTCCATGTGTCAACCCTCCATTGAGTCTGATTTCCACATTGACTCTAAGTATGCCTTCGTATGATATTGTTATAGATTGCTCCCCACTTGATCTCACAATGTATCTACCACTATATTATCTCATGCGAGATCATGTGATAACTTTTTGTCGCTCGCTCGACCTACTAAGCTTTGTGGAGATGTTATTTTAAGGTACACCTCCTCAATATGTGTAGTCCACTACACATGATTCTCCTTTTAGAAAACCAGGACTTATCTCTCTTGAATATCTATTTTGTTGGAGTAACTTTTCTCTTTATATCCTTTCCTATGGAGGTCTAGGAGACCACCATCCCCTGGGACTACTCCATCTTACTGTACAGACTATGCATTGTTCTACCCTCACAAATGCACTTACTAGATTACGACTCTTCGTTAATACTACCCCTACTGCACCCTTTAAGGCCTAGTAATATGCTGAACTTATTGCACGCTTCAGCCTCAGATGGACATATTCTTCCAATGCTGAAGAAAAAATTTCAATGCTCCATGGTGCCGAGTTTTAATTGCATTAGAATGGCCACAGACACTCTGTCATTCGTATACAAGCCCTTGCATGAGTAGCAAATTCTTCAAGTTAGCAATCCCCCTCACTTCTGTGAGCTTTTGCATAACTCTTTCGGTCATTATGCAACACATCCCACTTTTCACGGTCTCATCTTTTACTAAGTGCCTAGCTTGCCTTAAGCACTATTAAGTTTGGTTGTCAACTCAAGTCGTGGCTCGAACTCAGCTATTCCAACCTTTGTGCGCTACACATTCTTCCTAGCTTATTTATCCTTGTAGTGCCTCTCGCGTAAAGGGTTGGTCATTCCTCTAAATGTCAATCATGGATGCCCGCTCCTCTAAGCGATTTCTTTCCCTACATCTCAATATATGTTTCCCCCAAACAGTCGTGCGTCTTGGCTGCCCTCCATGGAACCCAGCTAGGTCCCTCATGTTTGCATAGCAAATATTTTTACGTGTGTTTGTCCTACTCTGATACCAAATATCATGAACTTAGTTGATTTTGCCAAGTCGTACGACACTATCGTGTGTCCATCCGCAAACGTCGGCCTCCTCGAAATCTCTTATGGTCCCTTAGGACCTACAAAAGAGAAAATGGGTTAGAGAAAGTATTTCTCATAAGATCCACAAGCAACCACTTCAGCAAACATTTTATATAGCTAATGCAAATTACAACCATGGACTTAAAAAACTCTGAATGGTTGCACACAAAAGATCAAGGTCCATTACAAACTGAAGTACACACAAGTGTCCATATAACACAACTCTCATTTACAAGCCAAAATCGATCATAAAAGCTAACTAAATTAGAGTTGCCAAGCTTACTGCTAGCTTGCTACTTGCTGTACAAAGTATGAACAAAACTCAAAAGACATGGATATACATGAGCATTACATTCAGTATACTCTTTATATTTTTAACCATGACAGTGAGGTGCAACAGAACATAAATGAGTGTAAAAATAGTGGTGTGTGAATTAAGTATTGTGGAACTAGTTTGAGTAATAAGGATTTTGTTACTATCACCAATGATGATGTATTCACTGCCTCCATAGTTGTTGTGGAGGATAAATTCGATAGATCTGAAGTAATATGAGGAGAAGCACAGACTTAATAATCCAATTATTTAGATAAGCAGTTAGAATAGTCATAATATTTTCTTGAGGCTAATTGGATGTAACAATAGGCTTGGGTCGAGACCAACAGCCTTTTGCTAAGTGTCCAATTTTGTTATAGAGTTGACAAACGACTCTTTGCTGATTATTATTGTTGGGATTCTAGGGATACTAATAGTTGTATTATAAGTTACTTCCTGAGTTATTTAAATTAAAGTTGCCATCATAATTGAAATATTGATAGTGTAATAAAGGATAATATAGTTCTACATGTTAACCATGTGTCTAGGAGGCATCTTATTCAGTCCTCTGAAGTTGTTGTTGCTTTGGTGGTTCTTTTTTTTAGATTTTTTGGCTGACTTGAGTTGTGATGGTTCCATCCTCTCTTCTCTTTTCAGATATGTTTCATGACTAATTAACTTATCATATATTTCTTCAAAAGACATTAGAGCAAATGACAAGTAAAAGCAAGAAGGAAATGTAAACCAATTTATAGTGGTACGATCATCCTGACCTATATCCACTCTTGATTCCTTTTCTCTCAAGGCCATTGGCTTTCACTACCGATCATATTTCTAATGGATGAAGATCAACTACCTTACAATAATTTCTCCTTTTATCATGCCCAAAAGAGAGTCTTTATAAACTCTTTCTCACAATACCTCAACCCTCATTAGAATGACAACTAAACTTAAAGAGGAAGAGACTCAAACATCAAGAGTTTATAATACTTTTAGCTCAAGGATTCTATCACTTTGACACCCCTTTTTCACACTTATTTGTGCTATCTTTCATACTTTAGTAAGCAAGAATGTGTTTAGGTATTTATAGATCCCAAATGGCTTCCAAATTAGAGTTAAATTTTAAGTCCCTAGTTTTTCGAGGTACCAGAGGTACTACCGTCGTCACTGGGCAATACTACTATCGAACAACATTTAGAATATTGGGCTCTAGCAGTACTACTATCGGACTAGGTAGTATCACCATCGCTTGGTGGCAGTACCACCGCTTGGAATCTTTGAAAAGCACAAAATTGTGCTTCCATAGCCTAGGTGGTACCGCTGCCTGGACTTGGCGATAGCACTGCCCATGTCATTTCTAGGTCAATAAATTTACCTTTCATTAGGCTAACTTTAACCCTAGTTTAGGCCTAATAGGCTTAGGTCATTTTGTCGACTTAATTTGACTCTTAATGATCAAGATTAAGATATAACAACTTAATTATAAACACGAAACTTTCAGCACATTGTTCACCATTCCGGTATGTCATTTGATTATCTGACACTTTGTTCGAACTTCTGACATATCTTCCAACCCAATGCCCAAACTTTGCACAAGGTCTATCCTACCACATGTCGACCAACCCTCTAGCTTAATGTCTAATCTTTGTAATGACACTTTTCAGCCCAACGTCTTGCTTCGATAGATTGCCCTTCGATGGTTCAAGTCCATGATCAAAGTTTTCCTACATTACTCATCTTTGAAAGCATATTAGTTCATAAATTTATCAATTGATTTAATCATCAAAATTCGAGATTCAACGATCTCCCCCTTTTTTATGATAATAACTAATTGATGATTGAAGTTTTATTTAAACTCCCCATATTTACATGCTATCAAGAACTTAAATTTTTAAGAAGTATGATAACATTTCAACTCTTAGAATTCAAGTTAAAACGAGTTTAATCATAGGTCATACTGCAAGAATCATATCCATATATCTTAAATATCATAACTTAATATCATCAAATACCACATGCTAAGAAGGATATCATTAAAAAAAATTAGCATTGCTTCTCCCCCTTTTTGTCATCAACAAAATAAGGAAAGAGAAATTAGTAAGCCATTATTTTTCTTCTCCCTCTTTGTTATTATCTAAAGGAAGAGAATGATATTATGATGCTACTTCTTTGTTTATATCAATGTACCAATGAAGGATATTAATACAAAGAAGTCATATAGCATAAATCTCACATTATTCAAATAAATTAATGAGGAAAACTAAGAAGAATCATGATTCATGCATTTGAAATCCACATGCTTAATTCTCTTCTAATGAAATCAAATTGTTCCTCATTTAGTGGTTTAGTAAAAATATATCTCAATTGATATTTTGTGTTGATAAAATCTAAAGATATATCATGATTACTAATATGATCTCTAATAAAATAATATCTAATATTAATGTGTTTTGTCCTAGAGTATTGAATAAGGTTCTTTATTAAATAAATTATACTTTTATTATCATATTTATATAGGTATATTTCTCAAGTAAAGTCCATAATCCTCCAAAGTACTCTTAATCCAGATTACTTGTGTATAGCATGCACGTGTCATTATATATTCAACTTCAGCTGTGGATAATGCGACAGATTTTTGCTTCATGGAAGACCAAGAAACCAGTGCATGATATAGGAATTGACATGTTGTAGAGATACTTCTTTTATCTATTCTACATCCTGTAAAGTTAACTTCAACAATGCAATTAAATCAAAATTTTTAGGTTTTGGATACCATAATCCTGTATTTGGAGTTCCTTTTAAGTATCTAAATATTCTTTTAACTGCTTTATAATGAGATGTTTATGATTTGATTGAAATCTTGCACAAAGTCCAACACTAAATATTACATCAGATCTAGTTGCAGTAGGATACAATAAGCTCCCTATCATTCCTCTATAAGTCTCTTGATCAAAGCATTCACTTCATTGTCCATATCTAATTTTATAAAAGTGCTCATTAGTTAGTGTATTAATGGCCTTAGCATTATCCATGTGAAATCTTTTTAATAAATCCAAAGTATATTTAGTTTGAGCAATAAAAATTTTATAATGTAATTGCTTGATTTACAATCCTAAGAAAAATACCTATTCATCTATCAAACTCATTTGAAATTCTTGGCTCATATATTTGACAAATGATTCACATAAAGAGATTCACTAGTAGAATTGAAATTAATATTATCAACATAAACTTGCAATAATAAGAAAATTATTTTTAAAATATTTGATAAATAATATGGTATCGATCTTGTCTTTCAAAAAATTATTTTGAATAAGAAAAGAGCTAAGTCTCTGATATCAAGCCAGAGGGGCTTGCTTTAATCTATATAGAGCCTTAGATAATTTAAAAACATGGTTTAGAAAAAGATCAATTTTGAATTTGGGTAGTTATTTAATATAAATTATATAAACTTCTTCAAAAATAAAACCATTAAGAAAAGCACTTTTGACATCCATTTGAAATAATTTAAATTTTTTTAAAAAAGCATAGGCAAGGAACATCCTTTTGGCTTCAGATCTTGCCATAGGAACGAAGGTTTCTTCATAATCTATACCTTCTTCTTGGTTGAAATATTTGGCCGCTAATCTAGCCGTTCATCTTACTTATTCCTAAAGACCCATTTAGTACCAATCATAATATGATCACTTGGTATAGGAACAAGCATCCAAAACTTATTTCTTTCAAAATGATTTAATTCTTCATACATTGCCAAGATCCATAAATCATCTTTAAGAGTATCATCAATGTATTTAGGTTTGATTTGA